>JAKSZU010000001.1:23665862-24034910 GCA_026018925.1 Tupaia tana
AATAAAATAAAAATGAATAAAGTTAAATAAAATAATATTTAAAATAAATAATAATGTGAGGATCCCATTCTGAAGTTGAACCTTGGGTCTCTCAAAGCCAAGATGAGTGCTTAAGAGGGAACTGCCAGAGTTGGTCCATGCAATGCTTCTCCGTTTACTTCGTTGTATGCATGCTTTCTTGAAGCTGTTGGGTAACCTAGTAAAAAATCAGTCTATTCCATGACTTTTATCCCTTCCCCGGAGTCTTGCTTTTCAGAGGGAAGTGCTCTAATATTTCTTACTGCCTGACCTTTGCTCCCAGTCAAGTTGTGGCTTTCTTCTGAGATCCCTTTGACCAACTTAGCCGATGCTTTACCAGTTACTGTCTGACAGTCAGACCCTCCAGGCCTCCATTACTTCACTTAAGTGTGCAAGAAAAAGAAATGAAGAGGATAAAACCCCAAACTGGTGGATTCCAAAAGCTGGACAGTTATCGTTCAGCAGTAAAACTTCATTGCACCTGCTGCCAGTTGCCTTGAAAGCTGCAGTTCTTGCCAATCGGCCATCATCAACTCAAAGGTCAAGCACCCCCTCACCGTACAAAGTAACCCTTGGTACCCCAAGATCAAATGCTCTCTCACAGCACAAACTAACCTGGGTTCGAAAATCAGTTTGGGAGACTCAATGTAAAATGTGTGAAGTCTGACCCAAGAGGAACTGATGTATAAGCCTTTGAGCTCCACGAGGAAAGTCAGAAGCGGTCAGCAGCTCCTGCCCTGCACTCCTCAGGGCACCTCGAGAGTTGTCGGCAGTGTCATCTGGGTTTCTTCATGGTCTCCAGAACTGTCTAAAGACGAAATTAGGCCCTGCTGCAGTAGTGGACTGGTAGCGTCATTACCTGGGAGGCTGGAAGCTGCACGGTTTGGTTTCCCAGACAACTCGGGTAAGTGTCGTTGGGCATGCCCGTAGTCCTAGGTAACTGGGAGGCTGAGGTGGAAAGATTGTCACAGACTGAGACCCTGTCAAAAATAACTATCTTGGCCTTTTGGCTGAAACCGCCATCTTCCAGTAATTAACCAAAATGACGAACACAAAGGGAAAGAGGAGAGGCACCCGATATATGTTCTCTAGGCCTTTTAGAAACATAGAGTGGTTCCTTTGGCAACATACATGTGAACCTACAAGAAAGGTGATATTGTAGACATCAAGGGAATGGGTACTGTTCAAAAAGGAATGCCCCACAACTGTTACCATGGCAAAACTGGAAGAGTCTACAATGTTACCCAGCATGCTGTTGGCATTGTTGTGAACAAACAAGTTAAGGGCAAGATTCTTGCCAAGAGAATCAATATGTGTATTGAGCATATTAAACATTCTAAGAGCAGAGATAGCTTCCTAAAAGATGTGAAGGAAAATGACCAGAAAAAGAAAGAAGCCAAAGAGAAAGGTACCTGGGTTCAACTGAAGCGCCAGCCTGCTCCACCCAGAGGAGCACACTTTGGGAGAACCAATGAAAGGAGCCTGAGCTACTGGAACCTATTCCCTATGAATTCATGGCATGATGGGTGTTAAAAACAAACTAATCTGTGGTCTATAAAAACAAAAAACAAAAAACAAAGAAAACCTATCTTGGACCCACCAATGACGTGGTGGTTAAGGCAGCTGGAGCCATCACTGCTGATTATGCTGTTCGGATCTTGGACCTGGTGGCTTGAAAAACGTGCTGGGGGGTACAGCAGGGGCCTGGTGGTTAAGGTGATGAATTCCTACATGCCACCCCACAGTCCAAGTCCAAGACCAGGCAGCTCGCTTTCTCACTCACCCCCATCCCGCTTTCTCTCTCTGGTTAGCACATGTTCCCTATAGCAAATTAAAAAATAATAATAACAAATTAAATAAATATTTAATAAATAATTAAACATTAAATAAATACTTCTTTAAGAAAAAGGAAGGAAGGAAGGAAGGAAGGAAGGAAGGAAGGAAGGAAGGAAGGAAGAAAGAAAGAAAGAAAAACATGCTGAGTGTGTGCATGCCCAAAATCCAAAGAGAAGAATGGGGGAGAGGGCATTGTGGTGTGGCTGTCCCCCTTGGGAGGGTGCCTTCTCACTTTCCCTCTCTTTCTCTCTCTCTGTCTCTCCCTAGCAAGCACAATTTAAAAAGCACTATAGCAAATTGAAAAAAAAAAACAAAAAACTGTCTACGTCTCTCTGTAAAGGAAAAAAAGGACACAATTACAACAAATTTAGTTATAGAATTAACTGGCACTTATTCACAACTTGTAAATTAGGAAGCTTTCAGGGACCAGCAGTTAGAGTAATGGTTATGTCGCTGGACTCCCATGCAGTCAACTGCGGTTTGAGTCCCGGACCCGGTGGCTTAAACTCACGCCAGGTGCGTGTGCGTGCGTGCCCAAGATCCCGAGAGGAGAATGGAGGAGAAGGGATTGCGGCGTGGCCATCCCCCTGGGGGGTGATTTCTCGCTTTCTGTCTCTTTGTCTCTGTCTTTCTGGCAAACACACTTTCCCTATAGCAAAAACCTCTTCGAAAAATAAAAATAAATAAATAAATTAGGAAGCTTTCATTCTACTTTGTAAAATGGAGGCCAGTTCACTTCATAAATCATGAAGGAAAGCCAACTAGATCTAAAACGAAATGTGCTGTTATTTTGTCTTTCGACAATAATAAGCTGGCAATAGTATTTCTCTGAGTTCTGTGAGACATAAATGATCAAACCTGAGGGTCTTGGGAACCTCCAGTTTGTAGCCACGCTGGACATAAGTGCGAGGAACTTAGAAACTCACTACTTGCAATTAGTGTCTGAAGTGGAAGGGGGTAGCTGTGCTAAGTCTGGGTGGCTAGGGTCAGAATCTAGTTACATTTTAGGATACTCAGTTGGCGCCCATGCAGAGTCGGAGAAATGCTTGGTATATAAAACCTTTGGTACCAGAAGTGTCAAGAGTAGAGAAACGGGCCAGCTGGTGGTGGTGTGGTTAAAACAGTCAGCTCTCACATGGCCAACTGCACGGTTTGTGTCCTGGACCCAGCGGCTTATAGAATATGCTGTGTGTATGTGCATGCATGCTCAAAATCCCAAGAGGAGAATGGAAGAGAAGGGATGGGGGCATGGCTATCCCTCCCGGGAGATACTTTCTCTCTTTCTCTTTATCTCTGGCCAGCACACATGTCCTATAGGGAAAAAATAAAAGTAGAGAAACAGCTTTTCTTTTAGGAAGGTTCTTAGAACCAGACTTGCTCTGGAATACCACTTCTCCCCATGTTGATACAAAACCTTTAGATGACATTTGGGAGTCTTGGGGCGAGGGGGTAGAGAACCAGTTTCCTGGCCCGTTATAGACGGGGAGGCTAGAGGGACTGGAGAGGTGGGGGAGTAGGGACAGAGGGGAGCAATGAGTCCAGAGAATAGACAGTGACATCACGGTTTGTCAATGCGCAATCCTATTGCTCAAGAGACCGTCACCATCCCTGACTTGCGAGGTTTGACACATTGCCCAGTCACTACTTTGGTGTCACGTGGGATTGACTGGGGCCACACTAGAATGTTTTCTTCTTTGAGGGTTTTTTTTTCCCCTTAATTTTCCAGAGGGCACATTTGCTCACTAGAGAGAGAGACACACACACACAGAGAAAAAGTGAGAAAGTACCCTCCAAGGGGCATGGTTACATCACAGTCTCTTCTCCTCCATCCCTCCCTACCTTTGGGATTTGGGGCATGTATGCTCATACACCTGGTGTGTTTTTCAAGCTACCAGGTGCAGGACTTGAACCACACTTGTTGGCCAGATGAGATCCAGTCACTTTAACGAGTAGACCATGGGCTGGCCCCCTGTTTGCATCTCTTATGTGGTATTTCCTACAGTTAGAAACTGACTAAGCATAATTTGTTAACTCAGTAAGTAGAATGATTAACTTATTTATTTATGTTCGGTTTTTGCCATAGGATACATGCACTTGCCAGAGAGAGACAGAGAGGGGGAGGGGTGGTCACACTGCAACCCCCTCTCTTCCACTATCTTCTTGGGATTCGGGGCTCACACACACACATATACGCCCAGTGTAATTCTCAAGCCGCTGGGTCCAGGGCTTGAGCTGGTGGGAGACCAGCTCCTTAGCCACTATGCCACCTGCTGGCCCCAGTAAGTAGAATTTAGTAACTGTTGATCAATACCTGCACAATCTGGGGTTTACAGGTGAGGCAGTATCGCTTCGTGCTTACGAGCAGAAGTCCTGGGCAGAGGACGAGAGAACAGGAAGAACATGGAAAGAGCCCCGGAACTCTGGTCAGGCATCCCCTTGGAGATGGAGCATCTGCTGAATACTAGACCCTGCACCGGTAGGGGAAAACAGCACTCAAAAATAGGTAACAGACTTGAACAGCCTGTAGGGATTCTGGGCAAGCATGCCAACGTGCCCAGCCTGTTTTTCCAGCTCCCAGGACTGAGTTTTGAATTTTAAATTTTAAAATAATAGTAACAAATTAAATAAATATTTAATAAATAGTTGGCCATGTGGGACTCAGTTCCCTCAACTACTAGGCTACGGAGCTGGCCCTGTATACAAAAAAAATATTTTTTTCGGAGAGGTTTTTGCTATAGGGTACATGCACTTGCCAGAAAGACAGAGAGAGACTGAGAGACAGAAAGCAAGAAATCACCCCCCAGGGGGATGGCCATGCTGCAATCCCTTCTCCTTCATTCTTCTCTCCGGATCTTGAGCACACATGCACATGTGCCCGGTGTGAGTTTAAGTCACCGGGTCCAGGACTCGAGCTGCAGTCAACTACACAGGAGTCCAGCGATGTAGCCATTACACCATCTGCCGATCCCCTGTATACAAAATTTTACAGCACCTTTATTCATAATAGTTAAAGTAGAAACATCCTCAATGTCTTTCAACAAATGTACAGTTAACCAAACTGATACATCCATATCACAGAATGTACTCTTGGGGATCTAGCCCACGCAGAGGAATTAAAACATATGTTTAGGAGATAGCATAGCAGTTATGTCTCTGGACACTCACATGGCCGACCACAGTTCGAGTTCTGGACCTGGTGGCTTCAAAATCATGCTGGGCATGTGTGCATACATGCTCAAGATCCCAAAAGGAGAATGGAGGAGAAGGGATAGTGGTGTGGCCATTCCCCCTGGGGATTGATTTCTCACTTTCCCTCTCACTGTGTCTGTCTATTATTCTGGTGAACGCACGTACCTTAAGGCAAAAAACTCTTAAAAAAACCCTTATTTTTATGGGCCAGCCAGCTGGTGTGGTGGTTAAAGCAGCTGGATCCCACATGGCCAACTGTGCTGTTTGAGTCCCATACCCGGTGGCTTAAGCAATATGCTAAGGGCTGGCAGGTATAGTGGTGGTTGAGGCGCTGGACTTCCAAATGGCTGACCGTGGTTCAAGTCCAGGACGTAGTAGCTTGCTTTCTCACCTTCTCTCTCTCTCTGGACAAATTAAAATAATAATAATAATAAAATAAGAGAAAATAAAATAATTCTTAAAAAAATAAAAAAGAAATAAATATGCCAGATGCGTGTGCATGTGTGGCTAAAATCCTGAGAGAAGAGTGAAAGAGAAGGGATTTTGGAGTGAGGGATGATTTCTCACTTTCCTTCTCTCTCTCCCTTTCTGTCTCTTTCCTGTGTGTTCATGTGCCCCATAGCAAACAAATTTTAAAAAAGAAAAGAAAAACACGTGTGTGTGTACCTAAATTCCCAAGAGGAGAATGAAGAAGGGATTGTGAAGTGGTCATCCTCCCTGGGGGGTGATTTCTCAGGGTTTTTTTGGCTTTTGCATATGGTCCCTACACTTGCTGAAGAGAGACAGAGATTGGGAAAGTGAGAAATCATCCCCAGGGGAGATGGCTATGCCACAATCCCTTCTCCTCCAGTCTCCTCCTGGGATTCTGGGCGTGCATACACATGCGCCCAGTGTAATTCTCAAGCTGATGGATCTGGGGCTTGAACTGTGGAATCAGCCATATGGGATCCAACTGCTTTAATCTCCATGCCACCTGCTGCCCCCCTAGATGTCTTTTAACAGGTGAATGGCTAATCAAACTCCAGTACATACATAGTATGGATGCCTACTGTCTTAGTCTGTGCTGCACTGCTAGTATAGACTACTATGAACAATAGAAGTTTATTTGGCTCACAGTTCTGGAAGCTAGGAAGTCCAAGATCAAGGACTGGCATGTGGTGAGGACCTTCATGCTCTGTCATAACACTGCAGAAGCCATCACATGGTGAGAGAGAGTATGAGAGGGCAAGAGAGGGCCAAACTCATTATTGTTATTGTTGTTGTTATTGTTATAGGGCACCTGTGCTTGTTGGAGAGAGAAAGTGAGAAAGTAAGAGATAAAATAAGACCCCCCCCCCACACCCTGGGGGAGGGTGGCCACGCCACAATCCCTTCTCCATTCTCCTCTTGGGATTGTGGGAATGCACGGATACACATGCCTGGTATGGTTTTCAAACCATTGGGTTCAGGACTTGCACTTCACTGTTGGCCATGTAGGATCCTGCCACCTTAACTACCACACCACCAGAGGTCCCAAACTCATTTTTTAAAATTATTTAATTTTGGGACCAGCAGGTGGCGTGATGGTTAAGGCACTGGACACTCCCACATGGCTGACCAGGCTTCGAGTCCTGAATCTGGTGGCTTGCTTTCTTTCTCACTTCTCTCTCTCTCTCACTCTCTCCCTCTGTCTCTCTCTGGTCAAGTTAAAAAAATAAAAATGAATGAATAAATAAATAATAAATAATTAAAAAATAAATAAAATAAAATTAATTTATTTTTTTATTAATCATTATCATTATTATTTATCTGCTATAGGGCACACATGGTCACCAGAGAGAGACACAGAGAGAGAGAGAGGGAAAGTGAGAAAGCAAACCTCTTGGTCTGGTACTCAAACCATGGTCGCCCATGTGAGAGTCCAGAGCCTCAACAACTATGCCCTCTTGCTGGCCCCTCCAAACTAATTTTTATAGTAAACCCATCCTTATGATAACAACCCCACTCCTGCACTAATGGTATCAATCCACTTGGAATGAATTAATGAGACTCCTCACGATCTAATCTCCTCTTAAAGGTCCCACCTCTCAATACTGTTGCATAGGAGATTGTTTCCAACACATAAACTTAAAAAACTTGCCATGGAAGGCCAGCAGGTGGTGTGATGGTTAAAGTGCTAGACGCCCACATGACCGATCATGGTCCAAGTCCCAGACCTGGCAACTCACTTTTTCACTTTCTCTCTCTCTCACATATGTGTGCACAGGCACCCTATAGTAAATTTAAAAATATTAACAATAAATAAAATTAAATAAGTAATTATTTTTTAAAAATTGCCATTAGCAGTTAGCGTAACTATGTCGCTGGCACGTACAGGTTGGTCATGGTGGCTTTAGGCGTGCTGCCCAAGACGAGAGGAGAATGGAGGAGAAGGGATTCGACATGTCTCTATGTCTCTCTCTGTCTGTCTGGCGAGCGACCTATAGAAAAACCTCTCAAAAAAAAAAGACCATTGAGGCCACCATGGTGGTTGTGCACTTCGACATGACTGACCATAGTTCAAGACTGAGACCTGGCAGCTTACTCTCTCTCTCTCTCTCTCTCTCTCTCTCTCTGTCTGTCTGTCTCTCTGGTCAAATTTAAAAATAATAATAGTAATAATAAAAATAATAATAGTAAATCAAATTAAAGAAAAATAATTCTTTAAAAAAAAAGAAAAAAATTGCCATAAGGCACATGTGCTCACCATAGAGAGACAAAAAGAGAGAAAGAAAGAGAGAGACCCAATGAGGTATTTCCTTCTCCATTTCTCCATGCTTTTTGAATTTGGGCACATATGAACATGTACCCAGCATTTTTTCAAACCACTGGAGTTGAGATTTGAACTGTGGTTGACCACATGGGACTTAGTGCCCTTAACCACTAGGCTGCAGAGCATACCCCAACACATAAACTTTGGGGAGACACAGTCAATCCGTAGCAACTATTTCGCATAAAATGGATAATGTACTGATACCTACAATAACATGGATGAATTTTGGGGAAATTATGCAAAGCGAAAAAAAATATCAATCTCAAAAGGTGGTGGTGCAAGTGAGAGAGTATTGCTACACCATGCTAGAGCCACATGGACAACTTGGGGCTACAGTTTGGGTGTCCTCCCCAAATTTACATATTGGAATTTGGTTGTACTCTAAAGGTATTAAGGGGAGTCTTCATTTTTTTTAAGACTTGTTTTATTTAGATTTCAGGGTAAAAGAGAAATGAAGAATTCCTACTGATAATTCAGCCTCCAGCATACAAGCTAGCATGGCAGGAGAGGCAAGGCCTTCAGCAGAAGATTCCTCATGGCTCCTGCGAACTAGTCATTTCAGGATTGAACTTCAAGAATTAGGAAGAAACACACCATCTCTCAGATGACTAGAAATCACCGCAGGACCACAAGAAATATGGGAAAGCAAGAAAATACCTCTCCTCCAAGGGAAAAGAATAACTCCTCTTCATCCACAAGCAGTTCAATGGAAATCATGGAAATGTCTGATAAAGAATTTAGAACATTCATAATGGTGCAGCTAACAGAGATGGAAGAGAAGAGAGACAAGGAACTGCAGAAGAGAAAGGAGAAAGAAGCTGACGAGTTCCAAGAGGTGAGGAAATTCTTGCAAGATCTAAAAGAGGAATTATACACTTTAAAAAAGAATCAAACAGAACTGTTAGAGATGAAGACTATAATACAGGAAGTCAAAATCTCCCTTGAAAGTATTAAAAGCAGACTAGATCATACAGAAAATAGAATCTCAGACATAGAAGAGAAAATTGCTGGCCTAGAAAAATCCACCACGAAGACTGAGGAAAATTGCCCAAAAATTTGAGAATAATATACGAGAAGTACTAGATACCATCAAACATCCAAACATCTGGATAATTGGCATTCCAGAAGGTGAAGAGACTCATAAGGGCATTGATAATCTATTCCATGAAATCCTGCAAGAAAACTTTCCAAACCTAGAGAGGCACTCAAAGATCCAGTCCCAAGAAATACAAAGGACCCCGAATAGAATCAACCCAAGAAGATCTTCTCCAAGACACATTATAGCCAGGTTGACCAAAACCGCAGACAAAGACAAGATACTAAGATTGGCAAGAGAAAAACATCATGTTACCTACAAAGGATATCCCATCAGGCTAACAGCAGATCTCTCATCAGAAACAATGTGAGCGAGGAAAGAATGGGAAAATATATTCAAAGTGTTAAGAGAAAAGCAATTTCAGCCAAGAATACTGTACCCGGCAAGATTATCTTTCATGTGGGAAGAAAAGACAAGAACATTCTCAGATAAACAAAACCTGAAAGAATTTACCAGCACCAGACCAGATCTCCAAGAAGTTCTCAAGGGAGTGCTATATTAGGAAAATTAAATACAGACACACAGAAATAAGAGTTCAAAAACTAAGAAAGTGGCCAACTTAATCGTAGGAACAAGTCTGGAGTTGAATGTTATGTCCCAGAATTTAGTCGGGAAAATTGAACCACAACAGAGACTGAATTGGTGAAGTATAATTTTATGACTTTTGACTAAAATATTGCTGATTTTCTTGCAGACTTTGTTATCTGGTTGTAAAGATTTGTGTCTTGTCTTGAGATATGGATAGGTTCATGCACCTACCATGTGAACAGAATCTTAACCTGTTTCCTGGCTTTAAGCAAAGTTCCTTAGCATTTCTTTGATTTAAGTTAAAACTGATTTTTTAAATAGTACTAAGTGAACTTGCTATTGAAAGTAGTTAGATTATTTAAGAAATTGTGTGATTAATACAATGTGGGGGGGGAAGGAATGGAAGACAACTGTAAACACCAGAGATAGTGTGAGAAGAGGGTGGGAAAGGACAGAGGGTCAGAAATAGGGGGTAAAGGGAACCAGCAGTTAGCGTAATGGCTATGTCGCTGGACTCCCACGTAGTCGACCGCGGTTCGCGTCCTGGACCCGGTGACTTAAAACTCACGCCGGGCGCGTGTGCGTGCGTGCCCAAGATCCCAAGAGGAGAATGGAGGAGAAGGGATTGCGGCATGACCATCCCCCCCTGGGGGGTGATTTCTCTCTTTCTGTCTCTATGTCTCTCTCTGTCTGTCTGGTGAGCGCACGCGCACTATAGCAAAAACCTCTCAAAAAAAAAAAAAAAAAAAAAAAAAAAAAAAAAAAAAAAAAAAAAAAGAAATAGTGGGTAAAAAAAAATTCTAGAAACTAGAAATGGAAAATTTTGATAATAATATGCACGATTAAGCCACTATGCAGTATATTCAGGATGGGAAATCACATTTTGTATGCTGTGATGATGTTTAGGGAAAGAATGTAAGCTAAGTTTAAAATAAAGTTTAAGGAAATAAAAAACTAAAACTGTTTTTCTTGAAATTAAAAAAAAACACATTAAAAATACCTGTTCGATGCCTGCAGTAAGATATATAGCCCCAGCTAGGTGCTACTTTATAGGATGTTCATTCTACTCACTGAGGCTTATGCCTAAAGTTGGACTTGTGTTCATGGAAATGTATATATCAGCTGTGTTTGCTATGAAAATATTTAGATTAATTAAGATCTTTAGTGACTCAATAAAATGTGTGTGGGGGGGGAGTATAGAAAGCAACCATAGATACCAGAGACAGTGTGGAAGGAGAGTGGGAAACGACAGAGGATAAGAGATAGGGAATCAAGGATGGGGGGGAAAAAAAAGCAAAACATACAGGAAACAAGAAGTGGAAAATTATTTGTTGAAGATAACATGTATGTTGATGTGCTTGATTGAGCCAATATACAGTGTACTCTGGATGGAAAATCTCACTTTGTATGCTATAATGATGTACAGTGAATGAATGTAAAAAAAATAATAAAATAAATTTAAAAAGACTTGTTTTATTTAATTTTATTTATTATCACTATTTTTAAAATTTGACCAGAGAAAGGGAAAGTGAGAAAGCAAGTTGCCAGGTGCAGAACTCAAACTATGGTCTGCCATGTGGGAGTCTGGCACCTCGGTCACCACACCACCTGCTGGCCCCAAAGGGAAACTTCATCTGATTATGATGTTGAGAGATAAGGATCTCTGGGAAGTGATCAGGCAACAGTATGAGGACCCCATGAGGAAGTCCTGGTGGATCTATATGGAGAAGAACTGAGGCACACAGAGGCACCTGGGCATAAATTCATGCCCTCCTGCCCTCTGAGATATTGTGATACAGTCAGAAGAGCCTCACCAGATGTGGTCCTGCACCCTGAACCTCCAAACCAGGACCTCAATAAATCTGTAATCTCGCTTTTTTGAAAGAGGTTTTTGCCTTAGGACACATGCGCTCACCAGAGAGACAGAGAGAGAAAGTGAGAGGGAAAGTGAGAAATCACCTCCCAGGGGATATGGCCATGCTGCAATGCCTTCTCCATTCTCCTTCCAGGATCTTGGGAACACACACGTGCACACTCGGCATGATTTTCAATCCACTAGGTCCTGGACTCAAACCACGATCAGCCATGTGGGAGTCCAGTGACATAACCAGTAGGCCATCTGTTGGCCTATTCTGTAATCTCTTAAATTACCCAAATTCAGGTATTTTCTATTATAATCAACAAAATGAACTAGAACACTAGATTCAGAGGAGAATGAGGAGAAGGAATTGCAATGTGGCCATCCCTCTTGGGGGAATTTCTCACTTTCTCTCTCTGGCTAGCATATGTACCCTATAACAAAACAAACAAAAAGTTACACTCCCCCCCATTCTGATGTAATACATCACAAAACAAGATGGGAAACCGATCAAACTGAACAAGAACAAATTTTATCATGCTGGTGTGAGAGGAACAGCGTTTCTCAAAAGGACTATTTTTTTTTTTTTTTTTAGCGGTTTTTGCTATAGGGCTCATGCACTAGCCAGAAAGAGAGAGACAGAAACAGAAAGCGAGAAATCACCCCCCTGGGGGGATGGCCACGCCACAATCCCTTCTCCTCCATTCTCCTCTCGGGACCTTGGACACGCACGCACGTGCGCCCAGCGTGAGTTTAAGCCACCAGGTCCAGGACTCGAACCACAGTTGACTACATGGGAGTTCAGCAACATAGCCATTACGCTAACTGCTGGTCCCTCGAAAGGACTATTAAAGGGAACAGACCAACAGAGATTCAGAAGACAAATCAACTCCCAAGGGCATTACCAGCCCACATTGTTTTATCTGGCCTCTTGTCCAAATGTAAGCCTCTTACAGGGCTACATCTGTAGCATTTCCCTTAGTTTCTCTGCTTTCACTAAAGCTTCCTGTAGGCAGCGGGGAAATGGAGAAACGTGATCATCTGAGCATTTGCCTAACCCATTTGAGGAGTGGCAGTCTCTGGAATAGCAGGCAGCGGTCCTCCCCATCTCTTCCTAACCCCTTTGCTGTGGCTCAGATATGCAGTGTTCCCTCCCTTTCACTTCCTGCTTTTGCATTTGTTGCTTCTGCCTGAAATATCTTCCACGTCTTGGCCTGGAAAATCACCTCTTGTCCTTCAGAGATGGATTCTTGTGTCACCTTCTCAGGAAGCCTTCCTTGATCCCTCTGGGGCCAGGCTGTGAGCTCCCTCAGCATAACTGTCTACCCAGGCAATTCATAGCAAAGAGACTGCTGGTGGTGACAAAGAACGAGGGAATTCTGGGTTAGGGAAGGGGGAAGGCAGTGGAGAGTCAAGACTATTCTACACGTATTAAAGCAGGAGGGTGCCTCTTCTCTGTTCTGGAACCTGTCCCCCAGGAGTCACAGCTGACCTGTTTATCAGAGTGGATTACTGGTGGACTCTAAATCCGGACTCCCTGGGTCCAAATCCTGATTCTGCCACTAACCGGTGCATGGCCTTGTGAATGGAAATAATCAACTCTGCAGAAATAATGATTAATGTGGTTTATTTCTAAAGACGAATATGAGTGACCAGACCCAAAGAAAGGCAAATATACCTTTCTTAGAGTGATCAGATGCAGGGGTCCCTCTATTAAGTTTTGAGAGTGAGAGAAAAGGTTTAGAATTTAGTGAAAAGAGGGGACCAGCAGGTGGTGTGGTGGTTAAGGTGCTGGACACTCCCACATGACCGACTGCGGTTCAAGTACCGGACCTGGTGGCTTGCTTTCTCACTTTCCCTCTTTAGAGTACCGGACCTGGTGGCTTGCTTTCTCACTTTCCCTCTCTCTCTCTGTGTATCTCTCTCTGGTCAAATTAAAATGAATGAATGAATAAATAAAATTAAATAAATAATTATTTTTTTAAAAAAAGAATTTAGTGAAAAGAGTCTTCCCATTGATCTGGCCCCAAAAAGTGGGACATCTGGGAACTTGTAGGTCACAGGTGGGTTTTCTGTTTTGGAAAAGGATCAGTAAAGAGTGTTTTTTTTTTTTTTTTTTTTTGAGAGGTTTTCGCTATAAGGTGCGTGCGCTCGCCAGACAGACAGACAGAGACATAGAGACAGAAAGCTAGAAATCACCCCCCAGAGGGGATGGTCACACCGTAATCCCTTCTCCTCCATTCTCCTCTCGGAATCTTGGGCACGCATGCACAGGCGCCCGGCGTGAGTTTTAAGCCACCGGGTCTGGGACACGAACCGCGGTCGACTACGTGGGAGTCCAGCAACATATCCATTACACTAACTGCTGGTTCCCTAAAGAGTGCATTTTAACACAGATAAGAGGGGCTTGAATACATGAGAGGGGCTTGAATACGTCACAAGATACTGTCCCAAGGACAGGATGACTGAAAAGTCCTGTTACCAACTGTTTCAAAATGGTCTGTTCATGTCTGTGGGCATGACTCCCCCATCATAGACACTATGCCAGGGTCAAGATGTAAGGAAGAGTCCTGTTATCAACTGGGCCAAAATGGTTTGTTAACATTTGTGGGCGTGACTGACCCTAGGCCCTCTGGGAGGGATTTTGGAAACTCTCAGGCTTCTGATGGGTATAATGATCAAACTACCTCACAGTGGTGTTGTGAGAATCCCAAGAACTATGGGCATACTCTTATTATTGCTACTATTTTCCTTGCTTCCCTGGACTCCTGGACCAGGTCAAGTTTGCATCGAACACTCTCGCATTGCATGCATGTGTTCCCTTCCTAACACTTACCCGGTCCTTACTTACACTTGTCCTTGAAGTACTGACTGATGCCCTTCCCTTCCCAGCTGACTGCGCTGTGCAGGCATGGCCGAGCTTGTTTGTTCTCCACCACATCCCCCTGCACATCCTAGACTAGTTCCTGGCAGTTCAGAAGTACTCAATGTGTGTGTTTTATTTTATTCTGAGAAATGTATGTCTTCATATTATGGAGCAAGAGGATGGGGTCATAGGGGTTCTGGGAACAAATGACAATATCTAGAAGTAAATTAGTTTTGAAATGGATGTCACCTAGGAGACAGGGAAGTAGCCAGACTCTTCCTTTCTCAGTCATCTGATGCAAGAGAACTCAGCAGGGGAGGAGCCACGGTGGGTTGGTGGATTGGTGGGTTGGTGGGTTGGCTGCTGCAACCTGCCCCTCTCCTCACTGCCACAGGGTAGGCAGGACTGACAGGGCTCTCTGGGGCTTCAAGGGAAGGTTCTTGGGCATCAGATTGGGCCATTTCTCCACAGAGGAAAGAACTTGCCAGGGCCTGGGAAGCACTCAGTGCTCCAGCTCTGCCCACGTGGTGATGATTGAGTGCCATCCCTGGCCCCTCTTGCTCTGCTGTGCCCCGGGCTGCCTGGCTTTCTCCTCGACAGCACGGCAAGCTCACAGGATTTGGGCTTGCTGTGCCCTCAATCTTGCTTGTCCTCAGGTCTTCACAGGTTTGAGTCCTTATTATTCAGGTGTCAGCTCAACTATGCCCCTGGAGAGGTCTTCCCTCAGCCCTCCAACCCTGAGTCACTTTCTACCCATGACTAGGCTTTCCTTTTTTTAATTTTGTTTAATCTAAATATTTTTATTTGCAATAAATCGTTGCACCAAATAAGAGTTTACTTTCCCCACTCCAAATCAATACAGCAGAATAGGTACAGAATTCATTTGATAGGACAGTTTCAAGATTAACTTACTATTGTGGTTGGGGTAATTTTAATTCATAAGCAGTTGCTCTTACACGAAATACTAACCCCAAACTACCAGCACCACACAAAAGGGAATGGTCTTGGTTTTGTGCGTGTGTGTGTGTGGGGGGGGGAGGGCAGTGTGTTCTGTAAGTGCCAAAAGGAGAAAGAAGCACAAACACAATCTGCTCTTTAAAAGAAAAAAAAAGTAGAATTTTTAAAAACAATTATTTTATTTAACTTTATTTATTTTAATTTGACCAGATAGGAACAGAGTGAGAAAAAAGAGAGAGAGAGATGGAAGGTGAGAAAGCAAGCTGCCAGGTCCTGGGCTCGAACTATGGTCTGCCTGTGAGAGTTCAGTGCCCTTAACAACCACGCCACCTGCTGGCTCCTCAAAGTCGAATTTTCTATCCCCTGTACTTCAGTAATAAAAAGTAGTGAAGGGATCGGGCACCCAGATTTGTTTTCGAGCCTGACCATTTGCAGTGTTCCCCCATGTGACTGGCATCATTGGGGCTATTATCCCATTCCCTGTGAAGAGATGTATTAGCTACTCCTTTTTCCTCTTCTTGCCTTCATGCTCACGTTCCTTCCTCTAAAGTTCTTTTAGAGCCACCATGTTGTTTGGCTTCTTCCAAAAACTTGTCCAAACCAAGAGGATCTTCCTTAAACTGAACTGGTTCCTCTCATCCTCTCCGTCTACGATCTGAACCAGAAAACTCCTTGTCGGGAACAAATCTGTTGGTCTTTATTCTGGCTTCTAGTTCATCACCATACATGTCCTTGTCCAGATTTTGACGGGGCCTATAAACACTCTGGGCCATATCTTTACCACCTTTCCAGGCTTGATCATAAACATTGTAAATTTCATCTTCTCCACCTGCAAATCCACTGTCCGTCCTCTTGGACTGGTTGAAGAGCCACTGGTCACATTGAGCTTCACTGGAAGTACGTGGATTGGGCACACCAAGACCAATGCCTTCACTGATATCCTGATTTTCATTTCTCTGCAGTTTAGACCTCATATCAGGAGCTGCTCTGGGAAGATTCCTGTCATGGTGACTCCCTTTTTTGCCTGTCATGCTGGATTTCATCTTTCGCATCCCTCTCCATCTTCTTTTTCCACATGGCTTTTGATTTCAGCTTTCCTCTCTCTGGCTTTTTGGGCCATTTCTCTAAGTTTCTCTTCATGTTTCTCCTTTTCTTTGTGAGCCATCTTCTTTGCTACTTAGGCATGCACTTCCGCGGCTTGACGAGCCTTCCGATCATCAATGTAGAGGGCTTCGACAGTTTGGGAAATTTTTCATTTATAGGTACTGTCTGTAGTCCTTTCCCATCAGCAGCTAGATGTTTGTCTAATGAAATTGTATAACCCTTTGCATTTTTCCAGTTTGAAATGCAAGGAAGAATCTTCCACTCTTCTTGTTCCTTTATAGTCATCTTTCTGCTGGGAGAATGCATGCCCGGTGCAGGAGGAGAAGGTGGTCCCCAGGGAATTTTCTTATTCATCTTGAACCTTGGTGTCTCCATTGGATCGTTCTGCATTTCTACCATTCGAATAACCCTCTGTTTAGCTCCAGAGTTGAAAGCCACTCCTTGCTGAGATGGTGTATACCGGATGTCCTGAGCAGGAGCCAGTTTATCAGCTGCTCAGATTGGCATGGCAGCAGCAACCTTCTGTGATACACATTTCTCTAAGGCTACTCTTGTCTTTTCTGTTCCCTCTTTAAGAGCTTCATCGGATCTTTGCAGGTCTGGATCACCCGCATTCATAACCTTCTTTGGAACCAGGTTGGTCAGTGTATTTGCTATGAATGACCTCGTCTTTTGACTGTCCTTGTCGAGTGATTGTATCATATTGCATTTTTTCCTCCAAGATCCACCTGAATAGCTAGTGCATCCGACATTTTTTTTCTTTCTTCCCATATCCAATGGATACTGGGCCACATGGATCTCTGGAAAGGCTCCTCCAACTCCAAAATCCTCTAATAACTGAGGTATCCAGCCTTTCTGGTACCTGTAGGGGGCGCTCTCTTCATGAGGAGACCCGTGAAGTCTGCGGGTGATCTTTGGGATCTTGCCTTTTCTTCAGCCTCCAGCTGGTCCTGAGAGAGCTGAGTAGGTGCAGGCAAAAAGCTGGTAAGTGCCATCTTCTTCCGCGTCTTCCAGCATGAGCCACTTTTTTTGTCATAAGTGTCTGATTTCATGAGCAGATGGCATAGCAGTTACATCACTGGATTCCCACGTGACTGGTAGCAGTTCGAGTCCCTGACCCCGTGGTTTGAAACTCACGCCGGGTACATGTGCATGCATACCCAGCATACCCAAGATCCTGGGAGGAAAATGGAGAAGGGATTGCCACGTGGCCATGCCCCTAGGGGATGATTTCTCACTTCCCTTCTCACTGTCTCTGTCTCTGTCTCTCTCTCCCCAGTGAGCACACATGCCCTACGGCAAAACCTCTAATAAAAAAGGAAATGTATGAAATGACCTTTTGTGTTTATTATCCATCTTCCCACACTACCTTTGAGCTCCACGAGGTCAGAGACTTTGTGTTGTCATTGCTGTTCTTCCAAAGCCTAGAATAATTCTGGCACATGGAGCTAGTAGCAGCTGGGCTGATGCCTGATGAAAAGGAATTTACCTTCTAGGGGCCAGGAGTGCTGCGGCAGTGAAACACAATGCTCTTCCAGGCTGACCCACACAGGAAGGCTCTAGGTTCATATCCGGGGACCTCCCTGAGTACTCCAGGCACATGTGTGTCTGTAATCTGGAGGTGGCTGAAGCCGGGGGATCACAGCAGTAGGACCTTGTTAGGGGTGTGCGTGCTCTCTCTCTCTTTGTGTCTCTTACTCATGGAAAAAATGAACTTAAAAAAAAAAAAAGAATTTGGCAACAGCAGATGGCGTAATGGCTATGTCGCTGGACTCCCATGTAATTGACCTCGGTTCGTGTCCTGGACCCGGTTGCTTAAAACTCATGCTAGGGGACCAGCAGGTGGTGTGGTGGTTAAGGCGCCAGACATTCCCACATGGTCAATCGTGGTTCAAGTCCTGGGCCTGGTGGCTTGCTTTCTCACTTTCCCTTTCTCTCTCAGTGTCTCTCTCTGGTCAAATTAAAATAAATTAATAAATAAAAATTAAACAAATAAATCTTTTTTTAAAGAAAAAAAAAAAAGAAAACTCATGCTGGGCGCGTGTGTGTGCGTGTCCAAGACCCTGAGAAGAGAATGTAAGAGAAGGGATTGTGGCATGGCCACCCCCTGGGGGTGATTTCTCGCTTTCTATCTCTCTGTCTGTCTCTGTCTTTCTGGTGAGCACACACGCCCTATAGCAAAAACCTCTCCAAAAAAAAAAAAAAAAAAGAATTTATTTTCTAGAGCTGGTCTATTCCAATATGGTAGCCACTAGCCGTATGTGGCTATTTAAATTTAAATTAGCTAAAATGAAATAAAATTGGGGCCAGCAAGTGGCGTGGTGGTTAAGGGAGCTGGACTTCCACATGGCCAACCGCAGTTTGAGTCCCGGACCTGGCAGCTTGCTTTCTTACTTTCTCTCTCTCTCTCTCCCCCTGTCCCTCTCTGGTCAAATTAAAAGAGAAAGAAAAAGAAAGAAAGAAGAAAGAAAATTAAATACAAGAATTCTTAAAAAAAAAAAAAAAAAAAAAAAAAAAACTTTAGCTCTTCACAATAACCTGATTTCAAAACTCAGTGGCCACCCCAGACATCACAGATACAGAACACATCCATCATTGCAGAAAGTTCTATGGGATTCTGCTGCTCTAGAACGTCAGCATGCATTACACTTTCCTTTTGCACTTCCTTTGCTTATAATTTCTCTGCCTGGAATGCTTTACCTGACCCTTAATAAAAATCTTACCCCTGTAGAATTTGATAATACGTTGGGACCAGCAGTTAGCGTAATGGCTATGTTGCTGGACTCCCACGTAGTCGACTGCGGTTCGTGTCTGGACCCGGTGGCTTAAAATTCACACCGGGCGTGTGTGTGTGCGTGCCCAAGATCCCGAGAGGAGAATGGAGGAGAAGAGATTGTGGCGTGGCCATCTCCCCTGGGGGGTGATTTCTCACTTTCTCTCTCTCTGTCTCTCTCTGTCTGTCTGGCGAGCGCACGCGCCCTATAGCAAAAAACCTCTCAAAAAAAAAAAAAAAAAAAAAAGAATTTGATAATATGTTAAAACAAACAGAGGCCTCGATTCAACAACTCTACTTGTCAGAATGTATCCTTAAGGAATAATGGTTGATATATGCAAAAATTTAGCCATAAGGTGTTCAGTGCAGTATTGTTTATAATAGCAAAAAAAGTGAGATGGGGGGCCAGCAGGTGGCGTGGCTGGAGGTTAAGGCAGTGGACTCCCACATGGCCAACTGAGGTTTGAGTCCTGGACTTGGTGGCTTGCTTTCACACTTTCCCTTTTTCTCTCTTTGGTCAAATTAGAAATAAAAATAATGATAGATAAAATTAATATATTTTTTAAAGTGAGATTAGTTAAACGGTGGTACAGTGGTACTGGTGAGTCATCAAAAACAAAACTATGTGGGCCAGCAGGTGGCATGGTGGTTAAGGTGCTGGATTCCACATTGCTGACTCTGCAGCTTGAAAATCACACCAGGTGCATGTGCGTGCATGCCCCAGATCCTGAGAGAACAGAGAAGGGCCAGCATGGCCATTTCCTCTTAGCGGTGACTTCTCACTTTCCATCTCTCTCTACCTCTCTCTCTGGTGAGTACATGCACTCCATAACAAAAAATCTAAATAAAAGAAGACAACAATGACTGTGTAATGATATGAAAATGCTTTCAAAATGTATTGTTAGATGAAATAAAACCAGTTACAACGTGGGAAAAAATTTCCAAAATACAATGGAAACAGGAGTGGGAAATCTAGGAAGGCTTCGGTTTCATCTGTAACATTTAGAATACTTTGTAATGTGATTAAGAATGCAATTGTAGAGTAGTGAACACATATTACTATATGTTTTCATTTTTGTTTAAAAAATCATGAAAAGGGACCAGGTGATGGCGTAATGGTTACATTGCTGGACTCCTACATGGGCAACCAGCTGGGGCAGGAGTGTGTGTGCTCAAAATCTTGAGAGGAGAATGGAGAAGGAGGAATTGTTATGTGACCATTCCCCTGGGGGAAGGGGGGAACGGAAGGTGATTTCTTGCTTTCATTCTCTCTCTGTCTGTCTCTTCAGCAAGTGTACACATCCTATAGCAAAAACCAAAATAATAATAATAATACTAAGGGACCAGTAGATGGTGTAATGGTTATGTCGCTGGACTCCCACATAGTCAACCACGGTTCGAGTCCTGGACCTGGTGGCTTAAAACTCACGCTGGGCGCATGTGCATGCATGTCCAAAATCCTGGGAGTAGAAGGGATTGAGATGTGGCCATACCCACTGGGGGATGATTTCTCGCTTTCTGTCTGTCTCTTTGGCAAGCTTACACACCCTATAGCAAAAATCTCTCTAAAAAAAAAGAAAGAAAGAAAGAAAGAAAGAAAGAAAGAAAGAAAGAAAGAAAGAAAGAAAGAAAGAAAGAAAGAAAGAAGCGACATAACCATTACGTCAACTGCTGGTCTGAAAGAAAGAAAAAAAAAGTAAGTTGGGGCCAGTAGGTCGTATGGTGGCTAAGGCACTGGACTCCCACATGGCCAACCATGGTTCAAATCCCAGACCTGGTATCTCTCTTTCTCACTTCCTCTCTCTCTATCTTTCTCTGGTGAGTGCACCTGCCCTTTACCAAATTAAAAAAAAAAAATTAATGATGATAAATAAAATAAAATAAATAATTTTTAAGTGCCTCTAGGTAAAGGGACTGAGATGATTTCATTTTGCGCTTTCGGCTTATCTCTCTTTTCTAGGTTTTCTCTAACGATCATGTATTTCTTTTCAAATAAAGGATGGGGACAATAAAATATATAAATCTTCAAGGCTCAATTCAAGTGACGGTTCTCCATGCAGCTTTCCTTCCTTGATTCCGGGGTCAGAGGCCGGCCCACTGGAGTGCTCTGCATCTCAGGAGTCCCTCGCCTCGTCCCTCACCTCCCGGCAGCAGGTGGATGGATGGAGGCAAAGCCTGCACCCCAGCACCGCTGCCTCGGGAATCTGCCTTTCATTCGCTACCAGCCGCTGCCAGCATCAGGCAGAAACAAGGCTCTGGCCAGAACTGAGGCGGAGCAAAGAGCCTAAAGGAGATGACCAACACCCGCCCATTATTTTTCCTCCAGTAACTGGGGGTGCTCATGGTTTTAGGGTTCCTGTGTGTCACGGAAAAAAGGGAGGAGCAGGTGTTCGACAGCTGGTGACGTTCGTGAGCTGTGAGTCGAACAAGGCCAGTGGTCCACGTTCCCCTCTCCTCCACCCACCGTCTTGTTCTTTTTCTTTGTGGAGGGGGCGTGGGGGTGAGGAGGACCACTTCGCTTCGTGATATCCGCGATTCTCGGGGCCTAGAAGGGTGGGCTTCCAAGTCCATGTCTAGGTTTGAATCCTGCTTTCCCACATACTCGAGGAGTCGCTGCGTTTATGATTTGCGATCTGTAAACCGGAGATAATGACGGTATTGTAACGGCATCTGGGAAGAAAGGCTGAAGTTCACTGGATGAATGGAGTTAGCCGCTCCTATTTTTAGCCCAAGAAACAAAACGCTGGCGGGGGAAGGTCCCGGCTGGCACCACAGAGCTTGGGGGAGGAGGAGGGATTTCCCCATTTATTTCCAGAAAAACCGCGGTGGAGAAAGCGCGCCTGTCCCCATCGCGTTCCGTCCGCGTCCCAGGAGGGGGACAGACCGGGCGACCCTGCTCCTGCCCCGCCAGCGCACTCCCGGGTCTCCCGCGCGCGGGCCCTGCCTAGCTCTCCTCGGAGTCCGAGCGGTCCTCGGGGTCCAGCGTGCGGAAGGGGCTGGGCCGGTGCGAGGAGCGCAAGGCGGGGGTCGGCGGGAGGTGAGCCGCGAAGGGGCCGAAGTGCTCGGCGGCGAAGGTGATCACGTCCTGGGGCTGGCGCAGCAGCAGGAAGAGCAGGAAGTCCGCGACGAGCGCGTGGGCCTCGGGGTGCTGCCTCAGGTAGCTGGCGTGGCTGAGTCGGAGCTCCTCCTGGCAGGGGACCCGGCAGCCCCAACCTGAGCCAGAAGGGACCCGCACCCCAGGAAGCCCCCACTTGCTCCGAAAGGAAGGCTAAGGCGTGCTGTGGCCCTTCCAGCCCCAGGGGTGTGCATGTCACTCAGCAGCAGAGAGGCAGTGCTGGGGCAATTTATGGCTGGAGAGGGTGTGGGGACCCGAGGCGAGCTGCAGCCTCTCCTCACCTTCCGGTGCAGGAACCTCGAGTAGAGCTCCATGTCCTCCTCCCACACCAGAGGCTTCTTCTCAAACACCGGGCGAGGCTCGATCTCAGCTGGGTGGGAAGGGAGAAGGCTGCTTACCCCCACTTTGGGACCTTCCTCGGACGCAGAGAGATGCCCGAGCACACCCAAGAAAGGCTCAGGATTCTGCTCACGTGGGCAGAACCGCTGGGAAGGAACCCTGGCAAGACAGATCCCCCCACCGCCTTGAGTTGGGGGCTGGCGTGTGTCTCCTCATTCCAGGCTCATCCTCGTCCCCTCCACTGTCCCACAGCTGCCCAGGCCTGCCCCACTCACCTTCCTCCCGCAGTACGGGCATCTTGGTGATGATGCAGCACCCGGGGACGCCCACCTGCACTCTCTTAGCCAGGTGCCTGGAGCGCAATGCAGAGGAAGGCATGAGGGCTAGGGTCTCCCTAGACCACTTGTCATGGGCTGTAGCCCCCCACCCAGATCTAATGATGATATTTGGAGACAGGGTCTTTTATTTTATTTATTTATTTATTTATTTATTTATTTATTTATTTATTGAGAGGTTTTTGCTATAGGGTAAATGCACTGGCCAGAAAGACAGAGAGAAACAGAGAGACAGAAAGCAAGAAATCATCCCCAAGGGGGCATGGCCACAGTGCCATCCCTTCTCCTCCATTCTCCTCTCAGGATCTTGGGCACACACGCACATATACCCGGCATAAGTTTCACCCACCGGGTCCTGGAATCGAACTGCCGTCAACTACGTGGGAAGTCAGTGACATAGCCATTACACCAACTGCTGGTACCCAGAGAGGGTCTTTAGGGAGGTAACTGAGGTTATAGGGGTGGGGTCCTAATCTATAGGGTTGATGCTGCTATTAGAAACGGAAGATGCCTGAGTGCTCTCTCTCCACTGGGGCACAGACAAAGGCCATGGACAAGCCAGGAGAGCCCTCGCCACTCCACTCTGCTGGCCCCTCGATCTTGGCCACCCAGACTCCACACCATGAGACGATAAACATGCTGTTCAGCCTCCCCGCAGTGGCCTTTTGTTCCCGCTGCCTGGGCAGACTTATACACCACAGCACCCTCTTGAGAGACTGGTCCTGGGACCCTGTTTACTTCTGTCCCTCCATCTTGTCTTTTGTTTGTTCATTTGTTTTTGCTGTAGAGTGTGCTGGCCAGAGAGAGAGACAGAGAGGGAAGGTGAGAAATCAGCCGGCAGCAGGGCTGGCCATGCCACAATTCCCCTCCCCCTCATTCTCCTCTTGGGACTTTGGACATGCACGCACATGCGCCCAGAGCGATTTTCAAAATACTGGGCCCAGGACTCAAACTGTGTAGTGTGCTGTGTGGGATCCAGTGTCCCAAACTCCATGCTACTGGCTGGCCCCTCATCTTGTCTTTCGAGTTCCTGGGTTGTATTTCATTCGTGATCCCCAAATTTGGCACAGGGCTTGGCAAATATTAGACTCTCCCTTTTCATTTTTTTAAAAGAATTATTTTATTTAACTTTATTTATTTATTTAACTAGAGAGGGAGGGAGAGAGAGAGAGAGAGAGAAAGAAAGAGTAAGTGAGAAAGCAAGCCACCAGGTCTGGGACTCAAACCATGGTCGACCATGAGTCCAGCACCCTTAACCACCACACTACCTGCCAGCCCTATTTTTTTTTTTTTTTTTTTTTTTTTTTAAGACTGAGACCTTTCATGGAGTAAGTATTAAAAAAAAAAAAAAAAAAAAAAAAAAAAAAGTCCTCCTGCCATGTGACACTCAAAACAGAAACACACTAAGTTATAAGACAAGACAAGGAAGCCAGAAACATCCCAGTGACTTTTTTCTAGTAGTGATGATGTCAATGTCTCTTCTGAAGTTTCAAGAAACAAATTCTTCTCCCCACCCTTATTTTCTCATGACTTGGAGCGGCTGGTGACAGTGCAGCAGCGCGTGCTGTTCACTGTGACCCTGACACTGGGGCAGCTGCCCGAGCTATGCCTTGGGCCTTGGGGAGATGGCATTGCTTCCTACACCGCTCAGGGCTCCATGGTGAGAAAGTGTGGGAGGCACCGTGAGGATTCAGAGAACAAGCGAGGGCGTGGCAGTTGCTTTGCAACTCTGCGAAGCAAATCCCAAATGGGAAGGCCCCTGGTTCAAGTCTGGAGACCTCCCTGAGTACACTAGGCATGTGCGCGCCCACCATCTGGGGCTGGCTGAAGGCTGGGGGGTGGATGGTGGCATCGGGACCCTATTAGGGACACCATCACTCTCTCTCTCCATCTCTTTTGCGCATGGAAGAAATAAATAAATAAACTTTAAACTAATAAAGAAAAAAGACAAAGACAGAATACATGAAGAAACGGTGACTGATGTGGATTAAACAGGGACACTTGGGTCTCAAGGGCAACGCTCCTTGCTGGGTCCTCAAAAACAGCTAGTCCTGGGAACCAGCAGTTAGCGTAATGGCTATGTCGCTGGACTCCCACGTAGTCGACCGCGGTTCGCGTCCCGGACCCGGTGACTTAAAACTCACGCCGGGCGCGTGTGTGTGCGTGCCCAAGATCCCGAGAGGAGAATGGAGGAGAAGGGATTGCGGCGTGACCATCCCCCCTGGGGGGTGATTTCTCGCTTTCTGTCTCTCTGTCTCTCTGTCTGTCTGGCGAGCGCACACGCCCTATAGCGAAAACCTCTCCAAAAAAAAAAAAAAAAAAAAAAAAAAAAACAGCTAGTCCCCCTGTTGCCCTGTCCTGCCCCCCTGACGCTAAGTGCGACAATGGTGCTGGCCCCACGGCGAGTGGCTCACCCATCAGACAGCAAGTAGAACTGGCAGGACATGGGGATACCCTCTCTGGAGTGCACGGTCTGCTCCACGATGAGCACCTCGGCCTGCTGGCGGCCCACCTGGATCGTCTGGTAACCCAGGGCTTGCTGGCAGCAGCCGGGAGGGAGGGAGAGAGGAGAGGTGGAGGTCAGCCAGGGTCTCTCCCACACCCTCATCCTGGCCTTTTCTTGAGTCTCTCCTCTTCATTCCTTATGTGTTAGTGATGAGCAACCCTCGCTGGCCATACCTCAGGTGCCACAAGATTGGAGTTGCACCCCTAAGCTAAGTTGGGGATCCCCTCATAGAGATCCAGCTCCAGCTGGCCCTGCCCCAGCCTCTCCCATGCGTCTTGCTGACCCCATGCTTCCAGCTGGCAGGTTCCCTCACACGGATGAAGATAAGCTGGTGAGGTGGGGTGTGAGGAGGTGGGGACCAGGCTGTTGGCACCAGTCCATGGTGGAAGAATCAGGCTCTAAGGAGTGGGTCTAGTCTGAGATTCTGGCCGCCTGCCTTGTTGTAGTTAAAACGTAAACTCCTGTTAGAGCTATGGCCCCGGCCTGTGACGTAACCACTACGCCATCTCTTGGCCCCACTAATTATGCACTTTTTTTTTTTTTTAGAATTATTTATTTGGGACCAGCAGTTGGCGTAATGGCTATGTCGCTGGACTGCCATGTAGTTGACTGCAGTTTGAGTCCTGGACCCAGTGGCTTAAACTCATGCTGGGTGTGCGTGCATGCATGTCCAAGATCACGAGAAGAGAATGGAGGAAAGAGACTGTGGCGTAGCCCTGCCCCCTGGGGGGAGGTGATTTCTTGCTTTCTGTCTCTCTGTCTCTTTTTCTGGCAAGTGCACGCTCCCTATAGCAAAAACCTCTCCAAAAATAAAAATATTTATTTATTTATTTATTTATTCTTTTTTTTTTTTGAGAAGTTTTCGCTATAGGGCGCGTGCGCTCACCAGACAGACAGAGAGAGACATAGAGACAGAAAGCGAGAAATCACCCCCCAGGGGGGATGGTCACACCGCAATCCCTTCTCCTCCATTCTCCTCTCGGGATCTTGGGCACGCACGCACACGCGCCCGGCGTGAGTTTTAAGCTGCCGGGTCCGGGACACGAACTGCGGTCAACTACGTGGGAGTTCAGCGACATAGCCATTATGCTAACTGCTGGTTCCCTTTATTCATTTTTTATTCATTTGTTTATCTTAATTTGACCAGCGACAGAGAGAGAGAGAGAGAGAGAGGAAGTGAGAAAGCAAGCCACCAGGTCCGGGACTCAAACCATGGTTGGCCATGTGGGAGTGTCCAGCGCCTAAATCACCACACCACCTGCCGGTCCCATAACTATGCATCTTTAAGGCTACCCTCTACTGTGTTTGCTTTTCTTGGACTGACTTGTGTGCCACAAGCGTCACTTCCCTGAACTGCACTCCACTTCAGATCCTTCCCACGCACCCCGCCTGCCCACCTTCCTCTTCTCTCTGACCAGTACTGTTCTTGCTTTCTCCCACCTTGGAAGCCCAGCCCCCATCTCCCCCTTTGTCCTCTCCCCGACCCTCTTCCACTCCATGGCTGTCCTCTCTCTAGAGTCAGTGCCCACCGTGCCCTTTAATTTGCCCCCAGGCAAAGCCCCTGCCCAGGGAGAGCCCTCACGTAAGTGGAATGGCAGAGTTTGCCTTCGGAGTCCAAGGCCAGGAAACGGGCGCTGCTGGGCACCTTCTGCTGCCAGGCCATCACCCTCAGAAGCACCAGGTTGGCAGCCTCGGACACAAAGCCTGCGGTTGAGTGCCAGGGCAAAAAGGTCACTCCGGTCTTCACTTCCTGTTCAGGACAGATCCAGCTCAGGTGGACAAGCCGGGTGCTGGACATGTGGTCCCTACCAAGTCCTCTGCGAGGCTCCCGGCCTGACCACCTGGTCCTGCTCAGGGATCTGAGGAGAATGTGCTGTGACTCCCACCTGGCCCTCGAGCTCACCTCACCCTCCTTGACGCTTCTAGTCATGGCCAGCTGGTCATCCTGCTTCAGCAAACTCATCTTCCGCTCCATGGGGAGGACGAGGAACTAAGGGCCAGAGCACAAAGGGGGAGTCAGGGGTGCTTGGGCCCTCTGAGGGCACCTGTCCCTTCTTTTTTTTCGCTGAGTTTTTTTTTTTTTTGCTATAGGAGAGACTGACAGACAGAAAGCGAGTAATTACCTCCCCCCCCGGGGGGGGGGATGGCCATGCTGCAATCCCTTCTCTTCCATTTTCCTTCCGGGATTTTGGGCACGTACACACATGTGTCTGGTGTGAGTTTCAAGCCACAGGGTCTGGGAGTTGTACCGCGGTTGACCACGCCTTAACCACCATGCTACCTGATGGGTCCCACTTTACAGATGAGAAAACTGGGTGCTTGTTGTCATTTTTATTGAATTGCCAGAGGGCACATGCACTGGCCAGAGAGGATAGAAGAAAGCACCCCCCAGTGGGTGAGGTCTCACACAACCCCTTTTCCATTTCTCCATCCCGTCAGGATTGGGGGCATGCACACACCCGTGTCTGGCACGTTTCTCAAGCCACTGGGTCTGGAACTTGCGTGCAGTGGGCCATGTGGGATCCTGCTCCCTTAACCACTAGCCCATGGGACTGGCTCAAAAACTGGGTTTAAAAATTTTGATTTAAACAACGAACCCCCAAAATAACCCTTTCATACATGGTAAAGCTCAAGAATACAGCCATTTATGGTGTAATGTAAAATTAAGAAGCAATAGGGACCAGCAGTTGGTGTAATGGCTGTGTCACTGGACTCCCATGTAGTCGACCACGATTTGAGTCCCGGACCCGGTGGCTTAAACTCATGCTGGGCATGTGTGCGTATGTGCCCAAGATCCCAAGAGGAGAATAGAGGAGAGGGGATTGTGGTGTGGCCATCCCCCCTGGGGGGTGATTTCTCGCTTTCTGTCTCTCTCTGTCTTTCTGTCAAGCGCACCACCCTATAGCAAAAATTTCTAAAAAAAACCCAAAAAAACAAAAAAACAAAAAACCGGGACCAGCAGTTACCGTAATGGCTATGTCGCTGGATTCCCACATAATCAACCGCAGTTCGCGTCCTGGACCCGGTGACTTAAACTCACGCCAGGCGCATGTGCGTGCGTGCCCAAGATCCCGAGAGGAGAATGGAGGAGAAGGGATTGCGGCGTGGCCATCCCCCCTGGGGGGTGATTTCTCGCTTTCTATCTCTCTGTCTCTCTCTGTCTGTCTGGCGAGCGCACGCGCCCTATAGCAAAAACCTCTCCAAAAAAAAGAGAAAAAAAAAAAATTAAGAAGCAATGAAGACTGGCAGCTCTGCAGCCTGGTGGTTAAGGCAGCCAAATTCCACATAGCCGCCCCTGAGGGTCAAGCCGAGTGACTTGAGAAACACGCCGGGCCCATGTGCGTGCATGTGTGCCCCAAATCCTGACAGGATAGGGGAAGAAAGATTGGCGCACGACCATCCCCAAGGGGGAGGGGTGCTTTCTCCTTCTCCCGCTGTCTCTCTCTGGACAGCACAGGCGCCCTCTGGGGGGGGGAAAGAAGCAATGCAAGTCAGGAGGAGAATGTGGGTTGCTGGTGAGCCACCTGCGGCTGCCGGAAGGATTGGTTTTCAAGTCGTGGGTTGTATTGGAGGGTGACATTCCACTGGGGCCCATCCTCCCTCACCCTAATGGGGATCAAGGCTGGGCCCTAGGAAGTACCTTGATGAACTCCTGACTGTGCTGTTCCATGAGCACCAGTCTCTCCGAGAAGTAGCCTGGAGTGCGGGGAGACCACACCGAGGTCACAGGAGTGGAGGGTCGGAGATGGAAGGACCGGGGCGGCTCAGGCGGGAGGAGTAGGTGTAACGTGGCCGCAGAGAACTACGCGTGGGTCGGCGCCGCTGACCAACCATCATGACTGTGGTTGGGAATAACCTCCCCGCCCGGTCCCCCGACCTCGTTGCCTCCTCTGTTCCCAAGGCGAAGTCAAAGGGTGGATCCTGAATAAGGATCCTGAGTGGCGGTGGGGCGTGGCGGCAAAGGAAGGATAGGGGTGCTGGCGATGCCCGGGGAGCCCTACCCAGCAGGGAGTTTCCGCACAGCGTTTTGTCCAAGAGGCCGCGACTAAAGGCGTGCACGAGGATGCAGCGCGTCAGGACGCCGAACTCGTCTTTGTACTTCCCTCGCTGCACCTCGATGGTCAGCTCTCCCTGCGGCTCCCCCGCGTCTGAGACCATGGCCAGAGTCTCCGAGAAGTACAGCTTCTGCAGCTCCTCCTTCTCTGGGTGACAGGGCCGAGGGGAAAAATAAGGCACCTGCTAGGCCTCACCGCTCTGACCCCTGACTGCCATAACCCCTACTTCCCACCTACCCACCTTGTCCGGGCTCTCCCCGGGGGTTCAGCCTCCCCTGCAGCAACAGGAGCCAGCAGGTGAGGACCCTGCCTCCACGTCCCTGGGGCTTCCCTTGAGCAATGTGACCATGACCAAATAGGGCTCAGGCGTCTTTGAGCTGGGAGAATCAAGGCTCGCAGAGCTGGGCCAGTCTGAGCCTTCCCTCCTCCCTCCTCCCCTCTTCCTTCTCCCGGGACTTACACCCCTGCCTGCCCTCTGGGCTCACCCAAGGAGCTGAGGAAGCTGATGGCTTCAGCATTGGCCTCTGGGAGTGACAGATGCTCCTTGGCTTCTTGGCCTGCCGAGGGAGGGAGAGGCTAAGAGGTAGACTCTGGGCAGGGGTGGGACAGGGGTACCCCAGTCCTGACCCTGACCCCAAGAGTGGAGTCCTCCAAGACCACCCCCAGGTGGATTGTGAGGGAGAAGAGGTCCCTGTCTTTCCAGTCTCAGCAGCTCTCCCACCTATGGAGTGAACTTGGGAGGACATGCTGTCTGCTGCCACCCGGGTCTGTGTCCAGTTGTCTCCATGGCAACCCGGAGTTGGCTACCACCTCTTAAAGGGACATCAACTCCTTTTGCAACACCTAACTCATGGAAGAAATTCGACTCTGCTGGTTCTGGGGCTCAGCCCAAGTCTGAGGTTTTGCCCAGCAGAGGGAGCATTTGACATGCTTAAGAGGCTGGAGGAAGAAATTGCTCCTTAAAATAACCCAAGAAGTTACGAATCTCTGCAAGTTGTAGTTCTAATACAAGTTACCATGACCGGCACAGCAAACCCTTGAATTACACTGTTCTAAAGGGCTTTACACACAATATCTCATTTAATCTTCAGACTAACCTGAGTAGGTACTTTCATAACATCTACTATTTGGACAAGAACATTAAGGTATATAGAGGTTAAATATCTTCCCAAGGTCATACAGATAATAATTGACAGGGCCAGGACTCAACCCAAGGCAGTCTGGCTCCAGAGTCTGAGATTTCTGAGAAAAGAGGAGCAGTAAATAAACAATACATTGACTTCCAATACATGATACAACATGTGGGTAGAAATTAGAGACAGGGCCAGTCAGAGGCGTGGTGGTTAGGCGGCTGGATCCCATATCGTCGACCATGAGCTTGAGTCCTGGACTCGGTGACTCGAAAAACACATGGGGCACGTGTATGCGCATGCCCAAAATCCTGAGAGGAGAATGGAGGAAGAGGGACTGCAGTGTAGCATTCCTCCAGGGGGTGAGTTCTCACTTTCCCTCTCTCTCTGTCTCTCTCTGGTGAGTGCATGCACCCTATAGCAAATTTAATGAGAGAGATATTAGAGACACACACTTGAAAATTAAGTGGTATGACTCGAATCCCTGGCTGGGGGCATTTAGTCCCCTTTGGTAAGTGTTGGAGACCACGTCATCGTGCCTGTAAAAGCGGACTCTGCCTGAGAGTCGGGGTCACAGGAAAAATCTTGGCACGAAATCTCCTGAGAAATTGCTTCCTTCTGCCTATATTACTTGTGAAGGTAATGCACAAAGAGCTTCTTGCTGGGTAATCATCTTTCGGCCTCAGGTAGATTTAGAATTCTGTATAGAAAAGCTAAAAAGAGACTAACAGTGTTACTGTTGCATGCGGTATATTGTGCATATTTGGTATTTCAAGTTCTTGACATGCTTAACATAATTTGTAACATTAGAGCACTTAAATGATAGGCCTTGAGATTCTCATTTAAATTAGGCCATTGAGTACTTGATTTAAATTTGTCATTTTAGGCTGAAGTCTTACTAGGATTGTAAGTAGAATCACCACATTGAATTTTTTTTTTTTAGAGAGATTTTTGCTGTAAGGTGAACGCTTGCCAGAGACAGAGAGAGAAAGAAACAGTGAGAGGGAAAGTGAGAAATCACCCTCTGAGGGGATGACTGCGCTGCAATCCCTTCTCTTCTATTCTCCTGAGATTTTGGGCACACATACACACATAGCTGGCACGAGTTTTAAGCTACTGGATCTGGGACTTGAACTGAGGTTTGCCATGTGGGAGTCCAGCACCTTAACCACTATGCCACCTGCAGATCCCTAGATTGAAAAGTTATAAAACTTGGGGCCAGGTGGCGACATGGTGATAATGCTCTGGACCCACATGAGAAAGGTCCTGCTCTTTCCCACTATACGAGATGGCAGGTGAAAAAGCTGTGAAACAGGACACTAAGGAGAAACCTGAAGCCAAGAAGGCTGGTGCTAGTGGCAAGGTTAAAAAGGGTGACCCCAAGGCTAAAAAGCCCAAGAAGGGGAAGCCTCACTGCAGCCGAAACCCCATCCTAGTCCTGGGCATCAGCAGATACTTCCGGTCTGCCATGTATTCCAGGAAGTCATGTACAAGAGGAAACACTCAGCCACTAAATCCGGGATCTAAAAGAAAAAGGAGAAGAAGGTTCTTGCGACTGTCACAAAACCAGTTGGTGGAGACAAGAATGGTGGTACTTGGGTGGTTAAACTGTGCAAAATGCCTAGGTATTATCTTAATGAAGATGTGCCTCGAAAGCTGTTGAGCCACGGCAAAAAAACCCTTCAGTCAGCCTGTGAGAAAGCTGCGAGCTAGCCTCACTCCTGGGACCATTCTGATCATCCTCACTGGACGCCACAGAGGCAAGAGGGTGGTTTTCCTGAAGCAGCTGAGCAGTGGCTTGCTACTTGTAACTGGATCGCTGGTTCTCAATCGAGTTCCACTGCGAAGAACACAGCAGAAATTTGTCATTGCTGCCTCCACAAAAACTGATATTAGCAAAGTAAAAATCCCAAAGCACCTTACCGATGCTTACTTCAAGAGAAAGAAACTGTGAAAGCCCAGACACCAGGAAGGTGAGATCTTCGACACAGAGAAGGGGAAATCTGAGATTTCAGAGCAGCACAAGGTTGATCAGAAAGCTGTGGACTCGCAAATTTTACCAAAAATCAAAGCTTTTCCTCAGCTCCAGGGCTACCTGCGATCCGTGTTTGCCCTTACAAATGGAGTTTATCCTCACAAATCGGTGCTCTAAATTTTTTGCCAAGAATCTAATTAAATAACTGATTTTATATATATATATATATATATATATATATATATATATATATATGTGAAAGGTTCTGAGTTCCTGTCCCAGTACTTCCCTAAGCACAATGGGTAAACACATGCCCATGATCTGGGCCTGCTAAGACTGGGGATGGATTGCGATGTGAAGACTCTCCTAGGGGGTACCTGTCTCTCTGCCTCTGTCTCTGTCTCTCAGTCTCTCTCTAACGGAAGAAATAAATAGTAAACTTTCAAAGAATTTAGAAGCTTGGGTTAGCCCCTGAGTGTAGTGGCGAGGCCCTGTGCGTATAGAGTCAGATTTCACGTGGCTGGCTGTGGGTCTAGTCCTGGGCCTGGCAGCTTGAAAAACATGCCAGGCGCATGTGTGTGCATGCCCCAAATCCTGACAGGATGGGGAAAAGGAGGAATAAGTATTGCAGCATGACTATGTCCCATGGTGGGGGTGGGAGTGGGGGTGGGGGAAGATGTGTCTTCTCTCTGACAAGTGCATGTAACCTCTGGCAGTTAAAAAAAATTAAAATGAGCCAGCTGGTGGCATGGTGGTTAAGGGTCCTGGATTCCCACATGACTGACCACTGTTCAAGTCCCAGACCTGGTGACTTGCCGTCTCACTTTCTGTCTCTCTTATTCACCATGTTCCTCTCTAGTCAAATTAAAATAAGTAAATAAATGGGTAAATAAAGTTATAAAGATAATTCTTTTATTTTTTTTTTGAGAGGTTTTTGCTATAGGGTGCTTGTGCTCGCCAGCCAGACAGTGAGAGATAGAGAGACAGAAGGCAAGAAATCACCCCCCGGGGGGATGGCCATGCCTCAATCCTTTCTCCTCCATTCTCCTCTCTGGATCTTGAACACGCACGTACACGTTCCTGGCGTGAGTTTAAGCCACCAGTCTGGGACTCGAACAGTGGTCGACTACATGGGAGTTCAGCGACATAGCCATTGCTTCAACTTCTGATTCCAAAAATAATTCTTTTTTTTTTTTTTTTTTTTTGGAGAGGATTTTTCTATAGGGCACGTGTGCTCGCCAGACAGACAGAGAGAGACAGAGAGACAGAAAGCGAGAAATCACCCCCCAGGGGGGATGGCCACGCCGCAATCCCTTCTCCTCAGCTCTCCTCTCGGGATCTTGGGCACGCACGCCCACGCACCCGGCATGAGTTTTAAGCCACCGGGTCTGGGATGTGAACTGTGGTCGATTACATGGGTGTCCAGCGACATAGCCATTACACTAACTGCTGGTCCCCAAAAATAATTATTTAATTAAAAAAAGATTAAAAAAATGGGCAACAGGTGGTGTGGTAGTTAAGGCACTGGATTTTCATGTGACTGATCACAGTTCAAGCCCCAGATCTAGCAGCTTGCTTTCTCACTTTCTTTTTCTCTCTCTCTTTCTCTCCTTCCCTCTCTGGTCAAATTAAAATAAATAAACAAACAAACAAACAAATAAAGTTAAATAAAATATAATTCTTAAAAAAATGAAAAAAGATTAAAAAATAAAAATAACATTTGCTATACATATTTATTTGTATTATTATTATTATTATTTTAATTTGCTATAAGACATGTGCATTCACCAGAGAGAAGGAAAATGAGAAAGCAAGCTGCCAGGTCCAGGACTTGAACTGTGGTCACCAATGTGGGAAGTCTAGCACCTTAACCATCACACTACCCATATATATACATATATATGTGTGTGTGTGTATATATATATATACATATATATATATATATATATATGTATGTATATATATGTGTATATATATATGTATATATATGTGTATATATATGTGTACATATATATATATATATATATACATATATATATATTTTTTTTTTTTTAGAGAGAGAGAGAGAGTTTTGCTTTAGGGCGTGTGCACTCTGCAGAGTGACAGAAAGACAGAAAGTGATAAATCACTCCCCAGGGAGATGGCCATATGCAATCCTTTCTCCATTCTCCTCTCAGGGTTTTGGGCATGCACATACAAGTGCCTTGTGTGAGTTTCAAGCTGCTGGGTCTGGGACTCAAATCATGGTTAGCCACGTGGGAGTCTAGCACCTTAACCACTCTGCCACCTGCTGGCCCCTTTATATTTATTAAACTGTAACAAAAATACTCGAGAGGCTGGTTTGCCAGTCGTTTTTTAAAAAAGAAATAAGATACAATATATAGAATAAATAACAGTATAAGCTGCATAAAACAGTTTTATTTTCAAGAAGAGGACCTATTGTTATTATTATTTTAGATTCTGTTAGAGGGCATGTGTGCTCGCTGGAGAGTGACAGAGAGGGAGAAGGAAAATGAGGAAGCACCCTCCATGGGGGATGATCACACTGTAATCCCTTCTCCATTTCTCTTTTTGGGATTTTGGGCATGCACACACACATGCCTGGAGTGTTTTTCTTTCTTTCTTAAAAAGAGTTATTTTTTTTAACTGTTTGTTTATTTATTTATTTTAATTTGACCAGAAAGGGACAGAGCAAGAGAGAGAGAAAGTGAGAAAGCAAGCTGCCAAGTCTGAGATTTGAACTACAGTCGGCTATGTGAGAGTCCAGCACTTTTCATCACTATGCCACCTACCAGCTCTTTTTTTTTTTTTTTTTTTTTTTATAGATTTTTGCTATAGGTTGCTTGTTCTCACTGGAGAGACAGAGAGACAGGAAGTGAGACATCACCCTCCAGGAGGGATGGCCACACTGCAATCCCTTCTCGTCTATTCTCCTCTAGGTATTTTGGACATGCACACACATGTGCCCACACATGTGCTGAATCTGGGACTTGAACTGCGGTCAACTATGTGGGAATCCAGTGACGTAACCATTATGCTATCTGCTGGTTCCTGGAGTGTTTTTCAAACCACTGGATCCCAGACTCAAACTCCACACTCAGCCTTCACCATTACACCTTGGCCTGACTCCAATTAATTATTTTTTAAGTGAGTTTATTTATTTGATAAAGAGACCTAAAGACCTCCTACAGGGTCTTGTCACATTGAGTTCCTCTTCCCAGCCTTCCAGCCAGCAAGAATCACTGGTGTGCCTATGGGCACACTTGGCATGTTCAGGTTAACCCAGGATTCGAACCCTAGGCCTTGTCATATGGCTCCAGTATTACACAGTGTTGCCTACTATCTACCCCACCATAGCTGGGCCAGGATCAATTATTAAGCAAAGCCTCCTTCAAAATTACTATTATTGTCTAGATTTATGACTAAAATAATGTGTCTAGTAAGTTAAACATTTAAAAAATACCTATGCTTTAAAATGTTTTATTTGGGTCCAGCAGATGGTGTAGCGGTTACGTCACTGGACTTCATGGTGTGAGTACCAGACCCGGTGGCTGGGACATGTGCTTACCTGAGAGACAGAGAGGCAGAAAGTGAGAGCAATGGAAGCATTGTGGAAGGTTAAGATGAACTTCTCCTGTAGGTGGTACGAGGACTACACGCCTGATGGTCGTCAATGGTGAGATTATTGACAGGATCTGCCATCCAGAATTTACACACCAATGGGAAGTTTAAAATTGAACTTAAGGGAACATTGACCTCCCCAACCTCTTAGCCAGTTGGATAGTTTCCTTCAAAGGAAGAGTGTTTTTTCCTCCAGTATTAGTTTTCTTCCGTTTTGATCTGTCAAATTTCTCCACTTCTTTTTTTTTTTTTTTTGGAGAGGTTTTTTTTTTTAATTAATTAATTTTTTTATTGCTATAGGGTGCTTGTGCTCGCCCAACAGACAGAAAGACAGAGAGACAGAAAGCGAGAAATCAGCCCCCAGGGGGGATGGCCACACTGCAATTCCTTCTCCTCCATTCCTCTCTCGGGACCTTGGACACGCACACACAGGCGCCTGGTGTGAGTTTAAGCCACTGGGTCCGGGACTCGAACCGTAGTCGACTACGTAGGAGTTCAGTGACATAGCCATTATGCTAACTGCTGGTCCCAAATTTCTCTACTTCTGACAAGTCTAGCTTATCACTCATCTTGACTGATAGAAAGACTGAAAGCTTGGTGACTACTGAAAGGCCAACAGCCTGACAGGGAATGCTGCTCACTCTGGACCAGATCGAGTATTATTATTATTATTGGGTTTTTCTAGAGAGATTTTTGCTATAGGGCGCATGTGTTCTCTGGAGAGACAGAGAGAGAGACAGAGAGACAGAAAGTGACAAATCACTTCAGGGGGGTGGTCACATTGCAATCCCCTCTCCTCCATTCTCCTCTTGGGATCTTGGGCATGCACGGACATGTGCTCAGTGTGAATTTTAAGCCACGGGGGCTGGGACTTGAACTATGTTGGACTACGTGGAAGTCCAGCGACGTAACCATTACGTCATGTGATAATCCCAAGTATTAATTTTATTAATTTTTTAAAAAAGTTTTTACCATAGCGTGTGTGTGCTGCCCAAGAGAGACAGAGACAGAGAGAGGGAAAGTGAGAAATCATCCCTCAGCAGAGATGGCCATACCACAATCCCTTCTCCTCCATTCCTCTCTCAGGATTTTGGGGACACACACATGCACTTGGTGTAATTTTCAAGCTACCAGGTCTGGGACTCAAATTGCAGTCAGTCATGTGGGCGTCCAAATGCCTTAAACACAATGGTCCCTGCTGGCCCTGATTATTAATTTTTAAAACCCGATGTGGGAACCAGCAGATGGCATAATGGTTACATTGCTGGACTCCCACATAGTTGACTACAGTTTGAGACCTGGACTCAGCGGCTTAAATTCACACTGGGCACGTGTGCATGCATCCCCAAGATTCCGAGAAGAGATTATTGTAGTGTGGCCATACCCCTGGGGAGTGATTTCTCATTTTCTGTCTCTCTGGCACGCACATGTGCCCTATAGCAAAAATCTCTCAAAAAAAAAAAAAAAAAGCCAATGTGAATTATGAATAAAACTATATATCATAGTTGCTTTGAAAAGCAGTTTGGTAATTCTTTGAAAAGTTAAATGTGGAGTTACTATGTATCTTAGCAATTCCACTCCTAGGTAGGATTGTACTGAGTACTGAAAACACGTCCACACAAAACCCTGTGCATGAACATTTATAGCGTTGTTCATAGTAGCAAAAAAGTAGAATTGACCCAAGTGGATAAATACGATGTGGTATATCCATACAGTGGAGTATTATTCCTCTACAAAAAGGAATAAAGGGGGCCAGGCGATGGCATAGCAGTAAAATGCAGTTCTGTGAGGTTGAGCCACATGGGGGTTCTGGGCTGGCACCTGGAGACCTCCCTGAGTACATTGGGCACAGACTTGCCTGTGAGCCAGGGCTGGCGGAACCTGGGGGTGGATTGTGTCATTGAGACTCTGTTAGTGGTGCTTTCTCCCTTTGTCTCTCCTGTGGAAGAGATAAATAAACTAAAAAAAAAAAAAAAAAAAAAAAAAAGAAGAGGGGCCAGCAAGTGTTGTGGTGGTTAAGGTGCTGGACTCCCATATAGCCAACTATGATTCAAGTCCTTGACCTGGCAGCTTGGTTTCTCACTTTCCATTTCTCTCTCTCTGGTCGAATTTTTAAAAAATTAATAATAATAATAAATAAAATAAAATAAATACTTTTTTTAAAAAAAAAAAAAAAAAAAAAAGAAGGGACCAGTTTCATGGCCTACTGATTAAGGGAGCCTGAGCCCACATAGCTGGCTGTGCCGTTTGAATATTGACCCTGGCAGCTTGAAAAACATGCCAAGTGTGTTGTGTATGCCTCCCTGTCCAAAATCCTGACAGGATGGAGACGTGGAGGAGAAGGGACTGCAGCGTGACCACACCTCCCTGGAGGGTGCTCTCTCTCTCTCTCTCTTGCTTGTCTCTCTCTGTGAGTGCATTTGCCCTCTGGCAAATTAAAACATAAGGAATAAGGTACTCGTACATGCTATGACAGGAATTAACCTTGAAAACATGTTGAATGAAAGAGCCAGTCACGGGAACCAGCAGTTAGCGTAATGGCTATGTCGCTGGACTCCCACGTAGTCGACCGCGGTTCGCGTCCCGGACCCAGTGGCTTAAAAATCACGCCGGGCGCGTGTGCGTGCGTGCCCAAGATCCTGAGAGGAGAATGGAGGAGAAGGGATTGCGGCGTGACCATCCCCCCTGGGGGGTGATTTCTCGCTTTCTGTCTCTATGTCTCTCTCTGTCTGTCTGGCGAGCGCACGCGCCCTATAGCAAAAATCTCTTAAAAAAAAAAAAAAAAAAAAAAAAAAAGAACCAGTCACAAAAGACCACATATTGTTTGGTCTTTATATGAAATGTGCCGAATGGGCCGATCTATAGAGACTGTGGAGACCGGAAGCAGATTCGCGGCTGTGCGGTGTCTGGGTGGCAGGGAAGCAGGCGTGGCATCAAGGGGGCGCATGGTTCGTTTGTGGGAGGAAAGATGTTTGAAATGATAGATTACGGTAACAGTTGCAAAACTGCTTATATACTCAGAATCATTGACTTGTATCTTAAAAGGGTGAATTTTGTGTTATGTGAATAGTAGCTCAATAAAGCTGTTCATAAAAAATAGAAGATTCAGGGCCAGCAGGTGGTGTGGTAGTTAGAGTGCTGAACTCCCACATGGCCAACCACAGTTCAAGTCCTGGACCTGGCGGCTTGGTTTCTCACTTTCCCTCTCTCTCGCTTGCTCTCTCTCTGGTCAAACTATAAAATCATGGGACTGGCAGGTGGCATGGTGGCTAAGGGCACTGGACTCCCACAAGGTCACCCGTGGTTCAAGTCCCAGATGTGGTAGCTTCCTTTCTCACTTTCCCTCTCTCTCTCTCTCTCTCAATCTCTTCGCTTTCACTCTCATTCTATCCCTCTCTGGTCAAATTAAAAAGTAAGTACATAAATAAAGTTAAATAAAATATTTTTTTAAAGAGCAAACCCTATTGCTTTCTTCTTTTTTCTTTCTTTTTTAAATAACTTTTTATTTTATCTTCTTTTATTTATTATTATTATTATTTTATTATTTTAACTTTCTATAGTCATCAGAGAGCGAGAGGGCAGGGGCAGCAGGAGTGAGAAAGCAAGCCACCAGGTCCAGGACTTGAACCATGGTCAGCTATATGGGAGTCCAGTGCCTTAATCACCACACCACCTGCTGGCCTCCCCTTTTCTTTTTAATTTGCGAGAGTCCAAGCATACTAGCCAGAGACAGAGAGGGAGAAAGAACCCTCAATGGGGCATGGTCACATCACAATCTTTTCTCCATTTTTTTAATCCTGTCAGGATTTGGGGCACACACACATATCTTGCATGTTTTTCAAACCACCAGGGCTGGGATTCAAACAGTGCAGTCAGCCATGTGGGGTCCAACTTCCTTAATCACTAGATGACAGGGCCAGGGCCAACTTCCCTACCCCTTTTGTAATGCGCATAATGTATCATTCGACAGAACAATTTTGATAATTAGGATGCAATTAAATGAAGAAAGTAGCAGGTAGCAGTCTTGATGTTCTGTAAGAGGTGTCCACAGTTCCCTCCCTCTGCCCCCTCCTCCCTACTGTCGTCCCAGACTTCCCAAGTCTTCTCCCTCGGAAGCCCCTTGGCCCCCTCACGGCTTCTTGACCAGGCCAGTCTAGCTGCGCAGGGCTCCCGCCTTCCTGTCCTCGCAGGCTCCCTACTTCCTGGGAGCCCAGGTCTCAGTTCTCTCACCTCCCTCCCAAATTCCTTCCCTTTGCCACTGAGGGTTTCCTGCCAGCTGCTTAGAGAACCCAGTCTGGCAAAGTTGCTCATAGTAGCGCTGACACCAGTTTATTTATTTTGGACAGTTTTGCTATAGAGCCTGTGTGCAATCGCCAGAGGTGGGGGGTGAGAAAGCACTCCACCGGGGGGATGGCCATGCTGCAGTCCCTTCTACTCCATTCTCCTGGGGTTTTGGGGACACACGCACATGTGCCCAGCATGTTTTCACGCTGCTGGGTCCAAGACTCTGAGTAGTCCGCCTTGTGGGATCCAGTCGCCTTAGCCTCTATGCCACCTGCTGGCCCCGGTTTGGCTATTTTTTTAACTCACTGGCAGAGAACTACAAAGGAGGATTGCAGGGCCAGTGGTATGGCGGTAAAATGCGGCACTCTAAGAGGCTGACCCACGTGGGAAGGTTCTGGGTTGGTGTCCAGAGACCTCCCTGAGTACATGCATGCTTGGGGTCTGAGGCTGGCTGAAGCTGGGGAGGTAATCATGGCATTGGGACACTTAAAAGAGGAGGGGGGCATTATCATGCTTCTTAGGCCTGTGTAAGATCACGCTGTAGCAGGTTGACATACTGGCTGTGTGGCATTGGGGAGGTTGGCCTCCTGGAGCCTGGGAGGTGGGCAGCTTCCCACCATTTGGGCAGCATCTCCTGGACAATTACTATGACCTAGAGAGTGCGTAGCTCTGCATGTACTAACTCACTTAATCTTTACCGTAAGCTTCTGAGGTGGGTGCCATTATCATCCCCACGTGACAGATGAGACACTGAGGCACAGAAAGGTCACCCAGGTAATAATGGAAAGTGCAGACTCCAGCCCAGACAGATCAACTGCAGAGTCTACGTACTTACCAGTTCGTTGGTCTGCCCCTGCCAGACCAGCTCTAAACTGATCAGTAACCGTGAGAGGAAGAAGCTGCTGCGAACACTACGCGCATCTCCCTTAGTTCTCCGACCACTCTAGAACGAGGCTCAGTGACACGACGTCACCTGGCCAGTGTGACACGTGGCAGGCTAGAGGGAGAAACTTGTTTGGATCCATATCAGTCTAACTTGATTTCTCTGTTCCTCTCAGCTGGTCACGCATTCAGCCCAAGCTTAGGGTTTATGGCCATGGGTTCCTACACGCTTTCCCAGGCTCCGTCTGTGAGCAGGGCTTTTCAGGACTAAGACCAACCCCCAACACCAGCACACACGCACTCAGAGCTTTCCCGTGTCCACACTTGCTCCTTGCTATTCTTCTTTAGAATGCCTAAGGCTGCTCACTTAACCCTCAACCCCTCCCACCCCTTCTCTTTTTCTAACCCCAAAGAGAGCTTGTAATCAAAAAGAACAGATGAGAACAAAATGAATGGCTTGCTGGTTATTTTTAAAATGATGCATTATTCAAACACCTTTGAGACCATGTGTCCACTCGCATTTCTCTCTATAATTGTCACGCCAGAAATCTGATGTAGCCTTTTTCCTTTTTTTTTTTCCTTTTGCTATAGGGCGCGTGTACTCACCAGAAAGACAGAGAGAGGCAGAGAGACAGAAAGCGAGAAATCATCCCTCAGGGGGGATGGCCATGCCGCAATCCCTTCTCCTCCATTCTCCTCTCGGGATCCTGGGCACGCACGCACACGTGCCTGGCGTGAGTTTAAGCTCAGTTGGACAATGGGATCCAATGAGACAGTGGGATCTGCCCCTTCACTAGCTAGCACTGGACGCTCTTGAGTACAATTCCTGGGACTGGTGAAGTGTTTTCCCAGGAACTTGGGCAATCCTCCCACTGGGCCATCCATCCTGAACACATGCCTCTCCTGGGTCTGGCACCGAGTGTTGATGCCCAGGCCATGTGCTGTTTTGCTTGCAGGGCAGCAGGTGTCCCTGGTCTTATACACCTGGATACCACCGGGTCTGGGACTCGAACTGTGGTCGACTACATGGGAGTCCAGCGACATAGCCATTACGCTAACTGCTGGTCCCCCTGATGTAGCCTTTTTCAAAGTGACTTCATATATGCCTTTTCTCATCTGACCCTCCTAACAGCCTCCAGCAAGTGGAAATATTGAGGGTTTAGGATTTTGTTTCCTTGCATCATGTCTGGTCCCTGACCCATATACCTTTGGAGATCACTCCCCACCCCCAATTGCAGTTCATCACCGTTTAGTTGGGACTGAGGCTACCTTCAGGGTGTAGTCATGTGACCTGACCCAGCCAGAGAATTTCATTCTTCTAATTCCTATGATTGGCTTATTGGTAGGCACATGACTCAAGCTGGACCAATGAAATTATATCCCTGGAACTATGGAGGTTCTGCTAGGTTTGAGGAACTAGCAGTAGCTTGTAAGGATGGAACTTCTAGAGACATCTTTCTTCTTCTTTTTAATTTTTTAAAATTTATTTATTTAGCTATAAAGTGCACATGCTTGCCAGAGAGACAGAGAGAGGGAAAGGGAGAGATCATCCCCCAGGGGAGGATGGCCATGCTGCAATCCCTTTTCCTCCATTCTCTCTCTTCTCCGAATTTTTGGTCACGCATGCACACATGCCTAGCATATTTTTCGAGCTACTCTGTCCAGAACTTGAACTATGAAATTGGCCATGTGGGATCCAGCTGCTTTAACTTCTGCCTGCTGGTCCTTTTTTTTTTTTTTTTTTTTTTTTTTTTTTTTTTTTTTTTTTTTTTTTTAATTGCCAAAAGGTGTGTGTACTTGTCTGAGAGAGAGAGAGAGCAACCCCTAGTGGGGTGTGGTCATACTGCAATCCCTTTTCCACTTCTCCATCCTGCTGGGATTTGGGGCATGAATGTACATGTGCCTCAGGCTACTAGAGCTGGGATTAAAACTGCAGCCAGCCATGTGGGAGCTGGCCCTAGAGACTATCTTTCCACAGCAGAGAAAACATGACAGAGGAAAGCAGAGGTGAACGAAGATTTCCTTTGGATCCCTGGATACAGCAGTGCCCGAAGTCACCACAATATAATCCCTCACTTCGGAATTTCATGAGCTGATAGATTTCCCTTTTGGGCTAAGCTGTTTTGTGCTGAGTACCTGTTATTTGCACCTAAAAGGATTCTGACTTAGGCAGGGTCGTCCTCTCCAAGAAACTGAGGTAAGGGCAGTAACTTGTCCAAGGTCACTCAAATGCTGAGTGACACAGCTGGGGCTAGGATCCAGGTGTCTAAGGCCAGGGACACTTGCTGCCCTACAAGCAAAACAGCACGTGGCCTGGGCGTCAACACTCAGTGCCAGACCCAGGAGAGGCATGTGTTCAGGATGAGGACCAGTCCCAGGAACTGCCAAGAGCATCCAGGGCTAGCCAGGGAAGTGGCGGATCACAGCGTCCTACTGGATCCCATTGTCCAATTGTGCAATTTGAGTCCTGGACCCTACAGCTTGAAAAACATGCTGGGCGAGCCTGCGTGCATGCTCAAAATTCTGAGAGGAGAATGGAGAAGGGATTGCAGCACGGCCATCCCCATGTGGAGTGATTTTCCACTTTCCCATTCTCTCTGTATCTCTCTGGTGAGGGCCTATACTTTATAGTAAAACTAATAACACTTTAAAAAAAATTGGGCATCAGTGACCTACATGCCACCGGGCCTGGCCTTGAGGCTCATTACTTAGAGATTCCCCACACACACCCATCACAGCATGCACACAGCCATCTTCAGGAAGGCGGGACCCTGGCCTGTCCTCTGACTCTGCTCCAGTGTACCCAGGTCCAGAAGACTGGGGCCTATTCCAAGGCCCCTGACCTGGGGTGAGAGGCAACCTTGAGGAGAAGTTGAACTGTGGCCAGGGGTAGCGGAAGCTTGCCAGGGGCTGGCCCCACAGAAGTACGGAGCTCAGCCAGTTGCCTGTTGGTCTTCAGCCATGCCAGGGCCACCTTCAAGGGTTTTGCAAAAGCCCAGTGTCACCTTTACTTTGTATTTTTTATTTCAATAAATATCTTTAATCACTTTCATGAACTGAAACCAATGTCACTTGTCAAAAATAAATATTGACTCCAACGATAAATCCAGTGAAAACAAAACAATGCTGTTAAAGTTTAACTAGACACAGTTGCCCAAGGAGGGTGTGGATCTGGAGTCCGGCTCTTTCTTTCAGAGAGGCATTAAAGATAGGCTAGTGCCAAGGCCGTGCCCTTGAAGTGCTGCTGACTGCTGTGCTGGGACTGAGTACAACCACCCCCTGTGGCCAGTGGTACCTGCGCATCTCAGGCTTTGGAAAACACGGAGTAAGTGAACTGCAAACCCCGAACAAATGCACACGAAAGGCACACGGCTGCGGAAGGAATCTACCTGGGGTGTTGTTTCTGACCAACGCTCTTGAACTGCAGTAACTCCAAGTGAGTGGGCTCGGAGAAGAGACAGGAAACTGGGGAGAAGGGTCTCTGCAGTTTTCGCTCATGCTGCAGTAAAGACAAGCTGTTGAGTGCTGACGCCTTGGTTCAATCATTCATTCAACATTTATTGAGCGCCTACTGTGTGCCAGGCACCGTGCTAGGCGCAGAAAATACAGAGATGCATAAGATACAGTCCATGCCCTTAAGGATTCACAGTCTAGAAGGGGACAGAAGGGGAGACAAACATGTAAACAAGTGAAATACAGTGTGAGAAGTGCCACAGGAGAAGCATTTACAAAGTGCAGAGGTAGCCTAGAGGGGAGGGGCATGGGGGTTGCCTTCCTGGAGGAGGGGGCCTTTGAGGGGGTCATGAGATGAAGAGGTGTTTGCCAGGCAGACAAGGCAGGAGTAGGGAAAGGCATTCCAGTCAGAAGAAACAGCATGAGCGAAGGCACAGAGGCATGAAACTGCATGTCCTGCAGGGTGGGGAACTCTTATTAGTCTGGTGGTATTGCTAGATGGGGTACCAGAGGCTGTGGCTGGAAGGGGTGACAGAGGCCAGATCATGAGGGGAAACGAAGAGCAGGGGGCATCTTGGTCACCAGAGGTGAGTTGAGTCCAAGGGAAGGTTTTGACACAGGAGAAGGCTCCTGGCTGACTCGAGGTGTGCCTGCCCGAGGACCCCAGGATTCCTCACGCTGGCCCTGTAGAGACTTGGATCTGGATCGGAGGCCAGAGGAGAGGCAGAGTGGGAGGAGAGGGGAGCAGAGGGAGGGGCCCAGGCCTGGGCCTGGAAGCTGCCACTCACTTGTGATTTCTGCACGCTGCTGTGCAGAGCCCCCCTCCCAGCCAGAATGGGGCTGAGGAGCAAATGGGAAGTCACGTGGGAATGTCTGGCAAACTGCCAAGGACGAGATGACTGTCAGGGGGAAAAAATAAGCCTTTCAACTGAAAGAGGAGAGGTTGAGAATAAAGCAAGAGAGATTAAGTGAGATGGAGGAAGGCAGGCAAAAGATCCCAAGGATAAGGGACAAAATGAAAAACCACATGACCAGGGTGAACCCTGGCTCTCTCTCCCCTGAGAAGAAAGGCCCTTCTGGCTCAGTCAGGGGCAGAGGCCAGCAGGCGGACCTGGCCAGATGTGGGGGGAGAGTGGAGAGCGAGAGTGACCTGCTGCTGCACTTCCCAGCCTCCAGTCACCTCAGCCTGCTGTGGAGGTTTCCTTGGCAACCAGGACCCTCCCTCTCCAAGCTGTGGGAGAGCCACTGAGGCCCAGATTGGCCAGACAGCCAGCCGTACAGCCCTTTCAGTGATCTTAGGAATGGCTCTGTCTGAAAAAACGCCTTGGCAGGGCAGGGGAGGGGTGGAGTGGGCGGGCCTGGGAGGAGAGCAGTCTCAGTACACCACAGGCTGGGTGCACCTCCGGATGGCCACCTTTCCAAGGCACTACACTTTAGGCCACCTTGGGGGCTGAGTTCCTTCTCCAACCCTGGGTCAGGGAGAGTGAAGAGGGTCTCAACCTGGCCATGGCTCCTGCTGCCCTGGGTTCCAGAGCTGAGCCAGGGAGTCCCAGAGGGAGGAGCTGCAGCAGCTCCCAGTCCTTGCTGCTGTCCCAGGCATAGGGAAGGGAGGAGGGGACTCTCCCAGTCAGGGGTCTGGAGATGTCCCACGGCCCCTTCTCTCCTCTCACTCTGAACTCAGTCTCTCTCTGCGGGCTCTCGGAGCCTCTGGCCAGCCCCTTCCTCTTGATCTCATCGTCTTGTCCCTCCCCTCCTCCTGGCCAGTGAGGGGGAAGGATGCCCGCCACGGGTGCCAATGGTGGTGGTGGTGTTGCGATGAGAGGGAGGCGAGGAGCGAGTGATGGGTGGCCTCTCCACCGTGCGGCGGGTGGGGTGGGTGGGCTGGGGCATCACTTGCTCTTGTGCATGTCCTTTAGCCGGCGAAGCTCCTCCAAGAGCTGGGCCCGCGAGCAGCTCTCGTCCCCGGTGGGGCCAGGGCCTGGTCCCAGAGCCTCCTGCAGCTCCAGGCAGTGGGTCCTCAGGAAGGGGTTGTAGGAGCGCTCCTCTCCCAGAGTGGACGGACACTGTGGGCAAGAGAGACCGAATTTGGTGGACCCGACACAGGGAAGTCTGCCCTCATGACCCAGTCCACCCTGGGTTTCAGGAGTTCTGACCCAAAGGACCAGACATTGAACAGGTCAGAACCCTGTGGGGAGGTGCCTACAGGCCAGGCTCAGCAGAGATGGCCCCTCCCGGCCCCCTAGCCCTGCACCGCACCGTGCTCCGGCGTTCCATCCGCTGCCGCTGCACCCACTGCATCTTCCTCTCCCGGGCCAGGTTCTCAGGCTCTACCACGCCTGCAAAACCCAGGTTCTCCTCCGCATACTCATGACCTGGCCGGGCACAGAGCAGACAGGTCGGTGGTGTGCTCAGAAAGCACCCTCAAACTCCCAGACCCAGGCCCACGGACACCTGTCCACTAGGAGGAGGGCAGCACTTCCAGGAAAACCCCAACCCCGGGACTTACTTGTCTAACTGTGGGCACAAGTCAGCCATGTGTGAAAAGGCAGAGGTGACTCAGAGGAAAGCCACAGATGTGGAGAGAGGCCTGCACGGAGCCTGCTTCTGCATGGAGCTGGCCTCTGCACTGAGCCCAGCTCTGCGTGGAGCCCGGCTCTGTATAGAGCCCGGCCACTGTACGGAGCCAGGCCTCTGCACGGAGCCAGCCTTTGCACGGAGCCAGGGCCCTCTGCATGGGGCACGGCCTCTGCACGGAGCTGGTCTCTTAACTGTCCAGCTATGTGAGGGTGCCTCTCTGAGCCCAATGTTTTCATTTGGCAAGTGGAGAAAACAGTAATGCCACTGAACACAGATGTAGAACAGAGACTGGTACATGAGATGTGGAATAAAGTACTGTTGAAAGAGCAAATGAGGAATGAACATATGTTCTGACAATTAACAGATTTTTGTGAATTTTTTTGTTTTTTAATGTGACAGAGTAGAAAGAGAAAGATGGTGAGAGAGAAGAGGAAAGTGAAAAAGCACCCCGTTGGGGGGATAGCCATGTCACAATTCCTTCTCCTCTCAGGGCAAGCATGCACAAGTACTAGGTGTGTTTTTTAAGACACCAGGATGGGAGTTCAAAGTTGGTCATGTGGGATTCAACGCCTTGACCACCACACCACTGGCTGGCCCTTGTAATTAATTATTTTTTTAAAAATTTTGTTATAGGGCATGCAGGCTCTCTGGAGAGAGAGAGATAGAGCGGGAAAGTGAGAAAGCACTCCCTAGGGGAGTTAGCCATGTCACAATCCCTTCTCCTTTGTTCTTCTCTTGGGGATTTGGGGCATGCATGCATACATGTCCAGTGTGTTTTTCAAGCTGCTAGTTAGGGATCTGAACCAAGCAGTTGGCCATGTGAAATCCAGCTTCCTTAATCACCACGCCACTGGCCAGTCATGTGAGTTTTTTCACAAACCAACAAGGCGATGGATATGTGCAGAGTGGATTTACTGACTTCTCCCTGATAACCTAAGGCCGTTCCTTTCTGTTCTGAGCTCTGGCTGTGAACAATGGACATCTATCTCTCTAGGATGCTCTGGGGCCTGTGGGGCTCCCAAGAGGCTGAGGACTAGCAGTAGGAACACTGGCCTGAAAGCAGCAGGTTACAAAGCCAATACTCCAGAAAGAAGGGAGGCCTGAGCTCTGCCTCCAGGCCTGGAGGTGGCTCCCAGGAGCCACCAGAGGTGGAGCTATGTCACTTCTAGACCGGGAATGGAGCTGGCCTGGTGTCTGAGAGAGTGAGGGGCTAAGAGAGCCCCAGGCTAAGCATGGGACAGTGGGGGTGTGGAGTGGTGAGGAGAAGTGGGAGGGGCACCTCACCAGGCCACAGCAAGGTATCGTCCCCCAGCCCCAGCACAGTGTCCAGCGAACTCAGCATGGTTTCTGCAGTGCCCTCAAAGGTCCGTCCTGAGTGGGGGTTAAAGGGTATGTTACAAGGTGCAATAACAACAATACCTGGAGGCGGTGGGGACCAGCTTGGGGAGCTCTGCTGGTCACAGCCCTTCAACCATGCCCCTGCCATGCCCACCCCCAGGCATCTACCGCATCCTTCCCATTAGAAGCTGGGCCCCATTAGCCCCCTCAGTCCCCAGTCAAGCCCATCTGTGGCCTCCCTTACACACAGTGACCTCTGAATGCAACAGGCTACAGAACCTTCTGGCTCAGCGGGTGTGGGGCTGCGCCTTTCCACGGAGCAAGGCTTTGCCTGTGCTGCCCTCTGGGACTACACATGGCTTGGGAACTTGTCATCTTCCATGGGGACCCCTCCATGGGATCATCCTCTCACTTAGGGGTTCTCGACTTTTCTAACCTAGTCCTGCCAGTCACTGTATCAGAGAACCAGGCTCCGCCCAGTGGAGGTGACGCCCTGTCAGATCTTTACTCAATTGGATCTTCTCACTCTGTCCATCCCTCATGGGAAGTCTTGAGGATATTTTAAAATAATAATAATAAATAATGGTGGTAACGTAGATTTTTGTCAAGTTGGTTTGTCCTAGAAACAAAGTTTTCAGGCATATATGGGACTGTGGCCCTGGCCTCGGTATCTCCCTCCTCTCCCCACTCTTCCCTCTTTTAGGGGGGGACTCACCACAGCCAGAGAGAAAGAGTAGGTCTCCTGAGAAGAGGCAGGAGGGACCCTTGTAGGGTTCCCCATCCAGCAGGTAGACCAGATGGCCTTGTGTGTGGCCAGGAGTGGCCAGAGCCCGGATCTGAAGCCGTCCCACGCTGACCACATCTTGATGACACAGGGGACTGGGAAACAGAGCAATAGGGGAGAGAAGGAACTAGAGCTTGTGCACGACCCCTGTTCCCAGCCTGGGCCCAAGTGGCCAGGTGATTGGCAGGAGGGTGGGCTTCTGTACCAGAGAAGATTCCCAGTGCCCAGACTCTCAGACACAATCCCCTTCCTCTTTGGGGGACTGTGGCTGGATCAGCTGGGGAACAAGTAACGCTAGTCTTCACATGGTCTGAGATCTGTTTGCTAAGGGCCAGGAAGGGTATCTGCAAAGATTCAATGGCTGATACCCCAGAAATACTTAACTGAGGGCTGGGGGTGAGGGAAGGGCCTATGGCGGGGCCAACTATCCCTAGGTCAGAGACTTACTGGGTGAGGTAGGGGATGCCATCTTGAGGGCTCCCGTACACACGACAGTCCCGGTGCCGCCGGCTGAGGTCCCGGTTCCCTCCACTGTGGTCCCTGCAAGATGGCAGAGACAGGCAGGGGACTTCAAGGGGCAATGGCACCTGAGTGTCTCTCTTCCCCACTGCATCTACAGGCCTTTGAGCCCTGGGGTCTATGGCTTCCAGACTGAGCTAACATGTCAGGCCTCTAGGCCTTTGTTCAAGCTATTCCCCTGCCCAGATGACACCAGCCCACACAACCTCAGCTGGTCAATGACACATGACCTTTCTGGACTCTCCCAGCTGCAGCCATCACCCTCTGACACCTGCAAGTGGATCGATCACACTTGACTTGGTGTCCCCCAGCCCCCATACCCTGTGCCAGCTGCCACCTGAACGTCTGTAACTGTTAGACACTTCTGTGAGGGGCTACCTCCCTGCTGGACACACAGTTCCTTGGAAGAGATGACGTGTTCTTCCCATGCTCAGTAGGCATCTACGTGCCCATGGATAAATGGCTGCCCTACCCTCTCTGGGGCTTCAGAGCCTGATAACAGGAGACGCTTCCCTTCCCCTCCATCTCTGCCGGTGCCGAGTGGCTTCATGAAAAGACAGGTGCCTCCCAATTTGACTTCCTACCTGCTAGACTTCCTGACCCCCAGCCCAGCCCATCCTCACTGGGTTGGGTCCTGGCAAGCCCAGCCAGGGCAAGGGTGAGTCAGGGAAGATCACCTGCACCCACCGCCACCCCTGACCGCAGCCCCTTACCAGTGCTTGTGGGTGCACAGAATGGCAACCAAGGTAACGCCCTCCTTTTCAATGGAAGCCTAGGGGAGAGAACATACTGAGACGCTGCAGGACCCAGAGGAAGACCCAGGGCAGAGGCCTGGGCATGGGTGCTGGATGAGAGGAGGGGGCGCAGGGAGAGATGAAAGGAGAGGGAGGGGATGAATGAGAGACAGAGCGAGCGAGCGAGCACGCAAGCAGGCAAGCAACAGCTGAGCGTGCAGGGTAGGCAAGCAATAGCTGAGACCAGCGTGGGCACACGGGAGTGGGCAGCGAAGGCAGGACACGGGGCAGGAGGCTCAGAGATGCAGAGCAATGAACGGGAGAGACAGACCCAGATTTTGCGAGAAGGAAGAGGATCAGAGAGCAGGCCGAAGAGCAGGAGGGCAACAGTCCAGACACTCACTAGACCCAGTCCGGGGACAGCAGCCCTCGCCTCTGTTTCCCCCACACCTGCACTCCAGGTTCATTCCGCCAAGCCCTAGGTTCAGGCCTCCCCCATGACGCGAGTGCGCCTGCGCACAGAGCGGCACATCCCACCGCAGGGGTCAGCCCCCCTCCAGCAGGGGGCAGCTGCCAGTCCCAAGGGTGAGCCTAGGGATCCCTGCTCCCCACGCTCCCCTCACCTGCACAGCCCGAGGGTCGGAAGGGTCCACAGCCACAGCCAGCCCGGCCTGGGTGTCGATGATGAGGTAGCTGTAGTTGTCTGAGAGGACTGGGATGGGAAGCACCTTCACTCCTAGGGGGCAGAGGTGAGTTGTGGGCGGGTGGTGGGCAGGGAGCCCGGAGGACCGGTATGGAAGGGGGGTTGTGGGAGGGCACCTCCTGGGGGTGCTGCGCAAGGCAGCCAGAGCTCACCGTTGAAGAGGCGGGGCTGGGTTTTGGAGTGGCCTTTGGGGTAGCGATTCCGAGCCCTGCGCAGCTGCTGTCGGTAGAAGAGGTACCCGAGCCAGGTGCGGGTGTACAGGCTGTACCTGGGGGGACAGTCCGCTGTCAGCCCTCCCCGCTCCCTCAGGGTGCTGCAGGCTCACAGCGCCACTCCCGGGTCACCCTCTGGGTCAGCCATCACTTACCATGTGCCTACTGTTTGCTCAGTACTTGGGACAAAATGTAAAGTGGAGACAGTCACACCAGGACGTGTGAACTGCAGAATTCACAGAAGAGATTGGAGAATGAGGGTTGTCATTCAGCCCTGAGCTGAACCCTGGGGGGGGGGGGGGTGACATTTACAGTGAAGAGGAAATAGAAGTTAGGCTGACAGGAGGTGGGAAAATATTCCAGAAGCATGCGGCTCAGCCCTCGGGACCAGATTCCTGGGCCTCTCCCCAGTTTACAAGTCAAGTCAGCAGCTCCAGGGTGGGGGGACTCTTTCTTGCCTTCCCTCGTCCTTTCTTATTTTTTAGAGAGAAATTTTTGTTACAGGGCGCGTGCACTCGCAAGAGAGACAGAAAGCGAGAAATTACCCCCTGGGGGATGGCCTTGCTGCAATCCCTTCTCCTCCATTCTCCTCTTGGGACTTTGGGCATGCACGCACATGTGCCCAGTGTGACTTCCAAGGCGCTGAGTTGGGGACTTGAGCTGCAGTTGGCCATGTGGGAGTCCAGCATCTTAACCACCACGCCTCCTCCTGGCGCCACCAAGTGTGATTGTCAAGCCCTTGAGGCCAGGATTCAAATCATGCAATCAGCCATGTGGGATTCGGCTCCCTTAACTGCTGTGGGGTTGGATCATGTCCATTTTTCACAGGCCCTCTTGTTTTGGCTTTATTTCTAAATCAGTTTCAGCCAACTGATGCTTTCACTTCTTCAACAATATTAATCACTCCCCTGTTACTGGCCCGGCACCATGCCCACAGTGAGCAAGGCGAAGTCATCGTCCTCTTGACATTTATAGCCTATTCCAGTGGGCGACACAGGGTAAGAAATATCTTATCAGGTGAAGACAACAAACTAAAATCAGGCCAAAGTACAGAGAATGATGTCAGGTGCTGCTGTGTTAGATTTAGTAGACAAGGAAGGCTCTCTGAGGAGGTGAGATTTCTAAGAAGTAAAGGGACAGGCCCTGTGAGAATCTGCGGGCAGCGTCCCCAAGCAGAAAGAATGAAGGGGAAGTATTGCTGCAAAGGCCCCCTGAGCTCAGGGAATGAGCCTCCGGGAGCAGGCTGATTCTGTGCTACTGGAACAGCAGAGCAGGCATAATGGAGTCCCATGGGAGAGGACTGGTTGGAACAAACTAAATGTCCACAAACAGATGAAAGGAATTAATGATAGCAGCTTTCTTTTTTCTTTAATTATTTGTTTTATTTCTTTTTTATTATTTATTTATTTATTTTTGGAGAGGTTTTTGCTATAGGGTGCGGGTGCTTGGAAAGACAGAGAGAGACAGAGAGACAGAAAGCAAGAAATCACCCCCCAGGGGGGATGGCCACGGTGCAATCCCTTCTCCTCCATTCTCCTCTTGGGATCTTGGACACACACACACATGTGCCCGGAGTGAGTTTTAAGCGGCCTAGTCTGGAACTTGAACTGTGATCAACTATGTGTGAGTCTAGCAACAAAACCATTATGCTATCTGCTGGTCCCAAATATGTGATGCTTCTGTGCTGAGAGAGAGAGAGAGAGAGAGAGAGAGAGAAAGGAAAGAGACAGGAATGCTAAAGAGTCCTGTAGTTCAGGAATAAGATTATTCCTTTACCACCAAATTTCCCTATTGTTGGACACTAAGCTTGCTTTATTTATTTATTTTTTTAAAGTCAACTAGCAGAAAAATTATTGGTTAAAAAGAAAAAAGGGGGGCCAGCAGGTGGTGTAATGGTTAAGGTGCTGGACTCCCACATGACTGACCATGGTTCAAGTCCTGGACCTTGTAGCTTGCTTTCTCACTTTCCCTTTCTCTCTGTCTCTCTCTCTCTGGTCAAATTTTAAAAAGAAATGATAATAATAAATTGAATAAATAATTATTTTTAAAAAAAAAAGAAAAAGGAAAAGGAAGGGGCCAGCAGGTGGTGTGATGGTTAAGGCACTGGACTACCACATGGCTGACCATGGCTCAAGTCTGGACCTTATAGCTTGCTTTCTCACTTTCTCTTTCTCTCTCTCTGGTCAAAAAAAAAAAAAAAAGATAATAAATTGAATAAATAATTCTAAAAAGGAAGGGGACAGCAGGTGGTATGATGATTAAGGCACTGGATTCCCACATGGCTGACTGTGGTTTGAATTTCAGACCTGGCAGTTTGCAAAATCATGCCTGGTATGTGTGTGGGGGCTCCAAAACCAAGGAGAATGGAGGAGAAGGGACTATGGCATGACCGTCCCCGCCCAGGAGGTGATTTTTCATTTTCCCTCTCTTTCTGCCTCTATCTCTGGTGAACATACACACCTTATAGCAAAAAGAAAAGAAAAGAAAAAAAAAGAAAGAAGCGCAAATGCGAAAAAGAACAGAGAAACTAATTTGAAAATAAACATAAGTAAATATATATGTTTAAAAACATATTAAGGGGGGCCAGCAGGTGCCATGGTGGTTGGGGCTCTGGACTCCTACATGGCTGGCCATGGTTCAAGTCCTGGACCTTGCAGCTTGCTTTCTCACTCTCCCTCTCTCTCTGGCCAAATTGAAGAATAATAATAAACAAATACAGTTTAATAAATAATTCTTAAATTATATAAAAAAAAAAATACCTTAAAGGTTGCAAAACTGGTCCCAAGTACACCCAAAGTGTCCCTTTAACCACCTGAGGCTTAGTGACAGACTGTAGGGGAGGCAGGTGTCAGACAAAAGGGAATTTCTACCATCTTAGGAGGAGTCACTACCCTCCTCATTCATTGTCTCAACAAGTCTTTTTTGAGGCCTGGCACCTTGTACATGCTGGAGATATTGGGGCATATCCATTCTCCAGGGCAACTCAGGAGGTCGTGGGTCTTCCCTGCAGGGCCCTCAGCAAAGACCCTGCTTTGCCTGGGCTGGAGAAAGGGCCAAGCTCGGGTGGGCCACATGTTTGCTTCTGGATCACCAGGCCCCCTGCAGCTTCGAGACCCTAAAGTTGGTGAACCCAGGGGGTCTGGACGAACGGCAGGAGGGCACCAGGAGCCTGAGCTTCCTGCTTCCTTGCCTCTCCCTTACCTGGAATGCCCTTCCTTTTGCTTCTCTATACCTGCCCCTGACTGATGCCCCCCTCCCCCTAGAAGCCTTCTCTGACCATCTTAGTCTCTCTTCTCTCACCCTGGTCTGAACACACAACCAATACTAAGAATTTCTAATACACAGGCGCACAATCTTACACCAGGATACCCTGGGCCAGTCGCCAGAGTATGATGAGAAAGAGGATATTTGCATAATCTCCAAGTAACTCCCTCATAATATACCCACTAAGTACAAGCCATGGAGAAACCTAGCTGGCCCCACCTAAGCCCAGTGCTCCAAGTTAATCTTACCAGTAACGACATAAGAGGAGACCTCTAAAAGTTTATGGAAAAGTGGAATTAAGATACAAGTTTATTTTGGTACAAAAAACTTTGAAATCCATGCATTTTTTTCCCACAGTGCTCATTTTCCATGGGCCTTTTTGAGGTCCCGTCTTACAGCCATCAAGTGCCTCTTGACACATGCACCAAGGAGGGCATAATGTCACTTCTGTGGACTTGTGTCAAAAATGCGTAACCAGGACCAGCAATTAGCGTAATGGCTATGTCGCTGGATTCCCACATAGTCGACTGCGGTTTGAGTCCCGGACTCGGTGGCTTAAACTCATGACGTGTGCGTCTGCGTGCGTGCCCAAGATCCCAAGAGGAGAATGGAGGAGAAGGGACTGCAGTGTGGCCATCCCCCCTGGGGGGGTGATTTCTCGCTTTCTGTTTCTCTGTCTCTCTCTTGTCTTTCTGGCGAGCACACGTGCCCTATAGCAAAAACATCTCCAAAAAAAAGAAAAAGGAAAAAAGGATGCTGGACTCCCACATGGCCAACCACGGTTTGAGTCCCAGACCTGGCAGTTTACTTTCTCACTTTCTCTCTCTCTCTCTCTCTCTCTCCCTCCCTCTCTGGTCAAATTTAAATAAATAAATAATTAATTAAAATGCATAACCATTACATATTCATGAGAAACCTCAGAGGAACTCCAATTGAGGGACAGTCTAAGGGCTGGTAGTGCCCTTAGAAAGCATCAACATCAGGAAAGAGACTGAAGAACAGTCCTGGACAGGAGGAGATGGGGAGACCAAATGCAATGTGGCATTCTTGGTTGGATTCTAGATCAGAAGGACTTTCCTTCTCTCTTTCTGTCTCTCCAGTAAGTACATGCACCCTCTAGCAAAATAAAACTTAAAAAAAGGTTTGGTATAGAGACATGGTAAGAGAGATAGGCATTTAAAAAAGGTTTATGTAGGGACCAGCAAATGGTATAATGGTTACATCGCTGGACTCCCACATAGTCAATGGCAGTTCGAGTCCTGGACCTGGTAGCTTAAAACTCATGCCAGGCATGTGCTCATGCATGAAGCCCAAGATCCTGAGAAGAGAATGGAGAAGGGATTGTAGTATGGCCATCCCCCCTGGGGGGTGATATCTCACTTTCTCTCTGTCTCTCCAGCAAGCACATGTGTCCTATAGCAAAAATCTCTCTTTAAAAAAAAAAAGGGTTTATGTATTCATTTCTTCTATGAGAGAAAGAGAAGCACTGCGACAGGGTCCTCACACTACGATCCACCCCCAGCCTCGGCCAGGCTAGAGCACAAGCTGTGGGGGGGATACCTGACATGTACAGGGAGGCTCTGGGATGCGGCCCTGGGACCTTCCATGTGGGTTTAGCCTTGCAGTGTCGCGTTACCACTGAGATGGGCATTTTTTTAAAAATAAAGAAGTATTTATTTAATTTTATTTATTATCATTATTATTATTTAATTTGACCAGAGAGAGAGAAAGGGAAAGTGAGAAAGCAAGGTCTGGGACTTGAACCACAGTCAGCCATGTGGGAGTCCAGCAGAGTAACCATTATGCCACCTGCTGGACCCAAGACAAGCTTTTTTTTTTTTAAGGAGATTTTTGCTATAGGGTGCGTGTGCTCACCTGAGAGACAGAGAGAGACAGAAAGTGAGAAATCATCCCCCCGGGGATTGCCATACCACAATCTCGTCTCCTCCCAGAATTTTGGGCACAAATGCACACATGCCCAGCATGAGGTTTTTTTTTTTTTTTTTTTTTTTTTTTTTTTTTTTTTTTTTTTTTTTTCCCCCCAGTCCTATCCTTTTATTGACCCCCAGCATGAGTTTTAAGCCACCGGGTCCAGAACTCAAACCATGTGAATTATGTGGGCATCCAGAAACATAACTATCATGCCATCTGCTGGTCCCAAGATAAATATATATTTATTTTAAAATTATTTTTAATTTAACTTTATTTATTTATTTGTTTATTTTAATTTGACCAGAGAAAGACAGAGTGAGACAGAGAGAAAGACAGAAAGCAAGCTACCAGGTCCGGGACTCGAACCATGGTCGGCCATGTAGGAGTCTAGCTCCCTTAACCACCAAGTCACCTACTGGCCCCCAAGATAAGTATTTTTAACAGGGTGTAGCAGTGCATGATCCTCCCATCCCACCCTCCCAATTACTTAAGATTACAGGCCCACACAACCATACCTGGAGTGTTCAGATTGGCCTGGAAACCAAACCCAGGGCTCTGATGAGGCTTCTAGCCTCCTAAGCAGTGGCACTACCTTGATGCCCTCTCTGCTGGGCCTCTTTGTACTATTTTGGCACGTCTGAAATGATTTCAAAATGAAAAGTTATGGGCCAGCAGATAGCATGGCGGTGAAGGTGCTAGATCCCACATGGGTGACTCTGTAGTTCGAGTCCCAAACTTGGCAGCTTGAGAAACACACTGGGTGCGTGTGCATATGTACCCAAAATCTTGAGAGGAGAACAGAAGAATGGAGGGAAAGGGATTGCAGAGTGGTCATCCCCCCAAGGGGGTTGATTTCTCACTTTCCCTCTCTCTTTGTCTCTCTAAGGCAAGCACATGTGCCCGGCAGCCAAAAAAGTAATTAATTAAATCATCTTTTCCTCTATGCCCAATACCGCCTCACACCCCTGCCAAAGGCCTGGGCTTATCTTCATTTCTTCCTGCATCAGCTTGTGGAATGTGCAGGGGCTCTGGCAACAGAGATTGGGGATCCCCTCATAGCCTGGCCCCCGCTAGCTCAGTGACCTTGACAAGGCATGGTCTCACAGATAAAGTTCCTCATCTGTAAAATGGCGATACCACGTCTTACCCCTGCAGGACTGTGTGAAGATTAAGTGACATGAAACAAAAGAACAGAGAGGAAAACACTCAGTCAGAGCCTGGCAGGTGGAAGCTGTCTGGCAACTTGTTTTCTTCCCAAATTCAGTGGAGCACCCTGCATATCTATTTTTAAAAAAAAAAATTATTTTTAGAGGTTTTTGCTATAGGGCACGTGCGCTCTCCAGAAAGACAGAGAGAGACAGAGAGACAGAAAGCAAGAAATCACCCCCCGGGGGGATGGCCACGCCACAATCCCTTCTCCCTCCATTCTCCTCTCAGGATCTTGGGCATGCACACACATGTGCCTGGCATGAGTTTAAGCCACCGGGTCCAGGACTTGAACCACGGTCAGCTACGTGGGAGTCCAGCGACACAGCCATTACACCAACTTCTGGTCCCAACCCTGCACATCTATAGAACATGGCTGCCCACATTTGGAAGGGACTGTCTTCTTTTTTTTTGCTTTTTGTTTTTAGAGGTTTTTTGTCTTAGGGCATGTGTGCTCGTGGGGAGAAGTTGGGGGATGAGGGGTGGGAGGGGGAGAGACAGTCTGTCTCCCCAGGGAAGACGGCGATGCTGTAATCCCTTCTCCTCCATTCTCCTCCTGGGATCTTGGGTACACATGTACACACACATATATGGTGTGAGTTTCCAGCCACTGGGTCTGGGACTTGAACCAAGGTCAGCCACCTGGGAGTCCAGCAACTTAACTGCTACACCATCTGATGGTCCCAGGACTGTCTTCTCTTACTGGATGCCAATTACATGTGTTTTGGTTTCTTACTGCAAGCCCTGTGAAGTCAGGGACCGTGTAGTAAGAAGCCACAGCAAACAAGGCCCCTCTTCCATTCACTTTATTTAGCAAATATTTACTGCGCAGGCTGGAGATGGTGGAGCCCACAGAGAGCAAGGCAAACATAGGTTCCTGCCTTTGAGGACCTAGTAACACAGGGACAGGCACAGCCCACAGACACTGAGCCACAAAACACAAAGTGGTTGTCACAGCTGGGGACGAAAGCATGAGGGGAGGCCCTACTGTGGCCAGGGCGGCCAGGGCAGGTTCTTCTTTTGGGGTAACACTAGAACCTGAGCAAGGGAGCCATTCTGGGGGGTAGTGTGACACCAAGCCTGGGCAGCCAGGAGTGTGGCCTGTTCTAAGAGCTGCCAGGAGGCTCAGGGTCTCCACAGGTCTGGAAGGGTGACGAGTGTGCTAGCGAAGGGTCGGCGTGGCGGGCAGGGGCGAGGCCACAGAGAGAGGTTGGGAAGTTGCTAGTGGCTGGAAAGGGGAGAAGCACATGATCTGACTTCCCTTCTGAGAGCTTGCTGGGCTGTGTGTGGAGCACGCAGTGGCAGGCAGGAGGTGCTAAGGCATGGGGGTGCTGGTGATAGGGGCCTGGCTCGAGAGGATGTCAGAAGAGAGGCAAGAAGACTTGGGCCAGGCTTGGATGTTGGGGCGGACAGGTGTGGCCCCTGTGGGCCTGGAGTCTTTTTTCTTTTTTCAAGAGGCTTTTGCCTTAGGGCATGTGTGATGGGTGTGTGTGCAGAGTAAGCGAGAGGGAAAGTAAGCAATCACCTTCCTCCAGGGGGATGGCCATGCTGCAATCCCTTCTCCTCTGTTCTCTTCTCGGGATCTTGTACACACATGCACACATGCCTGGCATGAGTCTCAAGCCACTGGGTTCAGGACTCGAACTGTGTTCGGCCATGTAGGAGCCCAACAATGTAACTGCTACTCCACCTGCTGGCCCTGGGCCTGGGATCCTGATCTCGATCATTAGGTAGAGCAGGTGAAGGCAGGGCCAAGGTGAAATGTGGGGGGCTGCAGACCTGGGCCTCTCCCTCCCTGATAATGACTTCCACGAGAGGCCCTGCTATCCCCCAGTTACACAGCACGAGCACACATTTGGCGCTCTCCCTGGTGCATGTAGCCAAGGCAGGATCCCTCTCCACTCTGCCCCTGCTGCATGGCTCCCCAGTGGGAGCAGACCCTACTTGTCCCATTCCAGGCCCTGACAAGGCCCTGCTCCACTCAGCTATCTGCCTCCAAGACAAACTGCAAACCACCCGCAAAAATGTAGGTTCCTAAAGCTCTCCATTTGGCAGAGCCTTGCTCCTGCTCAAAAGCCTTCAGCGGCTCCCCACTGCTCATGAAAGTGTGTCTGACTCTCCATACGAACTGAGAACTGAGACCAAAGTGAGCCTGTGCCTCCTCCCCTCCCGTACAGCTCTCTAAAAACCCATTCCTTCCAGCCAGTTGCAGAGGCACAGTGGTAACACAACGCTCTACCATACCGAAGCCATGTGGGAAGGTCCTGGTTTCACATCCCAGGGCTTCCCTGTACAGGCTGGGTGTGTGCACATGCCCCAATCCTGGCTGTGGAGGTGAATCCTGGATGGACGAATGTGGAGACCCTGTCAGGGATGCTTGCCGTTTTCTTTCTCTGTTGCTCTGTCTCCTGTGCATGCACACGTGCTGTATTTTAAATTTCAACAAGGGTTAAAAAATAAATAAAGCTAAAACAAAGAACTCTGTGCTCCCAGGAGTGAAAGAGTGGAAACCCCCTAAATGTTCGCAGTACCAGCAAAGTGTCTAAATAAACTGTGACATCCTCAGACCATGGGAAAAAAAACAAACTAGAGCAACGGGTTTCAACACGCACAACCCACACACACGATGTGAAGCTGAAAGACAATGCTGCAGAGAAGATGGTGATAATACTTATGAAAAATGCACAAGCATGCACCACCGTCACGTGCAGCATTTACGGACATAGACACAAGCAGTAAGGGCAGAAAGGCAACCTAGCAAGGTGCAACGCCCAAGTAGCAGTGTTGCCTCACACTGGGAGGTGGCGGGACGGGGGAGATGGGCACAGGCCAGAAGTGGTTTATTTCTTAAGCTGAGGGGTGGAGCTGTTATTATCTGTCCTTTATTTATATGTTTATTTTAAAATATGCTTGCTATAGAGGGTGAGGAGCTCACTGGAGAGAAAGAGAAAGGGAAAGTGAAAAGCACCCCCCAGGGGAGATGGTCACGCCACAATCTCTTCCCCTCCATCCTCCCTTGGGACTTTGGGTATGTACACACACACACATATGCCCCATATTTCTCTCAAGCTGCTGGGTCCGGGACTCGAACTGCACAGTTGACCACGTGAGATCCAGCCACCTTAACCACCACACAACTGGCTAACCTACTAACCTTAAAAAAAAGATTATTCATTAATAGAGCTCGCATGTGGACACGAGTGAGAGCAGGACAGAGGATGGAGGAGCACCACCCACTGGGTCTGCTAGGCCACGCTCCCCTTCCTTGTCGTCCAGCCCATCGGCTCTTGGGCACTCACGTGCATGCCTGGCATGTTTTGGGCTGACAGGGTCGGGGAGTGGGACCACAGCTGCCATGTGGGTTCTGCTTCACTTGAGCAGCACATTACCACTGCAACGCAGAGCTGGCCCACCTCGCCTTTTTCCAATGCTTGAAATAACGCATGAAGGGGCCGGCAGGTGGTGTAGTGCTTGGGGCGCTGGACTCCTACATGGCCAACCATGATTTGAGTCCCAGATTTGGCAGCTTGCTTTTTTACTTTCCCTCTCTCTCTCTTTCTCTGGTGAGCATTTGCCAGGTACAGAGAGAGAGAGAGAGAAATTGAGAAAGCACCCCCCAGGGAGGAAGCCCTTCTGCTTCATTCTCCTCTCGAGATTTTGGGCAATCATGTACATATGCCAGGTACATCTTTCAAGTTGCCAGGTTCAGGACTCAAACCACAGTTGGCTATGTGAGCTCCAGCTGCCTTAACCACCAGCCACTGGCTGGCCCTCCTTCTATTTTAGAGATGAGGAAATGCAATGTAGAGAGGTGGGAAGGGACTAGCTCAGGAGGGGTGGGGCGGAGATTCAGCCTGGGCAGTCTGACCCTGGAGTCCACACTCTTAACCACTCTGGTCCTACCCAACTGAGGTGGTAGGACCAGAGAAGTAAGCCAGAACTATGTTGGAGCTGACCTGATTCCTTTGAGAACTTTTTCTGAGGAAAATGATCTATGAGGGTATCTCTAGTGACCTAGTCCTACACCGGGGCCCTTCCAGAGCCCCAGCCTTAGGTGAGTCAGAGCCTCCCCACTCCCTCCCCCTCCACCTCCCCACCCCTGAAGAATCTGGTCAGAACACTCTCCCTGGACCAAGTCATTACATATGCAGCAGTGCAGACAGTTACAGAGGGGTAGAGACCCAGCAGTCTCAAGATAAGACCCCAAGCCAGAGAACAGGAAGATCTGTGATCTTTTATTCTTTTTCTTTTGTGTTCATTCTTATGTATTTATTTATTTATTGGAGAGGTTTTTGCCATAGGGCAAGTGCGCTCCCCAGACAGATAGAGAGAGACAGAGAGACAGGAAGCGAGAAATCACCCCCCAGGGGGGATGGCCATGCTGCAATCCCTTCTCTTCCATTCTCCTCTTGGGATCTTGGGCACGCACGCACACACGCCCGGCGTGAGTTTTAAGCCACCAGGTCCGGGATGCGAACCATGGTCAACTACATGGGAGTTCAACAACATAGCCATTATGCTAACTGCTGGTCCTCTTTTGTGTTCATTTTAATGATATAAAGGGCACAGGAGTAAAAACCTGATATTTCACTTATCTTGCATAATAAGCTAACCAAATTGGACATGGAGGGTAAATGATAAAAACAAATCATTTTACTTGTTTTTATGTTTTACTTATTGTTTAAGACTTATTGTTTTATTTCTTTCAATTAGACTTCTGTCTTTCAAATAGGACTGATGGGGCCAGCAGGTGGCATGGTGGTTAAGGGCGCAGGACTCCCACATAGCTGACCACAGTTCGAGTCCTGGACCTGGCGGCTTACTTTCTCACTTTCCTTTTCTCTCTCTCTCTCACTCTGTCCCTCTCTGATAAAATTTAAATAAATAAATAAAGTTAAATAAAATCATTCTTAAAAAAATATAGGACCGAGGTAGAGTACCCTGGCAAAAATAAGAAAAAGCAAACAACAATGCCAAAATAACAGATACCCAAGACCAAATACCGTGTCAGAAAATGTCATAAAGCAACCATTTATCAGACTAGAACAGCAGGAGAAAGTTACTTCTAAATCATAATCATTTTAGTGGTATTTATCAGCTGAGATCTGTGATCTTTCAGGTCTAGGGTCTGTGATTCCTCGTCCTGGACTGATGGCTAGGCCGATGGCCCCATGGTATTATTGTGATCTGGAGAATTTAGGAAAAAGGAACAGACCCCAGAAGGCAACTGTGATGGTGAAGAGTCACTGGGAGGAGCCTGTGTCCTCAACCCCCGGCCCTCTCCCCACCTTGGAGGGATGTGAGAGTGCCCCACATAAAGGCCTCTGGTTTCTTGAGCCAGCTTCATGTCTCCTATAACTGGAGAACTAGTGTTTCTTTCTGTAAAACGAAGTGCTCCCCCATTCTAAAAGAGCAGCTGGGCCCAGAGAGTTCTTGTGACTCACAAGATGACACTGAAACCCTAGGGCCAGATGCGGGTTCATGCTCTCTGCCGTGGGGTTCCCAGCGCAGTCAGCAAGCTGGGATCCAGGACAGGGCTTCACAGAGATAGGCCCTGGGACACGCGCATCCGAATGATCTGGGGGGTGGGGGGAGCTGGCCTGACGAGAAGATTCTGACCTTCCCCCTCCCTTCCCCCTCCTGATTTCTGATTCAGCAGTTCTGGGGTCCGGAACTACCCACCATTGCCTCACCAAAAAGAAAATACACTTCCTAATTGGCCCTCTGGGACCCAGGTTGGAGACAGAGAAACCACTGTGCACGGTGGGGCTGGGCGGGGAGTGGCTGGCCTGAGGCAAGCCCTGGGGGGCCCCAGTGGGGTCACAGGGCACCTTCCACTCCTCCCCTCATGGAGCCAGAGTGCAACTTCTCTGGTCACTGAGCCTGATCCTCCAGCCCGTGGGAGGTAGTGAGGGACAGCTGGAGAACAGTGTGGGACATCTGGGGACAGTGTGGTCTCCTCCCCCATGCTGGCACACAGTGGAAAACACACAATGAAGCTCTTCTTCTTCCCCTCCTCCCTCGGGCAGTTCCCAACTCTGGGAAGCTCTGGGAGAGGCCTGAGGGCTTTCAAACCTCTGTCCCAGCTGGGCCCAGGGCGCTATCCTCAGGCCATGGGGGGGGGGGAGTGGGGGAGTGAGGAGTGTGTAGGGGAGTGTGTGGGGGGTGGGACATAAAGAGGGCTCTGCATACCACAGAATAGCCTGGAAAGCCCCCGGAGATAGGGTCCTTTCTCCATTCCTTCTTCCTCTGTGCCCCCTAAATGGCTTGACTGGGGGTACCCTAGGCTCCACTGGGACCCAACAGGCAAGCCCAGTTGGTGAGGCCTCCTATTACGGAGTGCTTGTAGCTTCTCCTCTCAGGCCCCCAGGACCCAACTTGCCCAGCCTTTGTAGCTGGGTGCTTTGGATGAAACCAAACCTGGAAATGCCTGTTTGTGGGGTACAGGCCTGGAGGGCCAGGACAGAGCTCTACTGGAGCCGGGTCTGCCCGAGGGCTCAACAAGGGGTGCAGCTCCACACTCGGTGCTATCTCAAAGCTGGGGGAGCCCCAGACGGTGGAGAGACAGCTGGAGCCCTGGCGCTGCTTCCTGCGGCAGCCAGTGTGCGGGGGCACTTCCCCATGCTCGGAGACAGGAGACGGCAGGCTGCGCCTGTCAGAACCCAGGCCTGCAGGCCATCACGAGGCCTGGGTCTGCTGTCTCCTTGCCCATCCGGGGCCACTTCTCCCCCCAGACTCTGCTGCAAGGCAGGGCTGGGATTTGGTTTGTTTCTTTTGGCTTTCCCCCTTTCTCCCTTATCCCATTCCCAGGCCCTCCTGCTCCCGGGAGTTAGACCTGTGAGTACCCAACCCCCAAACAAGCAAGACTGTGCACCCAGTGCTCTGAGGGACAGTGCCGGGGTCATTGTGGAGGCAGAGATCAGGTTGGACTGTGGAGGTGGGCAGGCGTCATGGAGGACTCAGCCCCTGAGCCAAGCTTTCCATTCATTCAATGACACTGACTAAGGGCCAGCTATGTGCCAGGCACGTTATCCGGCTGTTCTCTGGTTGGGGACCACAGTGTGGCTCTGAGCAGGCACCTCCATCCCCAACCCACAGAATGGAGTCCTCATTTCACACCTAGGCCTCAGGGGCCCTTCCATATCCCCTAAATACCCACCCAGTTCTGAGCCCTGAATTCTGTCTGCATTTCTACCCTTCCTAGAATTTGGTCACTAAGGGAAGAAACTACATAAATGACAGCATGGTTCGAGTCCTAGACTGGGCAGCTTCAAAAATACACCAGGTGCATGTGCCCAAAATCTCAAGAGAATGGAAGAGAAGGGATCACAGCATGGCCATTCTCCCTGGGGGGTGCTTTTTCACTTTCCCTCTTTCTCTCTGTCAAGTCCATATGCCCTGTAGCAAAAACAAAATCCAACCAACCAAACAACCAAACAAACGATTCTTTCCGCTTAGGAATGAAGAGGGGGCCTGGGCAAAGAAGGAGGTAGGGCTTTGCCAGCTAGAACTGGCCACTCCAAAGGCTGCCACCATCCGCCATCTCAGCTCTGCCAGACACTCTCAGCCCTGCATGAGCCCAGCCTGGGGCCCCATTCACCTTCCCTCTGCAGACTGAAGCTCTCCTCAGGGCCTCACTCTGCAAAACCCCTCAGCTGCCACTGAGAAAGCAACAAGCCAAAAGGGAAACCGAGGCATGGAGCAGGGGGTACCCATAAGAGAGTCCTACACCCCCGACCCAGACCTCTTAGGCACACCCTACCACTCCCGGGGAGCATGCCACACCCTGCCCCTGTCACAGCGTGGCTCCTTTTATATCTGTTCATGAGCACCTTTCCCCGACTCCTATACCTGATCTTGCTCAGATATGTGACCCCAGAGTCTGCACCCAGGGCAGTCAGGTGTCCACTGAACGAATGGAGGATGTGGGATGTCCTGACGGGTGGTGGGCAGGGTAGGCCTGGAAGAATGTAAGGAAGCCCAGAGGGAACCTGCCCTGCGCCACAGACCCTCCCTCCTGCCCAACCCAGGATACAGAACGAGCCATCGCTAACATTTCCTGAGCACTTATGAGCTAAGCCCTGCACAATTTCTTCCTTTTCTTTTAAAGAATTAGTTTCTTTAACTTTATTTATTTATTTTAATTTGAAGAGAGAGAGAGAGGGAACCAGCAGTTAGCGTAATGGCTATGTCGCTGGACTCCCACGTAGTCGACCGGGGTTCGCGTCTCGGACCCGGTGGCTTACAACTCACGCCGGGCGCGTGTGCGTGCGTGCCCAAGATCCCGAGAGGAGAATGGAGGAGAAGGGATTGCGGCGTGACCATCCCCCCTGGGGGGTGATTTCTCGTTTTCTGTCTCTATGTCTCTCTCTGTCTGTCTGGCGAGCGCACGCGCCCTATAGCGAAAAACCTCTCAAAAAAAAAAAATCAAAAAAAAAAAAAAATCAAAAGTGAGAAAAGCCTATTAAAGTTGACTGGAGGAAGAATGCAAAGTAAAGAGACAAGTACAGAGAAATTAAAAAAAAAAAAAAGAGAGAGAGAGAGAGAGAGAGAATGAGAAAGTAAGCCGCCAGGTCCAGGACTCAAACCACGGTTGGCCATGTAGGAGTCCAGTGCCCCCAACCACCATGCCACCTGCTGGTCCGGAGCACAATTTCATTTAATCCCACAGGAGCCTTACAAGGTTGGCATGCTCACCATCTCCATTTTACAGATGCCAACAAGTGATGCATGGAGGTTAAGTCATTTGTCCAAGGCCACACAGCTACTAAGCAACAAAGCTGGGTGTCCGACCCTTAGGTCAACAGCACTGTCCCGTAGGCCCCACAGAGCAAATGCATGCGTCTAACCTCCATCATGCCTTTAACCTCATCCCAAGAAAACTGGAGTTATGGTTGAGGAAAGCCTTTTACAAAATTGTCACACACCAGTGATGATGATGATGAAAGCCAGGCACGTGAGCGATAGCACCCTTCTCGGCCACTGCTTTGCATGTCTGCCATCTGCCCTGCAGTCTCCAATAGAATCTGCTATTTGTGGTCCTCCAGCCGCAGCTTCAGGTGGGGGTGCACATGTGTGGCCCTCCCCAGCACGTCCTGTCCCATGGCCCTCCATCCTTCCTGAGGCCCCGCAGACACACCCACAGCATCTCCACCTGCCCGTTTCCCCCTTCCATTTCCTGCTAATGTCCACTCTCCCTCCCAGCAGCCTCTCCCCCAGGGGACTGGACTGATTGTTTCCCAGATCATGGAGGGACCGGATCTAGAATTCTGGTTCCAGGCACACCCTTCTGCTCTGTAAATCTGGGGAACTGATTCCCAAGTCAAGCTTGAAACCCAGACTCCGGAAAGCTCATAGAAATACTCAGCTCTGAAGCTCTCTGAGAATCCCATGTTTGGAGATTCGCAAACTCCCAGAGCCCAAGTTCTAGGAATATCCGAAGATGGTGATCTTGGGCATTCTGGTCTCAGGAACTCTGATTCCAGTCCCTTAGGAAAATTCTATTTCTGCTTCCTTAGGTCGTTAGTATGACTTTGACCTTGCCTATTTTGAAAGCTAGAAGTAAATTTAAAAATCCTTCCTCAAACAGAGCTATAAAATTCCCAGAAATTTTTATGGGGAGAAACCAATTTTAAAATTCCAAATATGAAGATCATTTAAACAATTGTAAATCTCATTGCTTTAATGTGACTTGCAGAGCAATGGTAACTTGGTTGAAGCATAAGCTAGAATGAGATCAGTGTTTGGGAAATCAGAGACATGAATGCCCCAAAGGTAAAAGTCTGCCTCCCCACAGACCCAGCCATGCTTTTCTAGCTTTTCCACCCTCGGGGCCTTTATAGCACCATTTCTAAGAGTGAGTATGAGTGGAATCCTAGGCCTGGAGTCTCTGGGAGTATCTGGAGTGGTCTAAGAAGGGGGTGAATTGAACAATGTCTTTTCTGAAACTCAGGAAATTCCCAGGCTTAGGCCCTCCAGGCAATCTGGCCTATGGCCAGGGTTCCCACAATTCCCACCCCCAGCATCACCGTCCTTAAACTGGGGCTTGAGGTCCTGCCCCATGGTCCCATTGGTAGTAGTGAGGGGACAGAAAGGGGCCCTTGGAAGCTGGTCTTCTGGCTCCTTCCCTTCCCCTGAGTGTCTCTGTGGCGGAACCATGCTGGTTGTACCCTTCTCCCTACCCCCTACTTCCCCCATCCCGCTCCACGCTGGTTACCCCTGCCTGGGCCCAGGAAGGAAGGGAGGAAGGGCTGGGTCTGGCAGGGACAAGTCTGGTCAGTGAAGCTGGACAAGGAGGCTAAGTCAATTCAGTCGGATTTCACAATCTAGGGCTTCAACGGGAGCCAGGGTCGGGGGACAGAAGGAAAGAGACAGTCTGACCCATAGGGCCGGGACTCCTACTTGGGACAGAAGAACTACCTTAAGTAGTGGGGAGTTGGGTGATGGGAAGGACAGGGACTCGTGGAAGGAGTTGTCGGTTTCAAATGCCAGTTAGATGGTGTGAGCTCTTCCTTCTGCTAGCACCTGCCAAGAGGGGCGCGGGCAGCTGCCGACCTCGACCTAGCAGGGACTGTCTTCCAGCTCAGGCTCCTACACAACCCTCTCCCCCTTTCCGGGCTGCGGGTTCTCCAGCCCTTTATCTGGCGCCTTTCTCCAGATACTCTCTCACACCCGCTTCCCTAGCTATCCTAGCCCGCCTCCTCCAACCCTCTTTCCCCAGCCCATTCCAATTCTCCAGTCCCCCAAGTCCCTCAGTCCCCCCAACTCAGTGGCTGCTCCAGCTCGTCTCCCCAACTCCTCTTCCCCGGGCCCTGAACCTCTTAGCCCAAGTCCTGTCCTGCCCCAGCCCCCGCCTCCCTGTCCGCTCTCCCGGCTCCCGCTTGCCGCCGGAGCCCGGGTACTAACCCGATTCGGAAGAGCAGCCGCTGGCTGCGCGCCATGAGCAGGCCGCGGAGGCCCCGCCGCGCTCGGCGACCGCGGGGGCTCACCAGCAGGACGAAGCCGAGCAGCAGCAGCCCGCAGCCGGAGACCCACAGCCACGGCTCAGGCCAGCCCTGCCAAGCCATGCTGGGGGCAGGCGCCCGCGGCCAGCCGGGGGGCGGGGCTGAGCGTTGCCAGGCAACGGCCCCGCCCCGGCCCCACGCGAGGAGCCTGCGGGGTGCAGACGCTGCTCCCAGCGCCCTCCAGCCCCGGGGCGTTCAGGCGCTCTGACCCCGCCCCGCCCATTGACTCCCGTTCGGAGCCGCCCCTCGCCACCCTCGGCTGGGTCCATGCGGCGAGCGCCACGGTGCAGGAGGCTGCCTGGCCCCGCCTCCTGGCCTGCAAGCCGGGGGTGGGGCCAGAGCGGGCCTCGGACCTGCGCGAATCCGGGTCCGCAGTCGTTTTGAGTGAGGGGAGGGGACAGAAACTTGCAGCCCGCCTCTCCCCCTTCACCTTCCAGGAAACCCTGGGGTAGGCCCTGGAGCGGTTCTCTTGGCAGAAAGCCTTAGACTCAAATTTTGGCAACTGGAAAGAACCTGCGAGATCATCTGGGTCAGCTGCCATTCATTCATTAATTAAGTTACTTTTCTAGCGACTTCTATATATCAGGCACTGTGCCAGGCTCTGAGTATGCTGGGTCAAAGACACACAGCCTCTGCATTCCTGGAACCTGCAATCTAGAACCTAGTGGGGAGACACAGCAAATTAGCAAACCAACCTAATTGTATCTGTTAGTACACCATGTGCAAGGATGACCAGTGGCGGTGCCGCAGAGGAAGCAAGCAGAGGGAGGTGAGGCCATGGAGCACAGAGAGGGCCTGCTTAGATACGGGAGGGCCTCTCTGAGCCCGTGACATCTAAGCCATGCCCGGAAGGATAAGAGGCTGTGTGGGAGTGAGGACGGGACCAAGGTTATGCAGCAAGGGGCGGCAGAGCCAGGTCTAGGGCTGAGGCTCCCGGCTCCCCAGTACAATTTACACATAAGTGGCCCCTTAACCCTCTTACCCTGCCTTCCTGATGGGCTCCAGAAGCTGTGAAGGTCGGTAGATTTCGGCCTTGCGAAATCTACAAATTCAGGCACGAGGAACGGGGGCGGGGCTCTGCCTGGCCCCAGTCCGCGTTCTGGCCCTGCACAGGAAGAGAAGGAAACGCTGCAAGCAGCCAGCTCACCGTGGCTCCTCAGGGAGATGGCCGGGATGGAGGCAGGTGAGGAAATACGGCAGTACCCTGGCTTACTTCCCGGCTTCCCAGGCTCTGGCGTGAGAGCTGCTAATAACCTGACCCAAATCGCAATTTTCTCTCTGCTCTGAGCTACGTGAATTCGGTATCTCGGCCTAAAGGTTGAGTGTGGACAGTGTGTAAGTGTGTAGGATCACCAAGGACAATGCACTGGAGGCTTCACGCTCCTCTCCCCTCTCTACCAACAAGTCAAGGGATTGGTGAAATTATCCCCAACCCGAATTGTAACTTCTTTAAAAAAAATTAATTTTATTTATTTATTCATTTATTTTAATTTGACCAGAGAGAGAGAGAGAGAGAGAGAGAGAGAGAATGAGAAAGCAAGCCACCAGGTCCAGGACTCAAATCGTGGTCAGCCATGTGGAATTTGCTATAGGCATTCTCCAGAGGGAGAGAGAGAAAGTGAGAAAGCAAGCTGCCTGGATTTGGGACTTGAACCAAGGTCAGCCATGTGAGAGTTTAGCATCTAATCACCATGCCACCTGCTGGCCCCCCCTAAATTATAATTTCAACACCAAATGTAGTTGTTTTTGTTTGTTCATTTGTTTTTGTTTTTGACATTTATAGGGCACACACACTCACCAGAGAGAAATAGACAGAGGGAAAGTGAGACATCACCCCCTCCAGGGGGTATGGCCACGCTGTAATTCCTTTTTATCTCAGGATTTGGGGCATGCACGCACACGCAGCCAGCATGTTTTTCAAGCTACTGGGTCTAGGACCCAAACTGTTCATTTGGATATGTGGGATCCAGCCACCCTAACCTCCATGCCATCTGCAGGCCCAGACTTTTTTCTTTTAAGAGTTAGGGTCTCACTGGCCTTGAACTTGTGATCTTCCTGCCTCAACGTCTTAGCTGGAACTACAGTCTCTTGTTACTGCACCTGTCTCTAAGTCTAGGTTTACTCCAGAAAACCCAGGTAGACATGAGTTTCTCTTATGTGGATGCACCTTGAGGGCTAGAGCCTATGGCCTGCTCCCTCCTTGGCTCCTTGCCCACAATCCAGCTGCTTCTCAGTGCCTGGCACATAAGAGCTCTTGATAAACAAATATTAGATAGAATTGAATTAAACTTCCCACCTGTGTGGTGAGAAGACTGATAAGCTAATTTGCAGAGGGCCCTTCCAGGGCAGGAAAGTGTGTGCATCTCCAAGTCTGTGCCTATAATGCAAAGGAGCATGATTAAAAATCATGACAAACACACCTTTCTGCGTAAGACTGGCCCAGGCATTATACAGAGAAATTAAAACAGTTCCTGTAATCTGAAACAGGAAATGCAGGCTCAGGCATGAGCCTGCAGAGAACAGAGATGTCTGAATTTCAGCTCTCAAACCACGCAAGCACTAACAAGACTGTAGATAATAAATCCAAGAGGCATTTGTGGGATATGTAGGGTCAAGGGAGGACTGGGGATAAGGAATGAGCGTGGGTGTTTTAGGAGACTTTATGGGCACAGGGAACCATCCTCCCCTTTGCTGCACTGTTCTGGAAGACTTCCAATGTTTGTTACAAATCTCCTTTAGTTTTACCTCTTCTCTCTCAGCATCTTTGGTCTCAGCCTGACTAATGGCCTCATTATTCACCCCCTTCCTGAGTTTTATGCCCCATAATACCTAATTACTCACAGTTGCCTGTACCTACCAGATTGGTTCACACTCCCATGCCTTGTACACACTGTGCCTTCTGCCCCAAGTGCCATTCATTCTCTGGTCCCCAAAGACTCAGATGCGGTGTGCTCTCTTCAAGAAAGCTTTTCCTGAATCCTTCCCCTGCCAGCATGGGCTTAAGTGTGTTTCCCTCTGTGTCAGCTCTGAATCCTGTACCTACGTCTGTCTTTCAATGCAATGCCCATCCCATAGTTTTGCATTTACATGTCTATCTCAGAGTCTAGAGTATCAAAGATTTTACTATTTTCCTTAAGAGTAGGTATTATGGGGTTGGCAGGTGGCGTGGTGATTGAGGTGCTGGACTCCCACATGGCTGACCATGGTTCGAGTCCTGGGCCTGGCAGCTTGCTTTCTGACTTTTTCTCTCTCTCTTGCTCTTTCTCTGTTAATTAAAATAAATGAATAAATAACTAAAATAATTATTAAAAAAGAATAAATTTTTTAAAAGTAGCTATTATGGGGCTGGCCTTTTGGCCTAGTGGTTGGGGGAGCCAGCTCCCACATGGCCAACTGCATCATTGGAGTCTCAGCCCTGGCAGCTTGAAAAATACACTGGGTGGGACCAGCAGATGGCATGGTAGTTAAGGAGCTGGATTACCACATGGCTGACTGCGTTCTCAGTCTCAGACGGAGTGGTTTGAAAGTCAAGACAAATAAATAAATAAATGTTTAATAAATAAATAAAAATTTAGAAAAGAAAAACACACTGGGTATGTGTGTACATGCCCCAAATCCTGACAGAGTGGAGAGATGGAAGAGAAAGAATAGCAGTGTAACTATATCCCACCAGAGGGCGCCTCTCTCTCTCTCTCTCTCTCTCTCTCTCTCTCTCTCCCTCCCTCCCTCCCTCCCTCCCTCCCTCCCTCCCTCCCTCCCTCTCTGTCTCTGATGCGCACATGTACCCTCTGGCAAATTTAAAAAAAAAAAAGAAAAAAAAAACACATAAGGACTGAGATTTAATTTATTCCTTGTCAACGGTCTAGTGTTTGCCATGTGCCAGATACGTATTACATACACACAAATATTCTTGGAAATGTCAAACTCCCAACCATAGCCCACAAGGCCCCTGCTTAAGAGGGCTTTAGCCTGTCTCCTCAGCCTCCTCAGATGTCATTCTTCACGTCACCACAGGGCAACCACATGGTTCCTCAGTATGCCAAGGTCATTCCCAGTCAGGAACTTTGCTCATGTTCCCTCCCCTTGGAACATGCGCCCACCCCCCAGTCTCTGAGAGGGTGATGGCATCTTATCTGTTGGGTCTCAGCACAAATGCATCCCCTCCATGCTAGAAATAACCTGCATCTTGAGCTCAGTGGTGGTTACCTGACATACACCAGTGGCTCTCAACAGCAGTGAGTCCACCTCTCAGGGGACTTGTGGAAATATCTAGAGCTTTTTGCTATAGGGCGCATGTGCTCGCCAGAAAGACAGAGAGAGACAGAGAGATAGAAAGCAAGAAATCACCCCCCAGGGGGGATGGCCACGCCGCAATCCCTTCTCCTCCATTCTCCTCTCGGGATCTTGGGCACGCACGCACATGCGCCCGGCGTGAGTTTAAGCCACCGGGTCCTGGACTCGAACCGCGGTCCACCACATGGGAGTCCAGCGACATAGCCATTACGCTAACTGCTGGTCCCAAATTCACCAAGTTTTGTACACTAAAGATTTTTGCACTTAACCATACAGAGGTTACACATCAAATTAAAGAAAAATATTGCCCCTCTGAGAGGACTTCATAGACTACTCCATAATTCTATTTTTTTAAAAATTTAATTTATCTGTTTATGTATTTTATTTTGACCAGAGAGAGAGGGAAAGTAAGAAAGCAAGCCACCAAGTCTGGGACCCGAACCACAGTCAGCCATGTGGGATTCCAGTGCCTTAACCACCACACCATCTGCCAGTCCCCATAACTCTGTTTTATTACTCTCATTATTCTGCTTATTTCCTCTACTTTCAGAGCACTTTTCACATATTATTTTGTGGTTCTTGTCTGACACTTCCACTGGAACACAAGCCCTTGGAAGTCAGCGGTGTGTATAAAGCCAGGCTGTACGTGAAGTATTTGCTGAAGGATTGAGTGAGTGAGAGAAACGACTGGAGAATGGGGGTCAGTGGTTATGTTGCTGGACTCCCACATGGCTAACTGTGGTTCGAGTCCTGGACCCAGTGGCTTGAAAATCATGCTGGGCACGTATGTGTGCATGCCCATGATCCTAGGAAGAGAATGGAGGAGAAAGGTTTGTGGCATGGCCATCTTCCTAGGGGGTGATTTCTCGCTTTCCCTTTCACTGTCTCTGTCTCACTCTCCAGCAAGTACATGTACGCTACGGCAAAAACCTCTTAAAAAAAAAAAAAAAAGCAGACTGGGGAATGGCAGTTTATCTATCCTCTTGTCCTCTTGGGGACTGTGGTCGCCAGAAGACTTGAACCCTCTTGCTCTGCCTGGTGGGCTCGGTCCCTGCAGGAAAGTTGTAGGGAAGCTAGACGCCACTCTGTGGGCAGCTGTGATCAGGGAGTCAGACTGAGCCTGACAGCTGCCAGAGAACATCAGAGCAAGCTGCAACACAGTCTTGTCTAAGGAATCCCATGCTGCAGGTCTCTGGTTACGACTCCTCCCCTGAGCAGTGGTGGGGCACTGCCAAGGCCAAGGTTTGCTTCTGCGACTCTCTTAGGAGAGACCCATCAATACCCGAGTCAGGTGACTAGCAGTCGGTTGGGTCTGGCCTGCGATGTGGTGGAGTTAGAGCTTAACTCACACGGGCAAACTCCCTTCCAGGTTCCCAGGGTGGCAGTTCTTGTGTCCGCCTGGTTCCATCTGTCAGCCTTGGTGCCTGTCTGTGGTGTGGGACTCTTGCCTTCCCAACTGGCCCAGGAGCCTCCCATAGGCAGGAGAGCTGGCTGTTTGGATCGTGGCTGAAGCTTGATGCCTGGTTGGCATCAAGGAAATCATTGGTATTGATGAGGATGGTGGTGGTGGTGGTGGTGACAATGATCGTGAAGGAGCTGAGATGGTTGGAGCTGTGTGACTGTTAGAGAAAAGAGACATCTTGTTGGAAAACTTAGATTCATTTGGATAAGCTCACCAAAGGCAGGGGCCAGCAGGTGATGTGGTGGTTAAGGTGCTTGGACTCTCACATGGCTGACCACAGTTTGAGTCCCAGACCTGGTAGGTTGAAAATCATGTCAGGCTTGTGTATGTACATGCCACACATTCTGAGAGAAGAATGAGATGATCTCTCACTTTTTATCTCACTGTCTCTCTTTCTCTTTATTGAGCGCATGTACCCTATGGCGAAAACCTTAAAAAAAAAAAAAAAAGAAGAAGAAGAAGAAGAAGAAGAAAAAGGAAAGGAAAACAGAAAGAAAGGTTCACCAAAGGCAGAAGTGGTGGCTGGGATGGCCCGGCCCCATTCTCCTCATGTACTGGCCTCTCCCAAGGCCCACCAGCCCAGTGTGGCCTCTCCTCCGAGCCATCGTGCTAGGCACTCTGGAATCCTGGTTTGGGTGGAAACAAATCCTGCATGTCCTCTGCCTTCTCACAGAGCTCCCACGCTGTCCTGTCTGTCTAAACATCATCTCTGTGTTCTGTTCCCCTTTCTCTCCCCGGCTGTCCTGGCTTTATAGGGGACACTGTCAGCCTCATACATGGTCACCCCTCCAGGGTGAAAAGGGCTGGGAGGGCTCTAGTTCTGGTAAAAGCCATTGCTCTTCCTACCTCACATGCAAACTTCCCTCTACGCTTCTTAAAATTTTAAAAAATTGTTTTATTTACCTGTATTTATTATTATTTTCCCGTTTGGTCAGATGCGGGGGAGCGGGTAGACAAGTGAGAAAGCAAGTCACCAAGTTCAGGACTTGAACTGCGGTCAGCCATGTGGGAGTCCAGCCCTTTAACCACCACGCCACCTGCCAGCCCCCCACTCCTCTTCATCAATCCCATCCAGTGACCCAGCTCAGACTCTCTGAGTAGTTAGACACCTGCTTTTAATCTTCCTGTCTAATTCTTGCCATCAGGTAGGAACAATAAGCATGGCTCATGCAACATATTTATTTATATAATATATATATATCTTATATATATTTATGCAACATCTTTATATATATATATATATATCTGTATGTATTTATGTATATATATAGATATCTTTATATTATTATAATAAATTTGCTATAAGGTGCATATGCTCACTAGAGAGAGAAGGAGGAAAGCGAGAAAGCACCCCCTCCCCCTAGGGGAAACGGCCAAGCTGCAGTCACTTCTCCATTCTCAGGATTTTGAGCATGCACACACACATACCTGATATAATTGTTCAAGCTGCCAGGTCAGAGACTTGAACCATGTGGTGGGCCAGGTGAGATCTAGCACCTTAACCTCCATTCCACTGCTGGCCCCTCTTAGCTCAGCAGTCCTCAGACTTTAGAGATACTAAGAACCACTCAAGGGGTCAGTGCTCTCTGTCTCTGTCTCTCTCTGGTGAGCCATGTACCCTATGGCAAGAACCTAAGAAACAAACAACAACAACAAACAAATTGCTCAGGAAGTTTGTGGAAATAGAGTATTCTGGGCTTGTCCTTAAGGCAGAGCAGGTCTGGCTGGGACCCACGAGTCTGCATTTGGCACCGGTGATTGTGAACTCTGCCTTGGCTGTAGTTCCTGACCGGGTTTCCAAGGCCTTCAGTGCAATCCAGCAGCGTGCTCCCGTGACTACACCCGAGTTCACCTGGAACTTCTCTACCTCCGAAAACCTAAACTCCAACGTGCTTTCTGCTGACCCCCTTCCCCAGCACACATGGATGTCCATCTCCAGCCCTTCAGTCCTTCTTGTCCCTTTCTCTTCCTTCCCAATGGGGACCTGGGTTCAGTCCCTTGAACTACTCACTGACTCGCGGACTCTTCACACTCTTGTCTCTCCAGCTGTAGCCTGCTAACCTCCAGAGCCGCCCCTGCCAGCCACCTTTCCTGCTCTCACCTTGCGGCCAGGGCTGAGGAGTACTGCTGTCTTGTGGGAATCGGCCGCTAAGGTCAGGCCTCACTGGGCCTCCAACACCAGTGTTTGCTAGTCCTTTCCTTTTGCTGAGGTCCCCTCTCACTGTCCACAGTTATTGTTCCAAACCGCAGCCCTCAACCCCATTTCTTCTGCTTTCAGCAAATATCCTTCTTAGAGAAAATAATTTCTGTGCCCACTCTCTCCATCCCAAGTTTTGCTACTTAAACAAAATTTCTGAGGAAGTGCTATTAGTTCTTTTCGCTTGTATCTTACAGCAGTGTCTCTCCTGGCCACCACTTTTCCTGTTTCTTTGCCTTAAAAACACCTCTTAACCTTAGGTCCCGTTTCAGACTCTGTTCAACCTTTATCACAACACAACCTAGTTTTCTGAAAGGCGTCTCCATGGGTGTGGTGGATTGCATTTCAATTTTCAGTTCATCTCCCTATAAACACACCCTCCACCCTGTGACTGTGCACAATTTCAACGGAGGTGAAATATATTTCCCTATACTGTTCTTGGTGGACTTAGTCTCGTGGTATACTTTGGCCATTGGAATATTAGCAGACGTGACGTGAGCAAAGGCTTTACACATGCTGCCGTGGTTGAACTTGGTAACTGTGTTCATGCCTTTTGTCATGAGAACATCTTTTAGGAAGTTGTAGGTTTAAGAAAATGAAAAACACACAAGCTGACCTAGATCTGACTGACAGCTTGGAAGCCAGCTGAGCCCAGCAGAGTCCAACCTAGATCAGCTGAAACTCAGCCTGCCCACAGACGCATGGGCATGAAATATGTGCTTACGGTATGCCTCTCAGTTTTGGAGTGGCTTGTTACACAGCATTATTGCAACAATAGCTGACAGCAACAGTGGGAAATGGAAAGGTTAGTTATTAAAGGCATTGGAAAGACATGGTACGTGGATAACAGACTAGCTATTTACAAATGAGCAATGTATGCCTGTGTCTACAGAGTCCACAAAATAAATTCTTGGTGAATTACAGTGTTAAGGATATGTGGGGCTGGCAGATGGTAGTGGTTAAGGTGTTAGATTTCCACATGGATGACCACAGTTTGAATCCCAGACCTGGTGGCTTGCTTTCTTATTTTCCTTTCTCTCACTCTCCAGTCAAATAAAAAGATAATAATAATAATAAATAAAATTAAATAGTTCTTTTAAAAATGTAAAAAATATAAAGTTTTAAGGATACAAAATTAAACCATATGAAATTGGATGAAAATAAAATACACGTCCCATCTCTGGACAGCAGAGAACTTTCTTATTATTCTTATTTTTTAAATTATCAGAGTACCGGGGATCGGCAGGTGGTGTGGTGGTTAAAGGCACTGGATTCTCACATGGTCGACCATGGTTCGAGTCCCAGACCTGGCGGCTTGCTTTCTTGCTTTCTCTTTCTCTCTCTGTCTCTGCCTGGTCAAATTAATAATAATAATAACAACAACAACAAATGGAATTAAATAAGTAAATAATTCCTCTTTAAAAAATTACCAGAGTACTTGTCAGAGAAAGATGGAGAGAGAGATAGAAAGTGAGGGAGAAAACACCTCTCAGTAGGACATGGTCATACAGTAATCTCATTTCTATTTCTCTGTCCTGGTGAGCATGTATACATGTGTGACTGGCATGGTTTTCAAGCCACTGGGGCTAGGATTCGAACCATGGTCAGCCTATGCGATCTAGCTCCTTTAACAACTAGGCTGTGGAGCTAGCCCTTTTAATTTTCTTTAATATCACTCTTTTTTTTTGGGGGGGGGAGGTTTAGGTGTGCTTGCTAGAGAGAGGAAAAGTGAAAAATCACTCCCCATGGGAGATGGCCATGCCTCAATCCCTTCTCCTTCATTCTCCTCTTGGGATTTTGGGCATGCACACACACATGCCCACACACCTGGAATGATATTCAAGCTGTTAGGTCCAGGACTTGAACTGCGGTCATCCATGTGGGAGTCCAACGCCTTAACCACCATGCCACCTACTAGCCCCTGGTATATTCTACTCTTAAAACTCAAATGAGGAGGGAACCAGCAGTTAGCGTAATGGCTATGTCGCTGGACTCCCACGTAGTCGACCGCGGTTCGCGTCTCGGACCCGGTGGCTTACAACTCACGCCGGGCGCGTGTGCGTGTGTGCCCAAGATCCCGAGAGGAGAATGGAGGAGAAGGGATTGCGGCGTGACCATCCCCCCTGGGGGGTGATTTCTCGCTTTCTGTCTCTATGTCTCTCTCTGTCTGCCTGGCGAGCGCACGCGCCCTATAGCGAAAAACCTCTCCAAAAAAAAAAAAAAAAACACTCAAATGAGGGAACAGCAGGTGGCGTGGAGGTTAAGGCGCTGGACACTCCCACATGGCTGACCATGGTCCGAGTCCTGGACCTGGTGGCTTGCTTTCTGACTTTCCTTCTTTGTCTCTCTCTCTGTGTATCTCTCTGGTCAAATTAAAATAAAATGAATGAATGATAAAAGTAAATAAATAATTCTTTAAAAAAAAAACTCAAATGAAAAAGCAACTGAAGACCAAACAAAAGAAACAATTGATCTTTTTAGACTACTAAAGTTCCTGTGGAAGCAAAGTAAAAGTTCATAAGAACAGAATGGATGGAGAGGAAAAAACTTAGGGTGGCTGTGAAGGCCCTGATGCCATGTATGTCAAACCGGTATCTTCTGATGGTCATGAATTTATTGTAAAAAGGGAACATGCACTAACATCAGGAACAATAAAAGCCATGTTGAGTGGCCCAGGTCAGTTTACTGAGAATGAAACCAATGAGGTCAATTTTAAAGAGATCCCTTCACATGTACTATCAAAAGTATCACATGGGACCAGCAGTTGGCATAGTGGCTATGTCGCTGGACTCCCGTGTAGTTGACCATGGTTTGAGTCCTGGACCCAGACTTAAACTCACGCCAGGCACATGTGCATGCGTGCCCAGGATCCCAAGAGGAGAATGGAGGAGAAGAGATTGCGGCATGGCCATCCCCCCGGGGGTGGGGGGGTTCTCGCTTTCTGTCTCTCTGTCTCTCTCTGTCTTTTTGGTGAGTGCACCCGTCCGATAGCAAAAACCTCTCCAAAAGAAAAGAAAAGAGAAAAGAGAAAAAAGTATCCTGTATTTTTTACCTACAAGGTTTGCTACACTAACAGCCCCACTGAGATTCCTGAATTCCCAGTTGCACCTGAAATTGCACTGAAACTGCTGACAGCTGCAAATTTCCTAGATTGTTAAGTAAAACAAATTACAATAAACTATTAACTTCTTTCAGTACTTAATACCTGTAGTTCAGATAGTAATCTTTTCACATTTAGCACGTTGCCTGCATACAACTGAACTATGAAAGTTTATTGCAAAGCAGATTATTACTTTGTTTCTTTGCATAGCAATCAGAGTTGAATTTGTTTGCTACATTGACAAATTAAGGACTTTTACACAAACAGAAATAAACAAGTATGCCAATGCGTAGGTGGTTTTGCCTGATCCTTTGGATGTAACTTTTAAAATTAGAGTGATGACATAAGTGCTAAAATAGTAAATGCTGGGACCAGCAGGGGGCATAGTGGTTGAGGTGTTGGACTCCCACATGGCCGACCGTGGTTCAAGTTCTGGACCCAGTGGCTTGCTTTCTCACTTTCCCTCTCTGTGTGGCTCTCTCTGGTCAAATTAAAATAAATGAATGAATAAATAAATAATTCTCTCTAAAAATATAGTAAATGCTGAAATTTAGGTATAAATGAATAGGCTCTACAGGTAAATAATTGGGCTAAGTATTTTTATGTTTCTAGTGTTTTTTAAAAATCCTATTCTGGGGACCAGCAGTTAGCATAATGGCTATGTCGCTGGACTCCCATGTAGTCGACTGCGGTTCGCGTCCCGGACCCGGTGGCTTAAAACTCATGCCAGGCGCGTGTGCGTGCATGCCCAAGAGGAGAAAGGAGGAGAAGGAATTGCGGTGTGGCCATCCCCCCTGGGAGGTGATTTCTCACTTTCTGTCTCTCTGTCTCTCTCTGGCGAGCGCATGCGCCCTGTAGCAAAAACCTCTAAAAACAAAACAAAACAAAACAAAAACCTATTCTGGGGCCAGCAGGTGGCATGGTGATTAAGGGTGCTGGATTCCCACATGGCCAACCACAGTTCAAGTCCTAGACCTGGCAGCTTGCTCTCTCGCTTTCCTTTACTCTAGCTCTGTCTAGTTAAATTTAAAGAATAATAATAACAAATGGAATTAAATAAATAAATAATTATTTTTTTAAAAAATCTATTCCTGTCTTATAGCCACCATTAGCATTACTAGAGTTATGCAAATAATTGCATTATAAACATGTTTATATTAATAACTTAGCCAAAATATTGATTTTTATAACTCTCAGAGAATGAGTTGAAAATTTTTATGTGTCTTTTGGTAAACTCAGTATTGTTTACGTGTATCTTTTTGTTTATCGCTACAAGTTAAGGACTTTATTTAAAAGCAATTTTGAAAGGTTACTAGGTAAAGCTTTCAGAACAATAAGTATTTCAGGGGTGGCCACATGGTCAATAAGTAGACCACATGACTTAGGATTCCTGTGCATGGTGCATCCGGGGCAATTCAAAGTACTATGCTTTCATTGACTAGAAAGCTTCCTTTGTAATTTTCATTCTTCCTTCATAGTCCCTGGTTGTGACTAAACTTCTGATTGTTTAAATGAGATTTAAAAGACTCACTATAAATTTTTCCAGATCTAAAAAGCTAGATTTTTTTTTTGAATGGTCTTCCTCCACCCAATTGGAATATTATAAAAAACATGGAGAGATACAGTGAAAACCTTATATAATACCTTTAGATATAGTACATTCATTATCTTCTGTTAATTAAATATGTCCCAATAAATATGATTCATAATTAGTGGATCTTTTCCTGAAATCAAACTCATGAAGGAGTCATTCAGCTTTTATATTAAGCAGCCAAAACGCATTTGACAGACCGGCAGAGCATCTCTGCTTCAGCACAGGAAAGGCAGCACTGGAGTGGGGCTTAGTAATGTCTCTATTTTAGGAAGAGAACAAAGCTATCATTATAGGGTCTATAATCTTCAGCTTATTTCTTCAAGACTGGCTTAATGTGGACCAGTGTTTCTGGGAACTGCAAAAACCATAAAGTAATTTTCCCTTTTAGAAAACCTAAACATTGTACTTTCCAGCTTATTAAAAGTAGTTAAGTGTATTGAGCCAGCAGGTGGCATAGTGGTTAAAGGTGCTGGATTCCCACATGGCCGACCATGGTTTGAGTCCTGAACCTGGCGGCTTGCTTTCTCCTTTTCCCTTTCTTCCTCTCTCTGTCTCTCTCTGGTCAAATTAAAAAAAAAAATTAATAATAAGAATAATAAATGGGGACCAGCAGGTGGCATGGTGGTTAAGGCGCTGGACACTCCCACATGGCTGACTGCAGTTCGAGTCCTGGACTTTCTCACTTTCCCTCTCTCTCTCTCTCGCTGGTCAAATTAAAATAAATGAATGAATAAATAAAATTAAATTAAATAATTGTTTTTTTTAAAGATTAACAAATGGAGTTAAATAAATAATTCTTTTTTAAAAAAGTAGGTAAATATAAATTGCATATTTTTAGTAACTTTTTAAGACATACTAGTACGTATTTTAGTATAGAAGATTATTTAGCAAGTCCAAAAAATTATATTCTGCTACTTGGTGACAAACTTAAATGATGTTTCAAAGATTGATAGCTGGAAATAAAATTTAACTCTGATAAGTGTCTGCAGGCTACTTTAGATCGAGACTTAAGGTTAAGACACTGAAATCAAACTGAAACCAAGGCGGGAGAAACCTGTATATCTTGCAGCAAATGGTATGTGCATGTTAACAAAGGCTGTGTGACTGAAAGGTTAAAAAAAAAATATTAGAATCCAGGCCAGCTGTGGCATGGCAGTTAAGGTAGCTGGATCCCACATGGCCCAGTGTGTGGTTTGAGTCCTGGACCCAGCAGCTCGAGACACATGCTGGGCATGTGCCTAAAACCTTGAGGGGGGGGCAAGATGGAGGAGAAGGGACTGCAGTGTGGGCGGGGCCTGCTTTCTCTCTGTCTTTGGTGAGCATATCTGCCCTCTAGCAAATTAAAAACTAATAATAAAATTATAATCCAATGTAATGTGTCATTCTGGATTGGATCCTGGACCAGGAAGAGGACACTAGGGGAACAAGTCTCAAAATCTAAAGAAAGACTACAGATAGATTATTAGAATTTCAGCAATACTAATTTCCTGATTTTGATACTAATAGTGTAGTTAAGTGAGATGTGAAGATTTAAGGAAGTTGGGTGGTAAATATATGGGACCTCTTTGTACTTTTTTCAAATATTTTATAAATCTCAAATTACCTCAAAACAAAAAACAGGGCCAGCAGGTGGCATGGTGGTTAAGGTGCTGGACACATGGCTGACCATGGTGAGCTTGCTTTCTCAGACCTGGTGGCTTGCTCTCTCCCTTTCCTTTTCTCTGTGTTTCTCTGGTCAAATGAAAATGAATGAATAAATAAAATTAAAATAATACTTTTTTTAAAAAAAGAAAAAAAAAACAGAACACACACAAAAACTTGTTCGTAGGTTGATAAGGTGTTTTTGTGTGTGTGTGTGTGTGTGTGTGTGTGTGTGTGGTTTTTACAACATGGGTGTGGCAGATCTGCTGGTTGATTAATACCCATTCTCCGCCTCACCCCACTTTCTTTCTTGTTAACTCCGATTTCGGTTGCTCTCCCCGAACCACTTCCCTCCCCAGCCATGACGGTAGATCCTGATTGGTCCAAGCCAATCTAAGCACTCATTGTCTGGCCAAGCTATTGTTTAGACCCAGAAATGTACCGTAATTCTTGCCAGCAGGTAAAGACAGCAAATGTACTTGCAGATGACAGTCCCCGAAGAAGTATTGTGAGTCAATTTTACATTTCAGTATAAAGTGAAAGAGAAGGTTGGCCCTGTGGCCTGGTGATAAGGGAAGCCCGATTCCACACAGTTAATTCTGCGCTTTGAATCCTGGACCCAGAGGCTTGAAAAATATACACCAGTGGTCTGGGTTTTTCAAACCCACCCCCAGTTCCCCCAAATCCCAACAGGATGGAGAAATGGAGGAGATGAGATTGAAGTGTGACCATGGTCCATGGGGGTGGGAAGTGCTTCCCCCTCCCCCCCCAGCAAGCACACATGTCGTCTGGCAAAAGAAACAAAACAAAGCAAAACAAACCAGGGGCTAGATTGTGGTGCCACAGTAAAATATGACCCTCTGTGAAGCTGACTCCCATGGGAAGGTTCTGGGTTTGCATCCAGAGGCCTCCCTGAATATGTTGGGCATGACTGCACCCATGACCTGGGGCCAGCTGGGGCGGGGAGTGAACAGTGGCATCAAGGCCCTATTGAGGGGGGACCAACAGGTGGCATAGTGGTTACATTACTGGACTTCCCCATGGTCAACCGCGGTTTGAGTCCCAGACCTAGTGGCTTCAAAATTAGGCTGTGTGTGTGTGTGTGTGTGTACATGTGCATGCCCGAGGTCCCAAGGAGAGAATGGAGGAGAAGGGATTATGGCATGGCAATCCCCCCGGGGGATGATTTCTCACTTTCTCTCTCACTGACTCTGTCTCTGTCTGGTGAGCACATGCACCCTAAGGCAAAAAAAAAACTTAAAAAAAAAAAAAGAGAAAGAAATAAAAGACTCTGTTGGGGATGCTGTTTCTCTCTCTGCCTCTCTTGCTCATAGAAGAAACAGATAAACTTTAAAATAAGAAATGTTAGGGAACAGCAGATGGCGTAGTTACATTGCCGGACTCCCGCGTAGTCCATCACAGTTCGAGTCCAGGACCCAGAGACTTGATACTCACGCTGGGTGTGTGTGATGCGTGCCCAAGATCCAAAGAAGAGAATGGAGGAGAAGGGATTGCAGCATGGCCATGCCCCCTGGGGGTGATTTCTCACTTTCTTTCTCTCTGTCTCTTTCTGTCTCTCTAGTAAGCACACATGCCCTATACCAAACATCTCTCTAGAAAAAAAAAAAAAAAAAGAAAAGAAAAGAAATGACTGAAAAATAAACTGACATTTTCATTCTCTCACGTATCCAAATCAATGACCTCTCCTGGTGACCCCACAATGCTCGCACTTCCTGACTTGCCTCTTCTTCCCTCCCACGGTTGGCCCCAGCTTTGTTTGACTGCTCTCAGCCCCCCTCGCGTGGGTCTTCCCGCAGCATTCTCCACTCTAGTGAGGCCCCTCCGGCACACCCACCCCTCTAGCTCTCCAGACAGATTTTTCTGAAACATCAGTTTCTCCCCTGTTTGAGACATTTCGTGACTCCTTGTCTGAGGAATACAGTCCTGGCTGCCAAACCTGGAGCCTGCAGCCTCTTAGGATCTAGCCTTTGCCTACCTCTTTCATCCCTGCCAGGCCACCTCACCTCTTTCCAGCCGCACTGACCCTGGAGAATGCCACGTGCTCACCGTCTACCTTGGCACCTGCTGCTTCTCTCTGGAAGCCACTTCTCCCCACCCCACTCGTTCCCCAGCAAACTCCAAACTTATCACTTACTAATCCTGACCACGGCAAGTCATTTATAACTCCTCTGGGCCTTAGTTTCCTATAGTACCGGTATCACAGGGTAATAGAGGGGAAATGAATGATACAAAGCATGGGGACCATGGGACCAGCAGTTGGCATAATGGCTATGTCGCTGGACTCCCATGTAGTTGATGCAGTTCAAGTCCCAGACCCAGTGGCTTAAACTCACACCGGGCGCGTGTGCGTGCATGCCCAAGATCCTGAGAGGAGAATGGAGGAGAAGGAATTGCGGTGTGGCCATCCCCCCAGGGGTGATTTCTCGCTTTCTGTTTCTCTGTCTCTCTCTGTCTTTCTGGTGAGTGCATGCACCCTATAGCAAAATCCTCTCCAGCAGGTGGCGTGGTGGTTGAGATGCTGGATTCCCACATCACCAACCTTGGTTAGAGTCCTGTAACTGGCAGCTTGCTTTTTTGCTTTCCCTCTTTCTCTCCCTCTCTGTCTCTCTCTGGTGAGTGCACATGCCCTATAGCAAAATAAAATAATAATATTAATAATTATTATTATTAGATAAACTAAATAAATACTTATTTTTAAAAAGAAATAATGTAAAGCTCTTGACACAGTGCCTGGCACACAAGAGTTCAATTCAAGGAAAACATCATTCTGCCAGCTTCAACATAAGACCCCTGAGGGTAGGGATTTTGTATCACTTATTCCCAGACCTTCCCAGTCCCTAGATCAGTGCCTGGCATTGAAGTCCTTCAAACATATTTGTCAAAGGACCAGATGACTCACTCATCAGGCCCAGCTCCTGGATGAGGCCTTCCCTCACTGCCACCTCAGGCCTAGTCATGACTTCACCTCTCAGCTACACTCATGTTTCTGTCACCACACTCACAGGCTGGCATAGTTCCTGGTCCTGTCCCTACAACTCTGAGTTCCTTGTGGGTAAGGAGAGTAGACTGGGCCAGCAGATGGCGTAGCAATTATGTCATTGGACACGCACATGGCCAATAGTGATTCGAGTCCCAGACCTGGTAGCTTGAAAATCATGCCGGGCATGTGTGCGTGCATGCCCAAATCCGGGGAGGAGAATGGAGGAGAAAGGATAGTGGTGTGGCCATCCCCCCTGGAAAGTGATTTCTCGCTTTTCCTCTTGCTGTCTCTTTCTCCATTCCATTCCCCACCACCATCACCCCATGCACAAAGCACATGTTATTAATATTTATTCGTCTCTCTCTCTCTCCGGCAAGTACACACACCCTACAGCAAAAACCTTTACAATAAGAGGAGAGTGGACTATGGGGGCAGAGTGGGGGAGTAGGGGCTAGACTTGGATTGACAGAGCAGAATCCCGGCTCCACTACCAGCTCTGTACCTTGGGTCAGGCTCTTGATCCTGTTCAGCCTCCCTGTCTTTCTGCAGAGGGATTGACAGTCAGGGGAGAGCTCTTCTGAGGGTTAACTGTGGCTCCCCAAGGAAAGGACCCAGTGCCCGGTCCTCCTGGTCACCCATTCCATGTTGCATGGTAAATCACTCTTGCAACGTCAACCTCTAGTCCTTGCAGGTGCTCAGACGTTCTCTGGATGAATGCACATTTTGCAATCCTCCCCTTCCAGCCCCACTACCATCACCCCACATCAGGCCCATGAGTCCTCAAGCCCAGCCCATTGCAGCCACTGCCAGCCCCCCCCCCCCCCCCCCCGCTATTGTTCAGACAAAGCCTTTGAATCCAGCTCTGATGGAGTCTCCTCCTGCTCAAAGCCAGTGTCTACACGATCAAATTTCTGCCACCCGGGTTAGCCATATGGTCACAGCCTGGTCTTCTGTTCCCACTGCTCCCCTTGTGTGCCGCCTTAGAGCCGGCCGGCACTGCTTGCTGCCCTGGGGTGATCTGCCCCACACCAACCCCTTGAAGTGAGAGACAGACACCCCCGACAGGGCACCACACTGCAGGCCATCCCCAGTCTCAGCTGGCCTGGATCACAGGCATGTGCATGCCCCAGGTGCTCAGGGAGATGTCGGGACGTGAACCCAGGACCTTTCCTGTGTGGGTCTAATTGGATTACCACTGTGCCACCACCTGACCCCTGAGGCAGATTTCATTAGAAAAAAATTATTAATTAAATTAATTATTATTATTATATTATTATTATTGGGTTGCTATAGGGTATGTATGTTAACCAGAGAGAGAGACAGAGGGAAAAAAGTGAGAAAGCAAGCTGCCAGGTCTGGGACTTGAACCACAGTAGATCAAGTGTGAGTCCAGCACCTTAACCACCACCACACCTACTGGCCCCTGAAGCAGATTTCTTAAGGTACCTTTTGGCCCCACTGCACCCAAGGGGATAGAACAGCCTCCCAGGGATAACTGTAACTAATTAAGGCCTGAATTCTCCACCAGGGAATCTCGGCAGCTTCTCCTAGGGGGAGGAAGGGAGGAGAGAGCTCAGCCCCCAGGGAGGCTAATTCGCCCTACCGTCAAGTGCAGCTTCTCTAAAGCTAAAAATAAATTCAACTCCTCTTTGTAATCTTTTCTGGTCGCCACAATAATTGGCCTTGCCTGGTCAGAAAAATGCCACAGATTTTTCTAGAAAAGCAGCAACTTTCCCACTGCGGGCAATGGGGAGTACCTTGGGGAGCCACTGTGTCCCCTCTACAAGACTTCCACCCCTCACAGGCAAACACTGCCACCAGTGCCCTTGCTGTCTCCCCCTCCCTCTCAGTGTCCAGCACCATGCCGGGCACACAGTCTACAAAAAATGTTTGTTCAGTTGTGGGGGAAGGAAGAAGAGGACAAATGGGCCAGCCGGTGGTGTAGTGGTTAAAAGGGACTCCATAGGGACTGCATGGTTCAAGTCTCAGAAATGGGTGCTTGAAGATCACATTGGCCATGTGTGCATGCGTGCCCAAAATCCCAAGAGGAGAATGGAGAAGAAACTGGTGTGGCCATCTCCGCTGGGGATACTTTCTCACTTCCTCTCTCTCCCTCTGGTGAATGCACACCAGAGAAAATTGAAAGAAAAGAAAGGGGGAGGGGGGAGAGGGAGAATTAGCATCTCCAGATTGTGTCCTAAGTGCAAGGGAGGTGTGAAGCCCATGCATGAAGTACATTTTATTAGTATTTAATTGTCATTGGACCAGCAGATAGCCTAGCAGTTACGTTGCTGGACTCCCACATGGCCAACTGCGGTTCAAGTCCCAGACCCAGTGGCTTGAAAATCACACAGAGCACGTTGTGTGCATGCCCATGTTCCAGGGAGGAGAATGAAGAAGGGATTGTGGCGTGGCCATCCCCCCTGGGGGGGTGATTTCTCACTTTCCCTCTCACTGTCTCTGTCTCTTTCTCCCCGGTGTGCACACATGCCCTAAGGCAAAAAGCTCTTAAAATTTAATCATGGGCTGGGGACCAGCAGGTGGCATGGTGGTTAAGCTGCTGGACACTCCCACGTGTTCAACCATGGTTCGAGTCCCAGGCCTGGTGGCTTGCTTTCTCGCTTTCGCTCTCTCTCTCTGTGTCTCTCTCGAGTCAAATGAAAATAAATGAATGAATAAATAAAATTAAATAATTCTGTAAAAAATGTAATCATGGGGCCAGTAGGTGGTGTGGTGGTTAATGCCACTGGACTCCCACATGGCTGACCGTGGTTCAAGTCCCAGGCCTGGTGGCTTGCTTTCTCACTTTCTCTCTCTCTCTCTCTCTCTCTCCCTCTCTGGTCAAAATTTAAATAAATAAATAGTTTAAAATTTTTAAATTATTTATTTTTAAATTTGTTTATTCATTTATTTATTTTAATTTGACAAGAGAGAGACACACAGAGAAAGAGAAAGAAAGTGAAAAAGCAAGCTGCTAGGTCCGGGACTCAAACCATGGTCAGCCATATGGGAGTGTCCAGCACTTTACCAACCAAGCCACCTGCTGGTCCCAATAAAGTTGTATTTTTTAAAAATATATTTAATTGGGACCAGCAGTTGGCGTAATGGCTATGTCACTGGACTCTCATGTAGTCAACCGCGGTTGGAGTCCTGGACCCGGTGGCTTAAACTCACGCTGGGTGTGTGCGTGTGCGTGCCCAAGATCCCGGGAGGAGAATGGAGGAGAAGGGATTGTGGCGTGGCCATCCTCCCTGGGGGGTGATTTCTTGCTTTCTGTCTCTCTGTCTCTCTCTGGCTTTCTGGTGAGCGCACGTGCCCTATAGCAAAAAAACTCTAAAAAAATTTTAATCGCAGACAAGCTTCCATGACTGCCCCAACCTCAAGCGATTATATCCCCATTTTCAAAGAACAAACTGAGGCTCAGAGAGGCTAAAGGACTTAGGCCATCACAGAGCTAAGAGGGGACAGAGCCCAAGTTCAGTTCTGGTTGTGTCTGACCCAAAGTCCACGCTCTTTCCACTAATGCTATCTTGCGGGCCCTGGCCAGAGTCTGCCAGGACACAGATGACACACATAAACCTGGGGTCTGAGGAGAGGGCATTGAAGGATGACACTGTGCAGCTCTGGGCAGGTACAGGAGGCAGGAGAGAAGGTGCAGCCCCAGGGCTAGTGACATGAGACTCTGCCTGCTCCCATCAGCCTGGAGGGTGTTTGGAAGGAGCAGTGCAAAATCCAGAGACAGAGCTGTGGCCACTAGTAGAGGTCAGGCCAGTCTGCAGTGCCCTTTCAGGAGGGAAGACCCCCACCCCATCTCCTGCCGGAGCGCCCCATTGGTCAGACCCTGCTGAAGCTGCAGGACCATGGGCCCCCGGAAGTGGCCACAGGAGCCAGGGCCAAGCACAGAGGAGGAGAGCAGCGATGGACAGTGATGGGCAGTGATGGGCATGGGGCAAGGGGAAGCCGGTGAGACCGGGAAGATGTCTGGGTCTGCATGGCAGTGAGGGCGTGCACCCTTCAGAGTGGAGGCTGGTCACCACCAACTTGCATACCATGCCAGAGTTGGCTCCTACCTGGCCCTCCCACTCTCAGGCTCCACCCCTGTAACCTGTTCACAGCTCAGCACCAGGACTTCTCTTAAAATATGACCTAGATCATGTCCCTCCCCTGCTCAAAACCATACGAGGGCTTCCCTTTAGAGTAAGATCCAAAATCCTGCAAAAGGCCGCTGAGGTTCTGTAGGCCAGGCCGCTGCGCACCGCCCATGTCTCCTCCTAAGCCACGCCCCAGAGCTCACCCCTCTTCAGCCCCACCGAGTTCTTTGGCATTTCTGAACTCCCCAAACTCTTCCAGCTTAGGGTTGTCTACACCACCTTCACGCAGCCTGTTCCCTCAGACGACAGAGCGGCCACAACACCAGCCGTGCTCATGCATGCACTGTGTACTGCTACCCAATCTCAGGCTTTATTATTATTATTATTATTATTATTATTATTATTATTAAGGTTTTTGCCACAGGGCACGTGCGCTCACCAGAGAGACAGTAAGAGGGAAAATGAGGCTGGCAGTCCTGAGGAGGGGCCAGAGCATGGCCACCTTGCAGGGGGGATGGCCATGCCGCAGTCCATTCTCCTCCATGCTCCTCCTGGGGTTTGGGGTCTGAACGCACACATGCCTAGCGTGGTTTTCTTTGCCTTTTGTTTTTTTTTATTTGAGAGGGTTATTGTTTGTTTGCTTGTTTGTTTGTTTGCTTTAGATCAAGTGTACTTGCCAGAGAGATGGAGATAGAGAGACAAAAAGTGAGCAGCCACCTCCCTCTCCCTCGGGGGGATGACCACTCCACGATCCCTTCTCCATTCTCCTCTCAGAACTTTGGGCATACACGAACACACAGGTGTCTGACTCTCCTGCCTCAGCCTCCTGAGCATGTGTGTACTCCTCAGAGAGAGAAAGAGAGACAGACAGAAAGGAGAGAAGAAAGCCCCCCCCCCCCCCATAGGAAACAGTCACGCTGCAATCCCTTCTCCATCTCTCCCACCTTTAGGGTCTAAGGGATGCATGCAAATGTACCCAGTGTATTTTTCAAGCTGTGGGGTCCAGCCTTTAATCTCAGGGTCGGCCATGTGGGGTCCTGCTGCCTTAACCACTAAGCCACAGAGCCAGCCCCAAGCTACTCTTACATTCTCAGAGAAGCTTCCATGACTGCCCCAGTCTCAGTGAGGTCCCTGAGCTACTTTCACAGGGTGCCGAGTCCGTTTTCCTTCACTGCACGTATTACAGTTTGTAACGATCTATTACTCGTGAGATTAGTTGCCAATGTCTATTCCCCAGCTAGACTGTAACCTCCAAGAGGAAGGGGGCCATATTTATTTATTGACTTACTTATTTAGCTTTGCTATAGGGTGTGCTATGGGAGAGAGATAGAGACAGAGGGAAAGGAAGAAATCATCTCCTCCCCAAGGGGATGGCCATGCTGTAATCCCTCCTCCTCTTCTTCTTTCAGGATTTTGGGCACTCATGCACATGGGCCCAGCGTGTTTCTCAAGCCACTGGGTCCAGGACTCGAACCACTTGGTCGGCCATGTGGGATCCAGCCGCCTTAGCCATTATGCCACCAGCTGGTGAGGACTATTTATTTTGTTCACTTTTGTATTTCTGCAGTGCCTAGCACATAGCTGACCCCTCATTAATACTTGTTAAATAGAGTCTGCCCCATGTAGCTGCTGGATAAGGGAGCTGGATCCCACCTGGCTGACCTTGTGATGTGAGTTCCACACCTGGTGGCTTGAAGAACAGGTGCCTGTGTGTGTGTGTGTGTGTGTGTGTGTGTGTGTGTGTGCGTAGAAATGGAGAAGGGATTGTAGTCGAGATATTTTTTCTCTCTCTGTTCCTCCCTCTCTATTTCTGGTTAGTGCATGTATCCTCTGACAATTTAAAAAATAAAATAAAAAATAAAACATCTAAAAACAGCAAGAAAATACTATAAGGAGCTCTCATGTCCCTGTTACCTAGCTTCAACACTCACCAGCCCATAGGTGTGATTTATTTATCTGTGGAGATGAGAGTGACTTGCAAGTTTTGTTTGTTTGTTTGTTTAACATAGATCTCAATAAGAAATACATTTTACAGGGCCAGCAGGTGGCATGGCGGCTGAGACACTAGACTCCCCCATGGCCAACCATGGTTTGAGTCCTGGACCTGGTGGCTTGCTTTCTCATTTTCTGTCTCTCTCTCTCTCTCTTTCTCTGTCGGTCTATTCCTAGTGGGCATATGTGCCCTACGGCAAAAATTTAAAAAAAAATAATAGTAATTAAGATTAAATAAATAATAAAAAGAAACACATTTTACACTGAGACATACATAACACATACACACAAGTAAATCTAAAATAAACTTACATGAAACAATAATAATGCTTATATTCTTGTTTTAGCTAGTCTACTTCATTTTTTTGGAATTCCGCTAATGACCCACTAATTGATCTCACCCAGTGTGGAAAACACTGAGCTGGATAATCTTCCACTCCACTGGGGGTCACCTGCAAAATTGTGTTTCCTTTTCCTGCTAAGCAGTGATAATCAGAACCTGCCCTCTAGTGGTCATGTCTGGGACTGACTGTGCTTTGCTCTTTTCCCCACTATTCTTTTTTGAAAAAAAAAATCAGAATCATTAAACGTAATTAATTAATTAATTTAAATTTGACCAGAGAGGGACAGAGCAAGAGAGAGAGAAAGGGAAAGTGAGAAAGCAAGTCGCCAGGTCCAGGACTCAAACCTCTGTCGGCCTTGTGGGAGTCCAGCGTCTTGAACCACCATGCTGCGAGCCGGCCCCTCCTCCCCCACTATTCCTAGAGCTCAATTTTGGGGTGCACTGGAAGTAAACTGAATTCAGGAACAAGTACTGAGTGTAGGCTCTGGGCTGGCCATCCAGGGGGCAAGGACCAAGATGGATTATGGCCTAGATCGGACCCTCTAAAGTTTTCCTCCAGCGGACGCCAGTGCCTGAGAAGTAAAAGCAACTTTTCTTTGTTTAGTCTTAAATGTAATATTAGCCAAGTGAAAAAGGAACATGTCCTAGAGTCTTTGGACAATTTACTTTAGCAGTAAGTTGAGCTCGTGTTCTCTTTCCACCCTGAGGAATCAAGACCTTCTGCGCACTGTGATTATGGTCCCCTAGTGCCCGCACTTGCTGTAGCCTTCGCTTTTCAACTTCCTGTGACAGTCACAAGTAGCGCGTAGTGGGGACCAGCAGTTAGCGTAATGGCTATGTCGCTGGACTCCCACGTAGTTGACCATGGTTTGAGTCCCGGACCCGGTGGCTTAAACTCACGCCGGGCATGTGTGCATGCGTGCCCAAGATTCGGAGAGGAGAATGGAGGAGAAGGGATTGCGGAGTGGCCATCCCCCCGGGGGGTGATTTCTCGCTTTCTATCTCTCTGTCTCTCTCTGTCTGTCTGGTGAGCGCATGCGCCCTATAGCAAAAACCTCTCAAAAAAACAAAACAAAACAAAACAAAACAAAACAAAACAAAACAAAAAACAAAAAAAAAAAACAAGTAGCGTGTAGTTAAAGGTTGAAGAGATGCAGGTGTCTCAAACGTTCTTTGTCTTGAGTTCTTTACTCAGAACAAACCTAATGATAACATCTCAGTCTGGATCCTTCTCAGGACTGTCAGGCACCAAGAAAATGGCACCATCCATCAAAGACAACATCATAGGGACCAGCAGTTAGCGTAATGGCTATGTCACTGGACTCCCACATAGTCGACCGCGGTTTGCGTCCCGGACCCAGTGGCTTAAAACTCATGCCGGGCGTGTGTGCGTGCATGCCCAAGATCCTGAGAGAAGAATGGAGGAGAAGGGATTGCGGCGTGGCCATCCCCCTGGGGGGTGATTCCTCGCTTTCTGTCTCTGTCTCTCTCTGTCTGGCGAGCGCAAGCGCCCTATAGCAAAAACCTCTCCAAAAAAAAGAAAAAAGACGACATCATGGAAACTTCTGGAAAGTCAATGGATTCCTGCCCCCAGACCCTCATGGTGTTACATTTCTGACCTCTGTTTAAAAGCCCTGCTTGGGGACCAGTGGATGGCATAATGGTCACATTGCTGGACCCCCACGTAATAGACTGCAGTTTGAGTCCCAGACCTGGTGGGTTAAAACTCATGTCAGACACATATGTGTGTATGCCCAAAATCCTAAGAGGAGAATGGAGGAGAGAGGACTGTGGCGTGGCCATCCCCCCAGGGGGTGACTTCTCCCTTTCTCTCTGTTTCTCTAGTGAATGCACACACCCAATAACAAAAATCTCTCCAATAAATAAATAAATAACCAGAAAAAAAGCCCTGCTTCTTCTCCGTCATGGAGACTGTACTTGAAGAGTCTTGGACTCTATCATTCTCTTGGTTAATATCTTCAGTAAGAAAACCTTCCTTTATTCAAACTCCCATTGCTCAGAAATCAGCTGACTGTGTGATGAGCAGTCAGGCCAGTCTGAATAGCTCTCTGATAGCCCAATCCATGACCAGTGGAGTTACTAGTCCATAAGGTAGCCACTAGCCACTTGTTGCCTTTGAGCACTTACACTGTAGCTAGTGTGGGCTGGCAGGTGGCGTGGAGGTTAAGGCAGCTAAATCCCACATGGCTGAGTGCATGGTTTCAATCCCAGGCCCAGCCGCTTGAAAACCATGCTGAGGGGACCAGCAGATGGTGTAATGGTTACATCACTGGACTCCCACGTAGTTGACTGTGGTTCAAGTCCCAGACCTGATGGCTTAAAACTTACGCTAGCCTTGTATGTGTGCACGCCCAGAGTCCCAAGAGGAGAAGAGAAGAGAAGGGATTGCAATGTGGCCATCCCCCCCGGGTGTGTGTGTGTGTGTGTGTGTGTGTGTGTGTGTGTGATTTCTCGCTTTTTGTCTCTCTGTCTCTCCAGTGAGCCCACATGCCCTATAGCAAAAAACTCTCTAAACAAGAAATCTCTAAGAAAGAAAGCAAGAAAAACATGTTGGGAGCATGTGCATGTGTGCCTGAAATTCTGAGAGGAGAATGGAGAAGGGACTGTGGTGTGGCCATCCCCCTTGGGAGGTGCTTTCTCACTTTGTTTCTCTTTCTCCTGTGAGCACACGTGCCCTATAGCAAACTGGAAAACAAAACAAAATGCAGCTAGTGCAAGTATAAAATTGAATTTTAAATTTTAAATTTTATTATTTATTTATGTTTAATTTTCCATAGGGTATGTGCCCTGACTTTGAAGTTCTATTTAATTTAAATTAAAATCTAAAAACTAATTATTGGGGCTGGCAGGTGGCATGGCAGTTGAGGGTGCTAGACTCTCACATGGCCGACTGACTGCAATTCGAGTCCTGGACCTGGCAGCTTACTGTCTCTCTTTCCCTCTCTCTCTCAGTCTGTCTCTCTCTGGTCAAATAAATAAATACATGCATAAATAAAGTTAAATAAAATAATTATTTTAAAAAATAAAAACCAATACTGGGAGTAGCAGTTGGTGTAACGGCTATGTCACTGTACTCCCGTGTAGACGACCATGGTTCAAGTCCTGGACCTGGTGGCTTAAACTCACGCCGGGCACTTGTGCGTGAGTGCCCAAGATCCCAAGAGGAGAATGGAAGAGAAGGGATTGTGGCATGGCCATCTCCCTGGGGGGTGATTTCTCGCTTTCTGTCTGTCTTTCTGGCGAGCACATGCGCCCTTAGCAAAAACCTCTCAAAAAAAAAATTAAAAAAAAAAACCAAAACAGTAGTTAAGAGAGTATTTTTTAGAATAGTCAAGTTTTTTGTTTGAATTATAATTAAAGTAATAATCATCTCACTTATTAGCTCTGCAACATCCATACTTAAGTTAAAGAAACGTTGTTAGACAAACATTACAATTTATAAATGCAGGGTACCATTACTGAGTAAATAGATTCCTCTGTAAATGTATTTCACAGTTACTGGAAAACACTTAAGTATGTACTTTTTATAACAGCGTTTTAGACGTGGGGCTGCCAGGTGGCGTTGAGGTAGAAGCTATTCAGGCCAGGTAGTAAGGGAAAATAGAGGGGTCAAGATGGAGCATTAAGAATCAAGGAAATCCCCAAACCAGTCAGCCCACTATCACCTGAAGGAAAAATAGCTTTCCTTCCTGCTCTCTGTCCCTCTGGTCCATATCTACACTGTACTTTTGAGGCATAGAAACAAAATAATTAAGAGGCAAGTACTTAAGACAGGAGAGCTCCTAAGTTGGAATTTTAAGTGCATGGACCTAATGGGAATTATAGACCCATGAGCTTAAATGCGTGGAAAATGATAGCCCCCAAAAGAATCCACTCTAAGAAAACCATGCTTGGGGCCAAAAGACAATCTTATCCCCAACCCAGAAAATGCAAGACTAGCCATTACGAACCACAATTACCACCAAAGGGTAATTGTGACTATCCTTTAAAAAAAAAAAAAGGGTTACTATAAGGACCAGCAGGTGGCATGGTGGCTAATGCACTGGAATCCCATGTGGCTGACCAAGGTTCCAGTCCCAGACCTGGCGGTTTGTTTTCTCACTCCCCTGACCCCTGTCTCTCTTCGGTAAGCACACATGCCCCATAGCAAGTTAAAATAATAATAATAATAATAATAATAATAATAATAATAATAAGTAATTCTAAAAATATGGTTGCTATAAAATTTTCAATTACACATGTGGCTCACATCGTATTTCTATTGGACAGCTCCTACAAATGGTAAATAAAAACCATAGGAGGCTTGGGGCCAGTCAGTGGCACACCAATGACACTGTGAGGCAATCTCATCTTTTCTTTGGGAAGGTTCCTGGTTCAAGACCAGAGACCTCCCTCAGCATACAAGGCTTATACTTTTATCTATTTTTGGAGAGGTTTTTCCTATAGGGCGCATGTGCTCTCTAGAAAGACAGAGAGAGACAGAGAGACAGAAAGCGAGAAATCACCCCCCAGGGGGATGACCACGCTGCACGCCTGGTGTGAAGTTCAAGCCACCGAGTCCGGGACTCAAACCACGGTTGACTACATGGGAATCCAGCAACATAGCCATTATGCCAACTGCTGGTCCTGCAAGGCTTATACTTATTTGCTGGTGATGATCTGTGTCTGGCTAATGGCAGAGGGTGGGTTGTGGCATCAAGACTGTGTTTGAGAGGCCAGCAGTTGGTGTAGCAGTTACGTCACTGGATTTCCACATGGCTAACTGCAGTTCGAATCCCAGACCTAGTGGCTTAAAACATGCTAGGCACGTATGCGTGCATGTCCAAGATCCTGGGAGGAGAATGGAGAAGGAATTGTGGGGTGGCCATCCTCCCCTAGGGGATGATTTCTCACTTTCCCTCTCACTGTTTCTGTCTCTCTCTCCTGAGAGTGCGCATGCCCTAAGGCAAAAAATAAAAAATAAATAAATAAAATGCATTTAAGAAGGTATAGGAGGCCACTGTTGTGATATAAGCTCCTTCCTGCACTAGACCTCAACAGATCAGACTAAAATCAAAATGGAGCCGTGCATGCCAAGTTCCATGCCCCAGCCAAATCTAAGCTGTAACCTGACCACTGGAGAAACCCGGAGAATGTGGGTTAGTTAGCAACAATCAGACTTCCGATTCTTCTACCAATGTAGAAGACTCTTTATGTTGACTGACAACTTCCCTGTCCTCAAAACCATACAAAGGAACCACCGTATCCCAGCATGCCAAGCAACAAAGTTTGTCTTTCTCTGGTTGGTCTCTCAATTCTGTGCTTAGTAATAAACCACATTAATTATTATTTCTATGGAGTTGGTTGTTTTAATTGACAATTCTTATCCAGAAGAAGTAACTGAAGGGGGGCCAGCAGGTGGCATGGTGGTTAAGGCACAGGACTCCCACCTGGCCAACCATGGTTCGAGTCTAGGACCTGGAGGCTTGCTTTCCCACTTTCCCTTTCTCTCTCTCGGTTTCTCTCTGGTCAAATTAAACAAATAAAAATAATGATAATAGAGACCAGCAGTTGGCATAATGGTTATGTTGCTGGACTCCCATGTGGTCGACGGCAGTTCAAGTCCCAGACCCAGTGGCTTAAAACTCATGCCAAGCACGTGTGCGTGTATGCCCAGGATCTGGAGGGCAGAATGGAGAAGGGATTGTGGCGTGGCCATCCCCCCTGGGGGGTGATTTCTCGCTTTCTGTCTCTCTGTCTCTCTCTGTCTTTCTGGCGAGTGCACGCGCCCTATAGCAAAAATCTCTCTGGAAAAAAAAATGATAATAGATAAAATAAAATAATTCTTAAAAGAAAGAAAAGAAGTAATCGAAGGAACCTGATGTTAACTACTCTGTTTTTTTTCCTATTCTTTCTCCCTGGCCCTGCCGTTGGAAAGTAACTTTGAAATGATCACTTTTTGCTCTTTTCACTTTCTTCAGTCCTTCTCTGTCCTCAGCTCAGCTCCTTGGAACGTTTATTCTATTTTATGGAATGGAATGTAGCTCCATTCTAGAATATCAAATAGTGAATTAAGATCCTTAAATTGTTATAACTCTGTCTTTTTTTTTTTTTTTTTTTTTTTTTTTTTTTTTTTTTTTATAACTCTGTCTTTTGACACTAAGCAGGAGTTCCTTCCAACAGCCCTTCTTTCAGCCCCTCCTCTGCATCCTGGTGGAAAAGGAGGAAGCTGCTAGAATTCTCACTGACTGTGGTGAGGGTAGGGGTGTGGATGAGGAGTTAGATTCTGGACCCTGGAGAATGGTCCACTAACCAACAGACTGCAGCCTCACCTGGAGTTCATTAGAAATGCAGACTCCAGGGCCAGCAGATGGCGTAGCAGTTACAACACTGGAATCCCACATGGCCGACTGCTGTTTGAGTCCCGGACCCGGTGGCTTGAAACTCACGCCAGGTAGGTGTGCGTGTATGCCTAAGATTCCCTGGGGAAGAAGGGATTGTGGCCTGGCCATCCTCCTTGGTGGGTGATTTCTCACTTTTCCTCTCACTGTCTCTGTCTCTCTCTCCCTTGTGAAACACGTGTCCTAAGGCGAAAATCTTTTTTTTTTTTTAATAATTATTTTATTTAACTTTTTTTTTTTTTTTTTTTTTTGGAGAGGTTTTCGCTATAGGGCCCGTGCGCTCGCCAGACAGACAGAGAGAGACATAGAGACAAAAAGCGAGAAATCACCCCCCAGAGGGGATGGTCACGCCGCAATCCCTTCTCCTCCATTCTCCTCTCGGGATCTTGGGCACGCACACACACGCGCCCAGCGTGAGCTTTAAGCCACCGGGTCCGGGATGCGAACCGCGGTCGACTATGTGGGAGTCCAGCGACATAGCCATTACGCTAACTGCTGGTTCCCTTATTTTATTTAACTTTATTTATTCATTTATTTTAAATTTGACCAGACAGGGACAGAGTGAGAGAGAGAGAGCGAAAGTGAGAAAGTCAGCCACCAGGTCCAGAACTTGAACTGCAGTTGGCCATGTGAGAGTCTAGCGCCCTTAACCACCGCGCCACCTGTTGGCCCCCCGGCAAAAATCTTTTTTAAAAAAATTCAGGAACTGTGATAGGCAGGTAGCTAGTAATGAGGGGCAGCCCTGAGGAAACAACAAAAAGACACATGCCACATCAGTCACAACTGATCAGGAGTTACAACCGTGAAAATGACTTCTTCCCAGGGCTGGCAGGTTGCGTGGTGGTTAGGGGCGCTGGACTCCCACATGGCTGACCGTGGTTTGAGTCCCAGACCTGGTGGCTTGCTTTCTCACTTTCACTCTCTCATTCTGTCCCTTTCTGGTCAAATAAATAAATAAATTAAATTAAACAAAATAATTCTTTGGGGTTAAAAAAAGACAACGGACTTCTTCCCACCCAACTCCTGGCACCAGGAAGGCGAGGCAAATCCCATTTTTCTTCGTTGGTACCTGAGGAAGACACAGAGGGATGACTCTAAGTTTCCCCCTTATCATTCCTCACAAATACACAAAGACCCAACCAAACATTTTGGTCAACATCCTGATTCCCACGGGGGTGGGTGGGGGGCAGTAAACTACTAGGGCAGTTCATCCTGATTAGGGTTCTCTTATCATCAGGGCTCACACTGGGCATGTGCAATTAGGTAATCAAATTCCTCAAATTCTTCACGTTTGAGAGAGATGCAAGCCAGGAGAAAGCCGAATTCGAACAAAGAACATAGATAGTGTGACAAACCTCCCACTGTTAAATATTCATCATCACCTCTGGTAATAAAAATAACACCGAAACCAGTTCCAAACCCAGTTGCTACGTAGCAACTTGCCCGCCCAAGTCTTTCTTTCCTATTAAATTCTCTTTTCTACCTGCTTTTATTGTGGTCATGGCTTTATTTTGCGCCTTGGGGCAGGTCTCTAATGTTAGTGATCTGCACCCAAAGAACCAAAGATTTTACACAGCGCAGCTCAACACTCTCCCATCCTATGACAGGACCAGCAGACGGTGTAATGGTTTCATTGCTGGACTCCCATGGAGTTGACCACGGTAGCTTAAAACTCACTCTTGGCGGGTGTGTGTGCATGCCCCAAATCTCGAGAGAATAGAAGCTAAGGGAATGCAGTGTGGTCATCCTCTCTGGGGGCGGTTTCTCACTCACTTTCTGTCTCTCTATCTCTCTCTGTCTCTCCGGTGAGTGCACACGCCCTATAGCAAAAATCTCTCTTAAAAAAAAAAAAAGAAAAAAAAAGAGGGGCTGCAGGTGGCATGATGGTTAAGGGCACTGGACTCCCACATGGCCAACCATAGTTTGAGTCCCCGACCTGGTGGCTTGCTTTCTCGCTTTCTCTCTCTCACTCTGTCCCTCTCTGGTCAAATTTAAATAAATAAATAAAGTCAAATAAAATAATTTTATTAAAAAAAAAAGAAATGCAGACTCCAGGGCCAGCAGGAGGCAAGGTGGTTAAGGCACTGCATCCCACATGGCTGACTCCACTGACTCTGAGGTCTGGGTCCTGGACCTGGAGGCTTGAAAATCATGCCAGGTGCCTGTGCAAAATTCCAAGTGGAGAATGGAAGAGAAGGGATTGTGGCATGGCTATCCCCCCGGGGGGTGATTTCTCACTTTCCTTCTTTCTGTCTCTTTCTCTCTGTCTCTCTCCAGTGAGTGCACGTGCCCTATGACAAAAATCTAAAAAAAAGAAAGGTAGGGGTCAGCAGGTGGCATGGTAGTTAAGGCACTGGACTCTCACATGGATTACTATGGTTCAAGTCCCAGACCTGGCAGCTTGCTTTCTCATTTTCCCTTTCTTTGTCTCTCTCTGGGCAAATTAAAAAATAGTAATAATAACAAGTGGAATTAAATAAATAAACAATTTTAAAAAAAAAAGAAAGAAAGAAATGTAGACTCTATGGTAATATTCTTGATTTGCTTTTCAAAAATAAATAAACAAATAAACAAAAAGAAACATAGATTCTTAGTGGACAGAAGTAGAATCTGCACTTTAACAGGATCCCAAAGGGACTGGTTGGCACATGAAAGTTTGAGAAGCAGTCACCTATCAGATAGCCAAGTGGAATGCAGGTGGCCAGACTCTGACTGCTCTTCTCTGCTCAGTGACAGGAAACAGGTTAAGGCTGAGGGAGCGAGGCTGCGGAGGAGGTTAACTGAGGTATTGGTGTTTTAAAGAGACTGGATTAAGTGTGGAGTGATTACCCAGGACGAGAACGTTAGAACGTTCGAATGTTAGTATGAATGGTCAAGGAAAAGCCCAAGTTTTTGTGATTTAAAATGGAACTGAAGGCCTGGCAGGTGGCATGATGATTAACATGTTGGATTCCCACATGGCTGACTGTGGCTTGAGTCCTAGACCTGGCGGCTTACTTTCTCATTTTCCCTTTCCCTCTTTCTCTGTCTGTTTGGTCAAATTAAAACTAACTAACTAAATAAATAAAATATATAATTCTTTTTTCTTTCTTTCTTTTAAGAATTATTTTAGAGACCAGCAGGTGGCATGGTGGTTAAGGTGCTGGACACTCCCATATGGCCAACCATGGTTCAAGTCCTGCACCTGGTGGCTTGCTTTCTCACTTCCCCTCTTTCTCTCTCTCTCTGTGTCTCTCTCTGTCAAATTAAAAATAAATGAATGAATAAATAAAAATTGTAAAAAAGAAGTATTTTATTAAACTTTATTTATTTATTTATTTATTTATGTATGTATGTATGTATGCATGTTTGATTAGAGGGAGACAGAGGTATAGAGAGAGAAAGGGAAAGTGAGAAAGCAAGCCACCAGGTCTGGGACTCTAACCGTAGTTGGCCATATGGGAGTCCAGCACCTTAACCACCATGCCACCAACTGGCCCCCTTTTTCCTTTTTTTAGAGATTTTTGTTATAGGGTATGTGTATTCACCAGAGGAACAGAGAGACAGAAAGCAAGAAATCATCCCCCAGGGAGATGGCCATGACACAATCCCTTTTCCTCCATTCTCCTCTCAGGATCTTGGGTACACGTGTATGGGCGCCCAGCGTTGAGTTAAGCTGCCAGGTCCGGGACTCAAACCCGGGTCAACTATGTGGGAGTTCAGTGACATAACCATTACGCCATCTGCTGGACTCATAAATACATAATTCTTCTTTAAAAATGGAATTGGAGGGGTCAGCAGGGAGCGTGGTGGTTAAGGCACTGTATTCCCACATGGCCGACTACAGTTTGAAGTCCCAGATCTGGTGGCTTGAAAAATCACACTGTGGGGACCAGCAGTCAGCGTAATGGCTATGTTGCTGGACTCCCATGTAGCCAACGCGTTTCAAGTCCCAGACCCGGTGGCTTAAACTCACGCTGGGCTCATAAACGTGCATGCCCAAGATCCCGAGAGGAGAATGGAGGAGAAGGGATTGCAGCGTGGCCACCCCCTCCCCCAGGGAGTGATTTCTTGCTTTCTGTTTCTCTGTCTTTCTGGCGAGCACATGCGTCCTATAAGCGAAAACCTCTAAAATAAAAAAAGAAAAAAAAAAATCACATTGTGTACCAGAAGAAAGTAGAAATGAGGGAAAAAACAAAAAAGGAAAAGAAAAAAAGAAAACCACTGTGTAGGACCAGCAGATGTCATAATGGTTATGTCACTGGATTCTCCCATAGTTGACTGAGGTTCAGGTCCTGGACCTAGCATTTTTTTTTTTTAACTTTATTTATTTTAATCTGACTGAGAGGGACAGAGTGAGAGTGAGAGAGAGATAAAAAGTGGGAAAGCAAGCTGCCAGCTTGCTTTCCAGAAAGCAAGATCTGGAACTCAAACTGCAGTCAGCCATGTGGGGGTCCAGTGGCCTTAACCACCACACCACCTGCCAGGCCTCGGACCTAGCATCTTAAAATTCATTCCAGGCATGTGTATTGGCGTGCCCAAAATCCCAAGAGGAGAATGGAGAAGAAGGGATTGTGGTGTGGCCATCCCCTTGGGAGGTGATTTCTCGCTGCCTTCTGTCTCTCTGGTGAGTACATGCACCCTATAACAAAAATCTCTCCCTAAAAAAAAAAAAAAAAAAAGAGGATGAAAAGGAAGTCACTCTGTGTGCATGAGTGCCCAAAATCCTGAAAGGAGAATGGAGAAGAGGGAGCTGAACAGTGGATACCCCCTCCCCCAGGGGAGGTGCAGTGATTTCTCACTTTCCATTACTCTGTCTCTCTCTTTCTCTCCAGCGACTAAAAACTTAAGAAAAAGGAATTGGGGCCTGAGAGTGGTTCAGTGGTAATGTACATGCTCTGAGAAATTGATGCATGACAGAAGGGTTCAGGTTTGTGTCCAGAGACCCCTTGAGTACACCAGGCACATATGTACCCATGATCTGGGGCTGGCTGAGGTGGTGGCATCGAGGCTTATTTGAAATTGAAATCATGAAGGAGAGTTGGGATAAGAGGAGATGGTTGGGGACCAGCAGTTAGCGTAATGGCTATGTCACTGGACTCCCATGTAGTCGACTGCGGTTTGAGTCCCGGACCCGGTGGCTCATGCCGGGCGCACGTGCGTGTGTGCCCAAGATCCCGAGAGGAGAATGGAGGAGAATGGAGGAGAAGGGATTGTGGCGTGGCCATCCCCCCTGGGGGGTGATTTCTCGCTTTCTGTCTCTCTTTCTGGCCAGTGCACGCGCCCTATAGCAAAAACCTCTCCAAAAAAAAAAAAAAAAAAAAAAAAAGGAGATGGCTGTAGGCTTTTTTTTTTTTTTAAGAATTATTTTATTTAAGTTTATTTATTTATTTATTTATTTTATTTGACCAGAGACGGACAGAGTGAGAGACAGAGAGAGGGAAAGCGAGAAAGGAAGCCGCCAGGTTCGGGACTCGAACCGCATTCAGCTATGTGGGAGTCCGGGGCCCTTAAACACCACACGGCCTGCTGGCTCGAGATGGCTGTAGGCTTTTCTTGGGAGGTAGAATTGTTTAGGCAAATACAAATGAACTATGAAGAGCTTCCTGGCTGGGAGAGGGAGGGTAGGAAGAGGGGGCCCAAGATGGAGGTAGAGGGGCTTCAAAAGCTGAGAAGCCCCAACCAGTCTGGCTGGCCTGGAGGCCAAGGTCCATGGCAGCCGAGGACAGGGCAGGAGGGCAGAGCTGGGGCCCAGCAAATGCATTCCTCTGGGTTCCGTGCAGTCTTCCCAGATGGGTTACACTGCTGGCAGAAAGGGGGTTGTGTTCATCACGGAAAGAATCACTGGGCTTTTATCTCACACACGGTAACAGCTGAGAGTTTGAACTCTGCTCTAAGCACCTGACTATTGCTATTTTTAACCCTTACCACCTCCCTGTATTATTACTTCCCCTTTTTCAGATAAGAGCGTGCCCACAGTCACACAGCCACTAGCCATTTGGACTTAGAGTCAAACCTGTCTAGCTGCAGGTGCTGACTGGTGATTCACTGGGGGCATTTATTTACGTCTCCCCTGAAGGCTGTGATTGTGGATCTGGGAGGAGAAACCACCCAGGGGATCTGCATGCTTTCACAAACACCTGCAGGTGCTTCTGATGATCAGGGAGATTGGAAAGCTAGCCCGGCCCTGGCTTGCCCCTCAATTTCAGTTCCCGCAGGGTTTGAGTCACTCTCCAACCACCATCTGCCACTTTTTTCCCTTTAATTTTTAAATTCATCATCATCATTATTATTTTTTTTAATTTTAACTAGAGAGATATAGAAAGAGAGAAACATGGGGGACCAGCAGTTGGCGTAATGGCTATGTTACTGGATTCCCATGTAGTCGACAGCGGTTCAAGTCCTGGACCCAGTGGCTTAAACTCACACTGAGTGCGTGTGCGTGCGTGCCCAAGATCCCAAGAGGAGAATGGAGGAGAAGGGATTGCAGCATGGCCATCCCCCCGGGGTGTGATTTCTCACTTTCTATCTCTCTGTCTCTCTCTTTCTGGTGAGTGCATGCTCCCTATAGCAAAAACCTCTTCAAAAAAAAAAAAAAAAAAAAAAAAAAAAAAAAAGAAAGAGAGAAAGATGGAAAGTGAGAGAGCAAACTGCCAGGTTCAGGACTTGAACCACAGTCAGCTCCTATAGGAGTCCAGTGCCTTAACCACCACACCGCCTGCCAGCCTCCAGGTGCCACTTTCAATACCTTTCACATAGGTAATTTCATCTAAAGCTTCCCAAGTCACCAGGGGTAGATAAAACAGTATGATTAGAACCGTTTGTAAGGGGCCGGCAGGTGGTGTGGTGGTTAAGGGTACTGGACTCCCACATGGCCAACCATTATTCGAGTCACAGACCTGGCGGCTTACTTTCTCTCTCTCTCGTCAAATTAAATTGATAAATAAAGTTAAATAAAGTAATTCATTAAAAAAAAGAAAAAGAAAAAGAACTGCTTGTAAGTAAGGAGATGGGCCCCAGTCCTCAGCCTTTCACTGCCAAAGCTGGGACAAAAGCCATACTCCCTTGACAGCCACCATTCTTCCCCTAATTTTTTGGGAAGATGCTAAATAGTGTGAGGAGGAAGAGCTCTGACTCCCAACCCCATCTCCTCCATACCTTTGCCATTCAGGCTCAAAGCCTCCTGATCCCACCTGACCCCATGGAGAAGGGTCCCTTCAGTTCAACAGATGATAGCCAGGGCCTAGGGAGGAAGAGGCAATTCTACCCCAGGCTGAGTCAAATGCCTCACTTCACTAAATATGAAGTTATCACAAAAGTCTTCCTTGAGAAAGTTAGTGATCATCGCAGAGATCTCACCTGCTGGGTAGAACTAGGTAATCAGACACCTAGAGGAGGAATTTGTAGGGCCTAAGATTAGTGCAGTCCTGGGGCTGGGCTGGAGGGGATGGCAGCAGAGGAAGCTCTCTGGAGCCAGAGTTCCCATGATGTTTTCCTACCCACTCCCTTTTCACCTGGGCCCATCAGATGAGAGTCTTAATCTCTGCCACCCTCCCCACCGATCCCTATGGTACAAGAGACTTCTGGTGATTAAAATAAAATATAAAATAAAATAAAATAAGAATACCTGGGCCAGCAGGTGGACTGAAGATTAAGGATGGTGTGGTTTAATTTCCAGACTTCTTGGCTTGAAAACATACCAGGCTTATGTGTGTATGCCCAAAATCCCGAAAGGAGACTAGAACAGAGGGATTATGGCATGGCCATCCCCCTGGGGGTGCCTTCTCACTTTCCCTCTTTCTCTATCTTTGGTGAGCACACATGCTCTATAACAAACTAAAAAAAATAAATAAATAAAATAAATAAAAATTAAAAAATTAATACTTATTTATTTTTAAATAATTATTTTTATTTAACTTTATCTATTTATTTATTTTAATTTTGACCAGAGAAGGCCAGAGCAAGAGAGAGAGAGAAAGTGAGAAAGCAAGCCGCTGGGTTTGGGACTTGAACTGCGGTTGGCCATGTGGGAGTCCAGTGCCCTTAACCACCATGCCATCTGCTGGCCCCCAATACTTCTTTATTAAGTATTCTCAAATACTGTGTGAGACAATGGGACATACACAAAAACTACTTTTTTTTTTTAATGCAGTTCCAATCTAACTAGTCACCCTGCATATTTTTTAATTTTATTCTTTTAAATTTTGCCAGAGGGCGCATGTGCTCTCTAAAGAGAGACAGAGAGAGAGAGAGAGAGAGAGAGAGAGAGAGGGAGAGAGAGAACAGGGAGAAAGCACCCCCCATGGGACATGGTCCAGATGCAATCCCTTCTCTTTCATCTCTCCTTCTGGTTGGGATTTTGGGCATGCACATGCACTCAGCGTGTTTCTCAAGCTGCCAGTCTGGGACTTAATCACAGCTGGCCACCAACCCCCATGCCATGGGTTGGCCCATCCTGCATCTTTTTTTTTTTTTTGAGAGTTTTTTGCTATGGGGCACGTGTGCTCTCCAGAAAGACAGAGAAAGAGACAGAGACAGAAAGCGAGAAATCACCCCCAGGGGAGATGGCCACTCTGCAATCCCTTCTCCTCCATTCTCCTCTCTGGACCTTGGGCATGCATGCACACATGCCCGGCGAGAGTTTAAGCCACTGGGTCCGAGACTTGAACCTCGGTCAGTTACATGGGAGTCCAGCGACATAGTCATTATGCCAACTGCTGGTCCCCGTCCTGCATCTTTATTCCAAACTGGCAGCCCTACTACAAGGACACCACTAACACCTCACCCTCTCAGCCTGCCTCTGGTTGGCTGTTTTTGCAATCTCATGGCTCCTCATTGCCCACAGGGTAAAATCTCCATTCCTGGCCTCCTGTCTAGCCTCTCTGCTTACCCCTCCTACCCCACTCATCCACCTCTAGCTTGCTGGGACCACAGCCCTGAGCCCCTTGATTCAGGTGCTGCTCCCCCTGTCTGGAGAACCTTCTCCCCTGCCCTTCCTCTGGCTAGGCAGACTCCTACACACCCCTTAAAACCGGACTCGGCTGTCACTTCCTTCCTGAACTCCCAGCCTCTCCCTGAACTGGATGAGGAGGTCTTTTCTCTGGGATCCCAAAGAACCAAATGACTAATCTTTTATTTTGGCACTTGTCAAACTGTCAAAATGTAATTTTCTAGTCTTTTTACCACTCCCTTAGAGGTGTAATGTTTCCTTCTGGTGATTAAAATAAAATATATTTTTTTTTTTTTTAAATTTTTGCTATAGGGTGCATGAGCTCATGAGAGAGAGAAAGAGATGGGTAGAGAAAGAGAGAGAAAGTGAGAAAGCACAACTTCCCCCTTCAGGGGAATGGCCACACCACAATCCCCTCTCTTCCATTCTTCTCCTGAGATTCTGGGCATGCGTGTGCACATGTCTGATGTGTGTGTTTTTTTTGGAGAGGTTTTTTTTTTTTTTTTTTTTTTTTTTTTGCTATAGGGCGCGTGCGCTTGCCAGACAAACAGAGAGAGACAGAGAGATAGAAAGCAAGAAATCACCCCCCAGGGGGGATGGCCACACCGCAATCCCTTCTTCTCCATTCTCCTCTGGAATCTTAGGCACACACGCACACGTGCCCGGCGTGAGTTTAAGCCACTGGGTCCAGGACTCGAACCGCGGTCGACTACATGGGAGTCCAGTGACATAGCCATCATGCCAACTGCTGGTCCCCTGATGTGTTTTTCAAGCTGCTGGGTCTGGGACTCAAACTGCACAGCCAGACACATGGGATCCAGCCACTTCAACCACCAAAGTACTAGCTTGCCCAAGATTATGTTTCTTAAAGGCAGTGGGTGTGTTCTTCAGTTTTGTAATCTCCAGAAATTCCTGCCTAGTGGTAGGTAGGTAATTAACTTTCTGCTCAAGGTCTTACAGGTACGTTCCTTTAAAGAGGAGACATCATTCTTGCTTTCTCACTTTCTCCCTCTCTCTCACTCTGTTCCTCTCTGGTCAAGTTAAAAAAATATAAATAAATAAATAAAATAATTCTTTTTATTTATGTTTTTGGAGAGTTTTTTTTTTTTTTTTCCCCTTTGGTATAGGGCGTGTGAGCTTGCCAGAAAGACAGAGGAGGCAGAGAGACAGCAAGTGAGAAATCACCCCCCAGGGGAGATGGCCACCCTGCAATCCCTTCTCCTGCATTCTCCTCTCGGGATCTTGGGTGCGCACGCACATGTACCTGGAGTGAGTTTAAGCCACTAGATCAGGGACTCGGACCGCAGTTGACTACATGGGAATCCAGTGACATAGCCATTATGCCAACTGCTGGTCCCAAAGTTAAATAATTCTTTTTTTTTTTTTTTTTTTTTTTGAGAGGTTTTCGCTATAGGGCCCGTGCACTCGCTGGATAGACAGAGAGAGACAGAGAGACAGAAAGCGAGAAATCACCCCCCAGGGGGGATGGCCACGCCGCAATCCCTTCTCCTCCGTTCTCCTCTCGGGATCTTGGGCACGCACGCACACGCGCCCGGTGTGAGTTTAAGCCACCAGGTCTGGGACTTGAACCACGGTCGACTATGTGGGAGTCCAACGACATAGCCATTACGCTAACTGCTGGTCCCCCAAAGTTAAATAATTCTTAAAAAAAAAAAAAAAAAACTAAAAAATTAAATACATAGGGTTGGCAGGTGGCATGGTGGGTAGGGAACTGGACTCCCATATGGCCAACCACAGTTTGAGTCCCAGACCTGATGGCTTGCTTTTTCACTTTCTCTCTCTTTCATTCTGTCCCTGTCTGGTCAAACCTAAAAATAAAAATAAAGTTAAATAATTATTTAAAAAACTTAAAGAAAAAAAAAGAGAAGATAGTTTATTGAAGGCCCATTGTGAGCTAAGCACAAAGCTGCTCTGGACCAAGTGCTTCAGGTATTATTTTTACTTTTTTTAAAAAAAAATTTAATTTATTTAAAAAGTAATTATTTTATTTAACTTTATTTATTTTTAATTTGACCAGAGAGGGACAGAGTGAGAGAGAGAGAGAGAGGGTGAGAGAAAGTGAGAAAGCAAGCCGCCAGGTCTGGGATTCGAACCACAGTCGAACATGTGGGACTCCAGCTTCCTTAACCACCACGCCACTTTCTGGCCCCATCAGGTGTTATTTTTATTCATTTTTTATTTTTTTAAAAAAATAGTATTAATTTTATTTTATTTAGTTATTATTATTATTGTTCAGTTTGACCAGAGAGAGTGAGAAAGCAAGCCACCAGGTCCGGGACTTGAACTGCGGTCGGATATGTGGGAGTTCAATGCCTTAACCACCATGCTATCTGCTGGCCCCTATTTTTAATCCCATGATCAAAAACTGGGCTCAGGAGAAAGAACACGCAGCAAGGCTCGTGTGGGGCTCATCCACGTGCGCCCACATCCCACTCCCTGAATGGGGCGGACGTGACACTGGTGAGTGCTGGCTGGGATAGAGCTCCGTGGAGGTCATCCTAGCAGTTCTAGAAGGCAGAAGGTGCTTTCTGCAGCAGGTGCTTCCCACCAAAGGGCCTCCTATGGTCTGTGATGCCCCTTCTTCTCCAATTAACTTGAATTTAGTGTAAGTCGAAACTTAATTTTCTTTCTATTTTTTAAGAAAAAAAAATTATTTATTTATTTTTTTTAGAGAGAGTTTTGCTTTAAGGTGTATGCACTTGCCAGAGAGACAGAGAGACAGGAAGTGAGAAATCACCCCCCAGAGGGGACGGCCATGCCGCAATCCCTTCTCTTCCAGTCTCCTCTTCGGATCTCAGAAACACATGCACATGTGCCTGGTGTGCGTCTTAAGCTGCCAGGTCCAGGACTGGAACCATAGTCGACCACGCCAGAGTCCAGTGATGTAGCCACTACACCATCTGCTGGTCCCAAAGCTTAATTTTCTTTTCTTTTCTTTTTTCTTTTCTGTTTTCTTTTCTCCTTTCCTTTCTTTTCTTTTCTTTTCTTTTTTTCCCTTCCCTTCCCTTCCCTTCCCTTCCCTTCCCTTCCCTTTCCTTTCTTTTCTTTATTTAGAATTATTTTATTTCACATATATTTATTTGACCAGAGAGGGATGGGGTTGGGAGGAGTGAGAAAGCAAGCCGCCAGGCCTGGCACTTAAACCACAGTCGGCCATGTGGAAGTCCAGCAACCCTTAACCACCACGCCACCTGCCAACCCACCAAAACTTAATTTTCAGCGTGACAGTATTAAGTATTAAGAAGTATGGCTTTTAGGAAGTGAATGCATCGGGTGTGGTGGCGCCTGCCCTATGGCAAAAACCTATGGAGGAAGTGAGTGCATGAAGGTCGTGCCCTGTGAAGGAGGTTTGAGTAAACCTATCTGTTCCTTCTTCTCACCGTGCGAGGACGTGGTGCCATCTATGACGTAGTGGGATCCCTTCCCAGACACCAAGTGCTCATGCCTTGATCTTAGATTTCACAACCTCCAGAACCATGAGCCGAAATTTCTGCTGCTGGGCCAGGTGGCAGTGCAATGGTAACACAACTGGATGACGTGAGAAAGGACCTGGGTTTATGTCCCAGGACCGGCGAGAGTGTGCTGGGCGTGTGTGTGATCCGAGCCAGCTGAGACTGGGGGTGGACCATGGAGTGAAGACCCTCTTGAATAAATACATTTTTATTTCAATTTAAAAATTTTTTGGTCAGAGGGCATGCATGCACATATGTTTAGTATGTGTGTGTGTGTTTTTAAAAAATTATTATTTAATTATATTTATTATTATTATTATTTAATTTACTATAGGGCACATGCATTTACCAGAGAGAGGCAGAGAGAGGGAAGTGAGAAAGCAAGCCTCCAGCTCTAGAACTCGAACAGCAATCGACCATGTGCTAGTCCAGTGACTGGACCACCACACCACCTGCCGTCCCCTCTAGTGCTTTTTTTTTTTTTTTTCCTAGTGTGTTTTCTAAGCTGTGAGGTCCAGGACTCAAACCACACAGTTGGCCACATGTGATCCGGCCACTTTAACCACCATGCCACCAGCTGCCCTCAAATTTTTTTTTTAATGCCAGAGAGCACATGCACACACACACACATGAGTGAGAGCAAGCACCCTCAATGGGGCCTGGCCATGCCACAATCCTTTTTTCTCCAATTCTTCATCCCATCAGGATCCTGGGCACATGCTCTTGCCATGTTATTCAACACACTGAACTGGGATTTGAACCTTGGTTGGCCATGTGAAATCTGGTTTCTTCTGCACAGTGCTTAATCCCTGTGCTATGGGGCTGGCCCTAAGTAAATAAACTTTAAAATAAATTTATATTGTCCATTAGTCAGTCTAAAGTGGTTTTTTTATGGCAATCCATGTTGGCCAAGCCAGAGCCCAGGTGTGGAGAGCACGAGGGGACGTAAGGAGATCAAGCCAGACTTCGCGGGCTGAGCAGCTGTCTAGGGCTCTGTTCCTAGAGCCAGAGAACGGAGCTGGAAACTGAGCAGAGCTGCATTTATTCTGGTGAGCTCGCACTTTGGGCGACGACTTTCTAAAATGAGGTCTATGGCCAGAGATCTGTGACCAACCCATAGGAACTGGATTTACTACAAGGAAGGGTTAGGTTGGCTGGATGAACTAGCCCACCATAATGTCCACCAGTCCTCCAGGGTAACTCCTACTTAAATTAACTCCTACTTTTAAATTTTTAAAAAGAATTATTTAACTTATTAAATTATATTATAGTTTAAACTTGCTATTGTCATCAGAGAAAGACAATGAGAGAGAGAGAGAGAAGGAAAGTGAGAAAAGAAGCTGCAATGTCCAGGACTTGAGCCATGGTCAGCCATATGGGAGTCCAGCACCTTAACCACCATGCCACCTGCTAGCCCCCCTACTTAAAATATTGAATACATCTCTCTATATGATAAACATACGTAGTGTGTAGGTGTGTCTGTAGGGATGAAAGCAAAAGCAGTCTTAGAAATGTTTTTATTTTAATTTGCTATAGTTTATTTATTTATTTTTCTTTTTTTCTCTTTTTCTTTTTTCTTTTGGAGAGGTTTTTGCTATAGGGCATGTGAGCTCGCCAGACAGAGACAGAGAGACAGAAAGCGAGAAATCACCCCCCAGGGGGGATGGCCACGCTACAATCTCTTCTCCTCCATTCTCCTCTTAGGATCTTGGGCACGCAACTCTTGGCCTGAGTTTAAGCCAATGTGTCCAGAACTGGAACCACGGTCGACTACATGGGATTCCAGCGACATAGCCATTAGCCATAACTGCTGGTCCCTTGTAATAATTTATTTTTAAAGAATTATTTAACTTTATTTATTTATTCATTTATTTATTTTAATTTGACCAGAGTGAGAGAGATAGAGAAAGAGAGAGGGAATGTGAGGAAGCAAGCCGCCAGGTCTAGGACTTGATTATTATTATAATCAAGTCCAATCATGGTCCACCCTTAACCACACGCCTCCTGCCCGTCCCATAATTTGCTATAGTTGTATGGTTCATGTTCACTGGTGGGGGGAGAGGAAGTGAGAAAATACCCTGCAGGGGTAATGGCCACATTACATTTTTCCTCCATTCTTATCTCGGGATTTTGCGCATGCACGCGTGTAGATACCAGATGAGTTTTGTTTTGTTTTGTTTTGTTGCTGTGTCAAAAAGAACATTATTTCGATCACAGTCTCTTATGCTTTCTTGCCAGATGCTTTTGGTGCAGGAGTTTTCTAGCCTGCAGCTTTCTGAGCAGGAGCCTTCTGGGCTGGGGCCTTCTTGCCTGCATCGTTATCTTCTTCGCTGGCACTTTGGCAGCAGCAGCTGCAGCAGCACCTGCCCCCTTAGCAGCAGGTGCTTTTTTGGGAGCTTTCAGGAGAGCGGCCTTTTGAAGCTTAACTTCATTCTTGATTATTCTGTTCCTGATTTTCTTTGCCTTCACGACTTTAAAACGATCAAAATCTGTCACCTTGGCTTTCCCTTCTCTGGCTTCAATCTTCTTGGCCCATCTCGTGGCGGCCCATCTCGTGTTGATATCTGCCTTCTGCCAGGCTTGTCGCATGTACTTCTGGTGTGCACTATGTGGGACCTCGAGGATGAAGTCGGTGAGCTGCGTGCATTTGAAAGGCATGGCCTGTCTCCTCACCTGAGTGCAAGTCCATCAACCAAAGCCCTGTTCTGACCAATAACATCTACAATTGCAACCAGCTTTTTAGCATGAGGGCCAACGGAGAGGTAGGCCCCCCGGCCAACCTCCACAAAGCGCCTGAACACCATGTTGCCGGCGTCCCACGAGAAGGAAGAATCAGGCGAGTTTTTTTTTTTTTTTTTTTTTTTTTTTTTTTTGGAGAGGTTTTTGCTATAGGGCGCATGCGCTCGCCAGACAGACAGAGAGAGACAGAGAGGTAGAAAGCGAGAAATCACCCCCCAGGGGGGATGGCCACGCCGCAATCCCTTCTCCTCCATTCTCCTCTCGGGATCTTGGGCACACACGCACAAGCGCCCGGCATGAGTTTAAGCCACCGGGTCCGCGACTCGGACCACGGTCGACTACGTGGGAGTCCAGCGACATAGCCATTACGCTAACTGCTGGTCCCAATCAGGCGAGTTTTTTAAGCAACTTGGTCTGGGACTTGAACGGCGCATCACAGCCATGTGGGATCCAACTACCTTCACCAATATCCCACCAGTTGGCCCAGGAACACCCGTGCTTTAATTCTGAAATATATCATTGAAATGCTCACTTTGCTTACTAGTAAGCCCATTGCTTTCACTTACGGCCACTATGAAAATGAGTTTCTGGATAAACCCATGGCCTTTCCTTCCTAAATCTTATTCTGTGAAAGAGCCGAAGGGCTTCTTTTTAGCCGGAACCGCCATCTTCCAGTAATTAACCAAAATGACAAACACAAAGGGGAAGAGGAGAGGCACCCGATATATGTTCTCTAGGCCTTTCAGAAAACATGGAATGGTTCCTTTGGCAACATACATGAGAATCTACAAGAAAGGTGCTATTGTAGACATTAAGGGACTGGGTACTGTTCAAAAAGGAATGCCCCGCAAATGTTATCAGGGCAAAACTGGAAGAGTCTACAGTGTTACCCAGCATGCTGTTGGCATTGTTGTGAACAAACAAGTTAAGGGCAAGATTCTTGCCAAGAAAAGTAATGTGGGTATTGAGCATATTAAGCATTCTAAGAACAGAGATAGCTTCCTAAAACGTGTGAAGGAAAATGACCAGAAAAAGAAGGAAGCCAAACAGGAAGGCACCCGGGTTCAACTGAAGTGCCAGCCTGCTCCACCCAGAGAAGCACACTTTGTGAGAACCAGTGGAAAGGAACCTGAGCTTCTGGAACCTATTCCCTATGAATTCATGGCATGATGGGTGTTAAAAATAAACTAATCTGTGATCTATTTTTTAAAAAAAGGGCTGGAGGTAATAGTATAAGTAAAAGTATTTAGGGGACCAGCCTCTGGCATGGTGATTAAGGAGGCTAGATTCTACATGACGGACTGTGCTGTTCAAGTCCTGGACCCCAGCGGCCTGGAAAACATGCCTGGCATGTGCATGTGTGTCCAAAATCCAAAAGGAGGAAGAAATGGAGGAGACGGGATTGAAGCGTGATAATCTCCCATGGGAGTGCTTTCATTTTCCTCTTTCTTTCTCTCTCTCTAGTTAGGACCGGCTGAGACCCCCAACCTCCCCCAAGAAAAAAGTGCTTAGGGATGGATTTCGTATCAGGAGGTACTCAGGTAGTCTTAGCGGACTTTCTAGCTGCGCTTTGTCAAGTCGATCCCTGCCCATTCACAAAGGGGAAGTGTGATGGTCCAGGAAAGCCTTTAGTGAATGTGCTAGGTGCTAATCTGTAGCTATTAGCAGGGGACAGGCACTTCACAGCTGCTTGACTGCGGTTTGTCTTCTAATGAAAAGACCCTGGACTTTGGAACCACATCAGGGGGACAGGCTTAGGCCCTGTTTCAAAGCTTCCTTGAACCCATCTCCTCTTGTGTAAAATGCCACTGCTCCTGCAGCCTGCACTGTGACTGCGAGGGACAGGCAGTGGCTGCAAAGGGCCCAGGCCAAGGTGGTCCACTGTGAGTAGCGATCTACCTCTCTGTGAAGCACGCCTGACCCACACCTGCTTTCCTGGCTGAGGTATCCCAAGCCGGCAGAGCCAGCAGAGATTCTAAACTCCATCTCTATTTTTGGATGTGTGAAACCTTAAACTTGAAAAGTGTCTTAGTTTAAAAGCACAGAAGTGTTAGAGAAGTTCGTTATGAATGTGTGTATTTATTACACTGTAAAAATGGGAAACAAATGTCTTCCAATAGGAAACGGAGTTAATTAACCAATATGGGCCAGTGGTGGCCTGGTGACTAAGCCCACGTGGCCACTGTGTGATTGAGTCTCAGACTGGCAGCTTGACAAACACAAGTGTGAGTGGGTGCCCAAAATCCTGAAAGGAGAAATTGAGAAGAGATTGTGGGGAGACTATCCCCCATGGGGGGTTCTTTTCACCTTCTACCTCCCCCTCTTTCCGGCCAGGTAGAGCCCACACCCTCTGGCAAAAAAAAAAAAAAATCAGCATAGCCAGGTGATAGACCATTTAGCAGCATTAAAACGATGCTTTGGAAAATTGTTCCGTAACAAGCAAAATATGAATGACAAAATGCTAAGAGAAAAGCAGCGAACAGCACAATTTGATCAGGCTCTGGAGAAACAAGAAAGGTCCACAGCTATCCAGGCGCCAGGGCGCACCCAAATCAAACGCTTCTCCCTGGGAGCTGGGATGGGCGGAAGGAAGTTACTTTCTTCACGAACTTCCGTGTTTCCTAAATTTCCATCAAGGATCAGGTATTGCCTATAAATCCGAAAATAGCCATCCACATTACGAGCAGGACGCATTGGGGCCCTGAACCGGCCGCAGCAAGCGCGCGCCACTTGGGCGGGCGGGCGCAGCAGGGACTCGGGGCAGACCCCGGCGCCCCCTGGTGGCGCCCGGAGACCCCGCCCCCCGGGGCCGGCGCGACGGGGCGGGGCGCCGAGGCCCAGCCCTGCTAAGCCCGGACCCAACCCGACTCGAAACACTCGGAGACCCGGAACGCACTGTCGGGAACCGCTCAGGCAAGCCAGGGGGCCGAGGCCGGCGGAGTTGGGGACTGCGGGCTGGAGGGGGGCTGGGCCAGGGCTGGGGTGGCGCTGGGTCGGGACCCTCAAACTTGTCGGAGCGCGCGGCTCCGGGAGTTAGCCTCGGGCCGGCTGTTCCGGGCCAAGGAGCCGGCGCCAGACGGAGATCGCTCGCCCTGACGGCTGGCGTTTCGCCCTCTCTGCGCATCCGGGGCGGGCGTGTAGCCCTTGGTCAGCTCTGGGAGCCGAGCAAGGTGTGTGTGGGTACCGGTGAGCGCGCCAGGGTCTGGGAGGTCTTCATGTCCCCCTCTTACTGTCACGAGTGGCCTGTGTCGCAGGGCGTGCCCACCGTGCCAGCCCCAGCGTGACCAGCTGTGTGTGGGACGAAGGCTCTTATGGCCCTCAGCTGGGGAGAAGAGGGCGGGAGGACCGCCCGGGGCCTGGCACCCACCCCCGCGTGCCCCTGGCGCTGGTCTTGGTGTAGCCAGGTGAATGGGTATTCGAGTGGTGGGGGAGGGAGGCCTAGCTTGGAGCTGGGGTGGAGGCCAAGGAGCAGCCCGGGTGCTTAGCTTGGGAACCCTGTCACCCCGACGGTGGCCCCAGACAGCCCAGCTCCCAGCCCTTGATCCGCTCCCCCCACCTCCCCGGGGGGGCGGTTCAGTAAGCCGCAAAGAAGTACCATGCTCCTCCTGACTTCTAGGGCGACAGTGAAAACAAAGCAGGAACCCGGGAAAAGGGAAAGTAGGTGGAGAAGCCTGGGGAAGGAGCCTGGGCACAGTGCGGGGGGAAGGGGAGCAAGGCTGAGCCGGTTCCGCCCATGGGGTCTCCAGCCCCTCCCGCTGCACTGTGGCCGCTCCCCGAGGTCTCCAAGGGGCCAGGGCTCTACGGAGCACCCTGGGCCCGGGAGAAGAGGCCGGGGAACCAGGGTCAGAGCCAGATGCCACGGCGGGGCCCGCAGGTGTCCAGTTCTCCGCTCTGAAATATTCATCCCACTGGCGAGCTTTGGTTTCAAAGCTGGCGCCTTTAGCCTGGCCAGTGGCTCCAGGGTGAGGCAGGTGCTTCCTGGGACTGCTGAGTGGGGCTAAGTGGGGTCCATTTCCCCCCTACCTGCCTGCTTTCCTGCCTCTCCAGTCATGAGGCTTGAGTCCTGGTCTGTGACTTAGAAGTGCTGGGACCACACAGGGTCAAGGGCTCTGACTTCCTTTCTTCTTGTGCCATGACCTCAGGGCCTTGCTTGTAAAAATGGGCACATCAGAGCAGTGATGATAGGCTATGTCGTAAAGGTAGGGAGGACCTTGTGTCATGAGCTGGGATAATGGCCACCTCGACTTGGCTTCCTCCCCTGGGAATGGGGGCCTCAGCTAGTAGCTGTCCACCTCAGAGCACCTCCTGCCTCAGGACTTCTCACTCTGGGCCCTGTAGAAAGAGCAGAAGCCTCAGAGAAGGGACACCCATAACAGTCGTGCGATTGGGATGTGTTCTGAGAAATGTGTCCTTTGGTGATTTCATGGTTGTGCGAACCTTGTAGTGTGTGCTTGTGAACCAAGATGGTGTAGGTGACTACACGCCTCGCCCGCCGTGTAAACTCAAGGGACCACCGTCACGTATGAGGTCTGTCGTTGATGGAAACCTCGTCATGTGACCTATGACCAGACTTGTGTGTCCCCAGAGAGCTGAACTGAGAGGACCAGAGAGTGGAAGCGACTACTCTGGGAGGAAGTGCTGCTGACAAGTGCTAAACCTGCGGGGGCCTTGAGACATGTTCTGTTGGGAAACTCTGGACAGGATGACCTTGACAGAATGTTCCTAATCCTGAGATTCTGGAACTCGAAGCTAAAACTTGGGTCCTGCTGTGAAACAGAAATACCCAGAAGTGACAGGCCCCGGTAGTGGGTACTACAGTTCCAGCAGGGAGATGATAGGAATACAGTCATCTGGTATCTGTGGGGGGTTGGCCTCAGGACCTCCCGCAGATACCAAAGTCCACACAGATGCTCAAGTCCCTTATATAAAATGGTGCAGCTTTTGTAGCTAGCCCACATATATCTTCCCATATACTTAAAAAAAAGATTTATTATTATTATTTTTTTAATTCACCAGAGAGGGGTTGGGGAGGAGGTGAGAAAGCAAGCTGCCTGGTCCAAGACTCAAACTGTGGTCAGCCATGTGGGAGTCCAGTGCCTTCACCACGACACCATCTGCTGGCCCTATTTTCATATACTTTTATTCATCTCTACGTTCCTTATGACACCCAGTTTGATGTAAGTGGTTGTTATTCTGTATTGTTTAGGAAATAACGACTAATCTGTGCACATTCAGTACAGACACACCCATTATGTTCGAGTCTTTGATCTGAGGGCCTACGTAATGAGTCCGCATGCTGATCTATGTTGACCTGTACTTTCCCTATCACGGAGAGGTGATGCAAGGGGTGCCAGCTTCCTGGTTCTGTGCTAGCTGGAGATGTCCCTCAGCCCTTGGCAGTAAATCCCACTGTGGAGGGAGGTTATGAGGAGGGGTCTGGAATGGGGAACAATCCTGACAAAGGACCCTGGCACTGACCTGGTATCCTGAGAGTAAGGGGCATCCCTGGTAACAGTGGGGTGCTCTGAGGGGCAGGTTTGCAGTCAGATAGGACCTTTCTTTTTAAAGAATGATTTAATTTTATTCACTATCATCATTTTCTTTCATTTGACCAGAGAGAGAGAAAGGGAAAGTGAGAAAGCAAGCCGCCAAGTCCAGGACTTGAACCGCAGTCGGCCATGTGGGAGTCCAGCACCCTAACTACCATGCCACCTCTGGCCCCGGAAGGGCTTTTAAGATACGAAGAGCTAGGATGTGAATGGTTCTGTAGGTTGGGTCTGTCTGTAAAACAAGACTGGCCTGGGTCAGCACCCACAGGATATTTATTAATAGGTGTGCCTTGATAAAAGTGTTTCAGCTTAAGGAAGTCTGAAGGAACACTGGGGTGATCAGGTTTGCTCACTGCAGGACTTCTCGAAAGCTTAATACGCCATTGTGCTTGTGAGTTTCCAAGAAGGGGTAATGGGTTGTTTCTCGGACTCCTCTGTTTCTAGTGCTCATCCATCAACGTCTCTAGGATGTGTTTTTTAGAACAGTCCGGAAAATGCTGGGCTAGGCGATTCTTGCTGTCCACTCCCTGGTTCTGGTAAACTCTCCTCCACGTGGGCTGATGGAGGCGTAAAAGGAGGCCGAGGGAGATCACCTGCCTGCTCTCCCACACCAGTCAAGAAGCCAGACCTCGCACCCTTCCTTTTTAACAGTGTTCTGCTCTTTCCCGGCAGGCTCTGGGGTAGGTGAGCACCCAGGAGGAGAAGCTGGCTGCAGGGTCCAGAGGGCATTATGGAGGTCCTTTGGGAGGAGAGGGAGTTATGGCCATCCCGTGCCCAGGAACACCATGTACCCTCTGCCTCTGTTGGTGGCCTGCGGCCAGCTGCACCTCAGTAGTGACCCCCAGCCTCGATTCTCTCGGTTGCATGCCATTCTGCCCTGGAGCTCTGTTCTGTAGGCTGTTCCTTCAGAAGCAGGGACTGACAGAGCTGGAGTGGACTTTGATCTTTCGGTTCAGGGTATTCATCTTATGGATGGAAAAACTGAGTTTAAGAACTCCTGTCCCTACCTGCTAACCCCTGATCACGGGAGAAGGGATTATCTGTACTCCTGAGCACCGACTTGGCTGGGATCTGAGGGTACCACCCTGATGGTATCAACCACGCTTGCTCAGCTCCCTCATTTTACTACCTTACCGCTCACCCCAGGTGCTGGCTTGTTGAATGCAGGTGACCTGCAGGGGTGTCCAGGGGCTCCTGCTCCCATCAGGTGTAAAAGCAAACAGTGTAATACCAGACTGGGCTCAAATCCATCCGTGCTGTGTGTGGGACCTTAGATCGATCCGTTTTTCTGTGAATTTCTGTTTTCTCATTTGGAGAGTAGGGGTAAGAAAATTTACCTCCTAGGACTGTTGTCAGGAACAGATGTGCTGTGGTTAGTACTTACTAGTGGGGTTGCTTGGTGAGTACTTAGCTTGGTGTCAGTACTTAGTTACAATACTTACTCTAAGTGGCTCTCTTCCTTTCTAACCCTGCAGTTCCCCACTGTGGGCTGTGAATTCCTCTGCCTCTCTCCCCTCCTAATCTTTTCTTTTCTTTTTTCTTTCTTTTTTTTTTTTTGCTACGTGGCACAAACACTCACAGGTGTGGGGGTGAGAAAGCTCCCCCTCCCAGGGGGTGACCACACCACAATCCCTTTCCTTCCACTCTCCTCTCAGGATTTGGGGCATACATGCCCAGTGTGTTTCTCAAGCCTCTAGGTTCAGGACTTGAATCGTGCGGTTGGCCTGTGGGATCCAGCCACCCTCACCACCAAGCCACTGGCTGGCCCTCCTCTCCTAATCTCGATGTTCAGCTGAAAAGATAGGAGGGGACTGGGGCCAGCAATACCCAGCTGGCCTCAGATGGGAACAGCCGTGGGTTCATGTCCTGGGCCTCTCTGAGCACGTGGGGCACATGTACGTGTCTGCGACCCAGGCTGGCTGAGCTGGCCTTTACGAGGGGTACGACTGTGAGTGCTAAATCCATTTTCTAGGTGAAGAAACTGAGGTGTAGGAAAGTGACGTGGCCATCCGGGGTGGATCACCACCCAACGACCTGATGGGGTGCCTGTCTCAGTCTCTCCCTCTCACGGAAGACATAAATAAATAAACTAAAAAGACAAGTGTTACACAGGGGCTTTTTCAGAAGGGCACAGGGTTTAAGTTAATGGCTTCCTCTTTCCTTATCGGTACTCCCAGGCTGTCCTGACCACGGACTTGGCGGGGGTCTGAGGGTGCCACCCTGATGACCTGGTCTGCCCGCCCACTGGAAGATAAGGGTGATGGGGAAGGGGAGCTGCAGTGCCTGGGTCCCTCTCTTGCTCCAAGGCAGCCTCTCCCTGGGAGCCTGGAGCCACCTCTGTGTGCAGCCAGAGAAAGGCCATCCTGGCTAGAGAGGGGCGGAGGGGTGGCTTCAGCTGGGGCAGGAAGTAATGGGTCAGCAGTCTTATCCGTTTCTGAGCTGGAAGCGGGAGAGAGTGGGGGCGTGGAGGCTGGCTCCTCGTCGGGGGGAGTGTGCTTGCATCAGTCACTCCGAGTTCTCGTTCTCGGCAGTGGGCAGGACTGGGAAGGGCCGTTCCAAACTCATGACCAGGAGGGCCTGTCCTGGGCGGGAGCAGGAACTTTCTTGGCTCTGGGGCATTCTTGTCTGTTGAATGACCAGATGATTTCCAAAGTCCATTCCAGCCCTGGAATTTCAGTGTTTTTTTTTTCTTGTTTGTTTGGTTTTTAGAGAGGTTTTTTGCTATAGGGCGCGTGTGCTCGCCAGAAAGAGACAGAGAGACAGAAAGCGAGAAATCACCCCCCAGGGGGGATGGCCACACCGCAATCCCTTCTCCTCCATTCTCCTCTCGGGATCTTGGGTAGCAACATTGCCACTATGCTAACTGCTGGTCCCTGGAATTTCAGTTTTCAGATCCCCTGGGCTCCATGCTCTTACCCTCAGAAGCCAGTCCAACCAAAGGATATTAAATCGATTCTGGCCACCTTGGTCCCGAATCAGGCCTGGTGACTGGTTCCAGGCACTCCTGGGTGTTATCTTTTTACTCCTCTGCCCTTGGCTCTGTGCTGGGCTAGGACAGTAGTGTTTTCATTGGTGGGAGGGGAGGAAAAGGGCGGGAGGGAGTGTCCTACAGGCCCCCGCCCAGTGGGTGGGGCTGTGCTCCTGGGCCTGCTGGGTGGGATTTCCTGAGATGCAGCACTCTGAGCTATTCTTTCCATTCTGGCTTTGGGCATCGTTCCTGGCAGAGGAGGGCAAGCTGCCTGGACCAGTCAACTGCTGCTCCTTTCCTTCTGTTTCCCCAAACACACACCCTTTAGCTGTAACCCCAGTAGCGCTGGCCTCCTTGGTGCAGATTCCAGAGCCTTAACCCTTCATATACCCTCAGGAGAGCCTGAGTCTCAGCAGGCTGGGATGGCTACCAGGAAGGAGAGTCTTCCCCACCGTGGCACCAGAAAACCTTCCCAGCAAGCAAGTCCTGCTGTTTGAGGTCACCCACTTCTGCCGCCATGGCTGGGTCCCAGGTCTTACAGAAGAAAACAGGGGCTCTGGCTCCTTCCTGATGGGGAGTGGGCCAGGAGAGAGAGGAGCAAGCTGAATTTGTAATGTGCAAGGATGGAGCAGTCTGAGCGCCCGGATAACGATTCAGGCCACCTGCGCTTGCTCCTTGTTGCTAGAGTTTGTTCAGGGAGAGGCTGAACACCTGCTGAGTTTTAGGAAAATGCAGGCTCCCTTGGGGAAGCTTAAAGACCCTTGATAGCCTGGAGACGGTGAGCCTGCCCAGTCGCCAGCTAGCTGCGGAACACAGGCCTGGTTTCTAGTCGGGGCGTCAGCCTTGCTCTCGGCCTCTCGAGCTCCCTCCTTTCCCACCTTCCTTGTACTCCATTCTCCTCCCACCCTGCTTTTCAACATAGCTATGACGGTAAACTCTGACCACGTCCCCCGATCCCTACTACCCAGGCAGACTGACAAGCTGTGACCTCATCCGCAATGGAGGGCTTGATGATGCAGAATAGCCAGCGGCGTTGTGGAGTTTGGCCGGAGGCTGACAGCAGAGGCTCCTGCCTGCCTGGCAGTGTTCTTTGGCACTGCTCAAGGGGTGTGCGGCTGAGTTTAGCAACTCCCCTGGCTGGCAGCACTAGGGGTTCCCTCTTCGGCGCCCAGGCCTCTGCAGCAGACAGCTAGGATCTCCTGGCCCCAGCACCAGCTCTATGGCCAAGGGCAGGCCTCTATACCTCTGTTCTGTGGCTGGCTGGTGGTAAAGTGAGGGAGCTGGCTGCTTTCGGTGTTTCCTTTTGGCCCTGCCCTTTAGGAATCTCTGTCACTGAACCACTTTCTTTTCCTTGTGCTATCAGATGGGGTTTGAGCCCTGTTGACCGGGTTCGAGCCCCGTGGAGTGGGTTTGAGCCCCGTGGAGTGGGTTTGAGCCCCGTGGAGTGGGTTTGAGCCCTGTGGCATCAGAGGAGCTGAATGGTGCAAGCCTTCCCTTGCCACATGAGGGGCTTGGACAGCCCGGGGGGTCCAAATGAGGAATTAAAAGCATGGACTGGGGCTAGCCAGTGGTGTGGCCCCACCTCCCCTCCCTGGTGAAGGGATGTCACGGTGACAACGTGGTTAAGTGGCTGGGTCACACATGGCCAACTGTGTGGTTCGAGTCTTGGACCCAACAGCTTGAAAATCACGCTGGACACGTGTGCATGTGTGCTCCAAATCCTGAGAGGAAATGGAACAGGACGGGTCCTATTGTGGCTGTCCCCTCCCCCCCTCCCCCACCCAGGGAAGGGCACTTCCTCACTTTGCCTCTCTGTCTCCAGTAAGCATGGGAGTCAGGGATGAAGCTCAAGCCTGGACTTCATCACACGCTGGTGAGGTATCCTCGGCCAAGGGGTTCAAGTCCTCTGACCTCAGTGTCTTCATTTGCAAACAGGAATAATAACAGCATTCTGCTGCTGGCTGCTGTAAGGCTGGAGTGGAATCATAACTGAAGAAGGCCGCACCTCTCCCTGCTTACCCGGAGTCAGGCGTCCTTCTAAGTGCTCTGTGTGCAGCTTCTTGTTCAATTGCTCCCATAGCTCTGTTAGCACTGCACCCATTCCCTAGGTGAAGAAACTGATGTGGTGAGGTGGTCAGAGGAGGCTCTGGTGTGGACAGGCTGGTGGCTGAGGCCCCAGAGGCCTGGACTGGGACCCGCTATGTTCCCAGCAGGCTGGTCTGCTGCTGAAGTCCTCGGAGACCAGAGGCCTGAAAGGGCGGGCCGAGGGTGTGCGGAGGGAGTCTGTGTGAGTCAGCCTGCTGGGCTGGACCGGAACACAGGCTGGAGGCCTAGCCAAGGCTGACCTCCTCCCTGAGTCACCCTTCACCCTGTGGCCATCACAGCCCCAGAGTCTGGGAAAGGACGTGTTTGCCCTGTTTGGCTCCAGGGAGGGAGGGAGGGAGGGGCAGCTGTGCAGCCAGGCAAAGGACAGGCCAGCGAGCCTGGTGCCTCAGAAGACTCTCAGGATCAGAGGCTGCTGATAGAGCTGGTCGTGAGCTCAGTGGGCCACCTATCTCACTTCACAGAGTGAAGGGCCCCTATGGAGGTGATGGGACAGTCATGGTGACCGCATGGCTTGGTGGCTCAGCTGGGGCTTTCCTGCAGTAGCCTCTTGGGCTATGTTCAGCAGGCCACCTGGGTGCCACCCTGAAGGAGGATGTCAGATGGGCCTGGGGTCTTGAGATGAAGGCTACAGTGACAGGACACTCCTACTTTAAAAGTGACCTGCCCATGCCCTTCTCCAAACAGGACACCACTCTCTGTGGAGTCCAAGGGTACTTTCTTGTTTCTTGGAGAGGCTTTTGCTGTAGGGCGTGTGCACTTGCCAGAAAGCCAGAGAGAGACAGAGAGACAAAAAGCGAGAAATCACCCCCCCCCCGGGGGGGGGGGGATGGCCATGCCACAATCCCTTCTCCTCCATTCTCCTCTTAGGATCTTGGGCACGCACGCACATGTGCCCAGGTCCAGGACTTGAACCATGGTCGACTACATGGGAGTCCAGCAGCATAGCCATTACGCCATCCATTGGTCCTCAAGGGTACTTTCTGAAGGGACAGGAAGAGGCGTATAGGGCAAAGTCTCTTGTTGCAGGGTAGGAGAGGGTCCAGGTTCTCTTTGTTTTCCTTCTGTCTTTTCTTTCTTTTCTCCCTTCCCTTCCCTTCCCTTCCCTTCTCTTTCCCTTTCCCTTCCTTTCCTTTCCCTTCCCTTTCCTTCTTTCCTTCCTTCTTCCCTCCCTCCCTCCCTCCCTCCCTCCCTCCCTCCTTCCTTCCTTCCTTCCTTCCTTCCTTCCTTCCTTCCTTCCTTCCTTCCTTCCTTTCTCTCTCTCTTTCTCTTCCTTTCTCTTTCTCTTTCTTTCTCTTTCTTTTTCTTTCTTTCTTCTTAGTGGTTTGGGCCTTAGGGCACATGCAGTTGCCAGAAAGACAGAGGGACAGAGATAACGTGAGGGAACGTGAAAAATCACTCCCAGGGAGAATGGCCATGCTGCAATCCTTTCTCCATTCTCCTCCCGGGATCTTGGGCATGCACGCAAACATGCCTGGTGTGTTTCAAGCCCTAGGTCTAGGACTCTGTGATTGGCCATGTGGGAGTCCAGTGACATAACCACTATACCATCTGTTTGCCCTCTTTAAAAATTTTTTTTTTAAATAATTACTTTATTTAACTTTATTTATCTTAATTTGACCAGAGAGGGACAGAGTGAGAGAGAGACGGGGTCGGGGGTGGGGGGTGGTGGTGGTGGTGGTAGGAAGTGAGAAAGCAAGTCACCAGGTCCGGGACTTGAATCACGGTTGGCCATGTGGTAGTCCAGTGCCCTTAACCACTATGCCACCTGTCCCCTCCCTTTTTTTTCGCTTTAAAGTTTTGCGATAGGGCTCATGTGCTTGCCAGAGAGGGGAATGTGAGAAATCACCTCCCGAAGGGGATTGGTCATGCCACAATTCCTTCTCCATTCTCCTGTTAGGATTTTGGATGTGCACACACACATGCACCTGGCATGAGTTTCAAGCCACCAGGTCCAGGACTCAAACAGCGTGGTTGACCATGTGGGGTCCAGCACCTTAACCTCCATGCCACCTGCTGGTCCCTTTCTTTTCTAATCTAGCTAAGGAGCTTTATGTATTACAGCTAGCTACTTGTGATTGTTCTCCTGCCCTCCCACAGCCCAGAACACCCTGAGAACAGTGCCTGTCCCATGTCTTGGATGCGGTATCCTCCCCTACCCTGACTCTGTCTCGGGACAGGGGTCTGCCCCAGTGGGCACGGTCTTTGCACTCACTGCCCTTCTACCATGTGGGCTGGCTGCCTCATGCCCTCACTGTCACTGTCAGGAGGTCTTATTACTTCCTTCCTTTTTTTAAAAAAAATTTTTTTTCATTTCATTTATCATGATTATTATTTGTTTTTAATTTGACCAGAGAGACAGACAGAGTGAGAGAGAGAGGGCAAGTTGCCTGGGTCGGGACTTGAACCATGGTCGGCTATATGGGAGTACAGCACCTTTAACCACCATTCCACCTGCTGCCCCCCCCCCCCCCCATCCCAGGAGGTCTTATTTCTGACCTGACAGTTCTTGCTCTGATTTTGTCTCTTCCTTTCTGGGGAGATAGAGCACAGCCTTCCTCAAAATAACCCTTTTAGAGATCTGGCTTGTTATTCGATCCCCCCTTCCCTGCCACCTTCCCTCTCTGAATTATCCCAGTTGTCTGAGAGAAGAGATAAGACAGTCCCTTATCTGATCCCTGAACTGTGCAGGGTGCCCTAAAAAGACAAGCTGGCTCTGTTGCATCCAGCAGGGGCTGGGGGGGGGGGGGATGGGGGTGGGCGCGTCTGGATCAGTGGATGCCTTCCCTTTGGTCCTAAGGGTCTGCCCCTTGGAGAAGGAGGCCCTGACAGGGAGCCCAGATTCTGCCAGGACTCGCCTCCACCAGGGGCATGGAGGCTTTCCGAGGTCCTCCTCTGTTCTTCCCAAGCCCCCATCTCTGCCACTCCCAGGGGAGCCCCAGGCCCCGGGACACTGACGTGGTGGGGAGGCATAAGATCAGCATGCCATAAGGGACGTGTGCTCAGGACCCAGTAGGCCTCGTCCTGTGCTTCTGCCACTCACCTGCCATTCTGTGAGCCTGAGGAATCACCCACCTCGACTCTCGCCTGCAGAGAGTGCTTGGGGCTGTACCGCCCGGGGCCCCTTCTGTTTCTGGGTTCCCTCTCCTGGCTCCTTGGCCCTCCTCTGCCTCTGGGGCTCTTGCTGCTGAGGAGGTACCCACTTGATCTTGTGGCCTGACTCCTTAGCTCTCCTCTCCGCTAGCCATTGCCCCGGGGGAGCCAGGCAGAAGTCACAGAGATTCCAGAAGCCCTGGGGTGCCGATGTGCCTCGCTCTAAGAGGGCTGTGGGTGAGGCCCTGAGGAGAACAGCGGTGGTCACAGGCTGCCACATGCCTCTGACACCACAGCTGTTACTTGAAGGAACCAGAAAGTCCTGTCTCAGGCCTGCCCGCCCTTAACCCTTCGGCGCAGCCTCCCAGCGGCCAGGCCTCTTGGGCTTCCCTGACTCAGCCTCCTGCCTGGCTCCCCCAGCCCCTGCCCCCTCTGCCCAGCCTCCCTGGCACTGGGGCTAGCTTGTTTTCCTCCTCTCGTCCTGGCTCTCCTCTCTGAGCTTTGGCCACGCCTGCCCTGGCTCTCAGGCCTGACACTCCTGCCAGCTGCCATGGGGGCTGGGCTGACCCTGTCAAAGGGTCCCAGCTGGCTCTGCAAGTCACCAGGCCTCTCTGCCAGGCCACCCAGCTTCTTCCCTTGACTTTCTGCTGTCAAGCTACTGGCCACTGGAAGGTCTCCTGACCTGAGAACGGGGAGGTCCAGGCTCCCCTGCTCCCGCCCCTCGTAGGCCTGATGCTCCGCAGCCCTAGGCCCCTGTGCTGCCCCCCCCCCCCCCCGCCCCGGCTGGCTGGGAAGCTGCTCAGTAGAGAGGCCCGTGGACTAAGAGCTGGCATGAAGGCGGGAGGGGCAGAGACTGACCTGGTGGGGAGGTGGCTGGGGACAGCAACTGACACACTGTGGTGATCCAGAGGGAAACAACGGGAGGGTCTCCTCCTGCATGGAGATAGCCTGGCCTGGGCTGCAGGGGGTGGGGGGCTGTGGGGCTGGGTTGGGGTGCTTACATGTGCTGTCTATCTTCTCTTTCAGGTCCCAGCAGCTGGGGTCTCCCCTCAGCCCTCGAGCGGCCATGTCCAACCCCAGCGCCCCACCTCCATATGAGGACCGCAACCCCTTGTACCCTGGTCCTCCGCCCCCTGGGGGCTATGGGCAGCCATCTGTCCCACCAGGCGGCTACCCCGCCTACCCTGCCTACCCCCAGCCCGGCTACGGTCACCCTGCTGGCTACCCACAGCCTGCGCCCCCTATCCACCCGATGCCCATGAACTACGGTGAGTCCTCGGAGGGGAGCTGGGTGGGCTCCTGCTTTCACTCCTCTCTTCACTTCCACTTCATTCCCGGCCTTCTCTGTTTAGGTCACCTGTTCCAATCTTTATCACCCCACTTTCTCTCTCAGCACCGTCACTCGCTAGCCCCCCTATTCAGCGAGGAGACCGAGTGTGTAAGACACACCAGAACTTCCATGCCAGGGGACAAAGTGGCTGTGTGAAGCCACGACTTCAGCCAACCACCTTAGGAGGCCGCTTCTGTTTCCCAGCAAGGTTGCTGCCACCCGACCTCACCCAACTCCATGTGTTCCTTACACACACTCCCCTTGGGACCTAAAGCACTTTTCCTTCCTTAATATCCTTGGTGCTGACAGATTCTTATCCTTTGAGGTGAGATCCCATTTTTGCAAACGTCCCAGAACCATCTGGACAAGTGTGGTCAGCTCGGCAGGCAGGTGCTATATTTGGTTAGAAATAGGGTGAGATGAGGATGCAGTGAGACTTCCTGGGCGGCACATGAGCGGATTTTGAAAGCAGTTCCCAAAGAGGTCTTCGAAGGATGCCTGAGCCTCTGCAGCATTCACACCTGGATGAGGGGTTTGGTGCCACGTTTACAGTCGTGTACGCCCTCACTGGTCTGTTCTCGGGGAGGCCTGATACTGGCCCTGGCCTTAGCCCTGCATGGCCTGGTGGAGACTGTGGTCTTTATTCTGCCCTTCCCACTCATGCCCTGTGCTTTTCTTTCCTCGTTTCTCTGACCCTCCATCCCTGCATCCTCTCTGACCCGGCCAGTTGCCCAGGCTGATACTCTAAGCCCCGCTTCTTCACCAGACTGTGATCCCCCAGTGGTGAGGCCTGGGCAGGGCCCCAAGAAATGCCGATGGAATGGCCCACACCTCAGCCCCCTCATGGCGGGCCAGCTCTGCGTCTTGGAGGCCACGTAGAGGACCCCGTTCTGCGTTATAACACTTATCTTTTGGCTGGAGATACCCGAGGTTTTGTTTGAGACAGCATTAAGGGGGCTTTGGGATGAAGGCCACGTGTTCCAGGTCCCTAGTTGCTCATGTATGATCTGTCCCTATGCCCAGGCCATGGCTATGATGGGGAGGAGAGAGCAGTGAGTGACAGCTTCGGGCCCGGAGAGTGGGATGACCTCAAAGTCCGACACACCTTCATCCGAAAGGTGAGACGTGGGCGGGAGGCAGGCACCCTGCGTGTCCTTTGATCAGGCCGAGGGGGTGCGGGAAGGCAGCTGGACTTTCCCGGGGCTTCAGTCCCAGGCTCTCTCTAGCCCCGTCTTCTCCTCTGAGGGGGCCCCAGCTCCTCTCATGGCAGGTGCCCCATTTGTTCCTCACCCCCATGACCTTAGTTGGGGAGGGCAGATTCAATCTCAGAGATTTGGTGTCCTAAGTGTCCCATCCCCAGATGTCATTCTCCTGCTGGACGGTAAGCGCCCTGGAGCCAGAAGTGAGGCTATTGGCTTGTGACCCACCATCCCCCAGCCTGCCTCGGCTCTGCCCGCCAGTCGACAGGTGCCTGATGTGAATCAGACCAAGCTGCCCGAGCTCCATGCAGAGCCACACTGGCAGAGCTCTGGCAGTGGGGCAGGCACCTGAGCAGTCCACTGAGGCTGGCTGGCAGATGGGGGTGAGGTGCCAAGGAGCAGGAGGAGGGGGCTGAGGAAGAAGTGGACATGGCATCTGGGCCGGGCTCCTTACGGGGCCTCTCAGCCAGGCTGCAGCTCGGGAGGATGCTTGGAGGAAACAGTAAGAGGAAATGCTTAAAATAAGAGAAGCCCCTCACCACTAAAAGGACAGGGAGAGACGGGGGCCCTGTGGGTTTTGGGGCTCCTTGGTCTGGGGGTGACTAGTGACCCCGCCTTCTCTCCCTGCGGCCTACTCCAGGTCTACACCATCATCTCCGTCCAGCTGCTCATCACAGTGGCCATCATCGCCATCTTCACCTTCGTGTGAGTCTCTAGGCCTCGCCACCCCCCCCAGCAGCCTGCAGGCTCCAGGTCACCTGCTGGGGGTGTGGGTTGCGGTGGGTCCTAGGGGCGATTAGAAGCTGGAGCCCCAGCTGCTGGGAGGGCCTGGGCAGGGCAGCAGCCAGCCATGGTGTGACTATTCTCGTCCTCCTCTGCCCTACAGGGAACCCGTCAGCACCTTCGTGAGGAGAAATGTGGCTGTCTACTACGTGTCCTAGTGAGTGTGTCCCCTCTCCACAGGGCAGCAATTTTCAGTTTCTCATCGCCCAGCTTTGCCCGGGGCCTTCCAGGGTGCCGATGCCAGTATCTGTGCTGGGGGGTGGAGTGCATTCCCAGATGAGGACTAACTGGTCACGGACTCCTGAGGGCGGGGGTGGGGGGAGCTGTGGTGGCGACAGGGGGTCCCACACAGTGGTCCGCCTGTCCCCTTAGCCCGCGTGCTGTGGCCTCCCTAACCTCCTCCTGCCCAAACTCCGGGCTGTAGCTTCTCAGTGCCCCTCACTGGGGTCCTGGCTTCCTATTGAGCAGCTTCTCCTGGGACTCTGCAGCCCCTGGGCTTACCCAGTGTGGCCAGCCTGGCCAGGAGGGGGTTAAGCAGCTGGGCCTTACACGACTTCCCTCCCCAAATCTCTCCCCAGTGCTGTCTTCATCGTCACCTACCTGACCCTTGCCTGCTGCCAGGGACCCAGGTGAGTCCCAGAGACCTAGGCAGTGAGCAGAGATAGCAGGGGTGAGACAGGGGCCAAGGACTCTGGGAAGAGAAGGGATTCCTGTCACAGCTGAAAGTAGACTTGGGGACATGATGATGGTGATGGGGGCCGGCAGGTGGCATAGTGGCTGAGGAATGGCGGCGATGGTGGAGCGCGCTTCAGGTGTGTACCAAGTGCCGGATATGTGGAACCTACCTAGCTAGCCTCCCTGCAACCGCCTCTGAGATGTGGTTTTTTTTTTTTTTGGCCATAGGGTGCGTACACTTGCTGGAGAGAGACAGAGACAGTGTGAGGAAAAATGAGAAATCACCTGAGTGGGGGTGGCCATGCTACAAGCCCTTCTCCTTCATTCTCCTCTCAGGATTTTGGGCATGCATGCACACGCACCTGGCATGCACTCACACCCGGCATGATTTTCAAGCTGCTGGGTCCTGGACTCAAACCGCTGTCCGCCATGTGGGAAGCTAGCACCTTAACTATTGTGCCACCTGCTGAGTTTTTTTTTTTAGAGAGACTTTTGCTGTAGGGCATATGTGCTTGCTGAAGAGACAGAAAGCGAGAAATCATCCCCCCAGGAGGGATGGTCACACCATAATCCCTTCTCCACTCTCCTCTCAGGATTATGGACACACATGCACACGTGCCTGGTGTGAATTCAAGCCCCTGGGCCTGGGACTTGAACTGCGGTGGGCCATGGAGGAGTCCAGCGACATAACCACTATGCCATCTCTTGGTCCCCCAACAGGAGTATTTTTTTTTTTTTTGAGGTTGTTTTTTTTTCTTTTTTTCTTTTTTCTTTTCTTTTCTTTTTTTTTTTTTTTTTGCTACAGGGCGTGTGTACTCGCCAGAGAGACAGAAAGCGAGAAATCACCCCCCAGAGGGATGGTCATGCCGCAGTCCCTTCTCCATTCTCCTCTTGGGATCTTGGGCACACATGCACACGTGCCTGGCATGAGTTTAAGCCACTGGGTCCAGGACTTGAACCACGGTCGACTACATGGGAGTTCAGCGACACAGCCATTATGCTAACTGCTGGTCCCCCAAGAGGAGAGTTTTAACCACTTAACAAATAGAAGGACTCTAGGCTGAGAGGCTGAGTGGCTTCCTCCTGGTCACACAGTGGTTAGTGTGGTGAGTGTCAGGGCTGCACAGGAATTCAGGTGATTCTGGCTCCACAGTGCAGGTCTCTCCCACCGTCCCTGCTGCCCCACATAGAACTCTTAAGCAGGTACCAAAGGCCGCACCAGCCCCCTCCCTGGAGGGCTGGAGCCCAGCACTTCCTTCTGCTGAAGGAGCCTCTGGGACCTGAGAGCCCCGTCACTTAGAGCTCCTCTCTCCCTTCAGACGCCGTTTCCCATGGAACATCATCCTGCTGACCCTCTTTGTAAGTGTGGAAGGTGGTGGGAGGCTGTGGAGATGCTTTGATGGGAACGGGCCCCAGGGACGGGATGGAGACTCCCCTGTGGAAGGCTGAGCCTGGCTGGCTCCCCTGCTTTGGGTCTCCTCTGTGGCTGCCCCTTTCCAACTCAGTCAGTCACCCTGCTCTGGTGAGCCACCATTACTGTTCCCCCAGGGCCCTGCCTTTCTTCTTAAGGGTTTAACTCTTGCTTCTCTCCTTCCCTCCCTCAGACTTTCGCCATGGGCTTCATGACGGGTACCATCTCCAGGTATGTGCAGGGCAAGACACCGTCCTCTTGGAGGGATGTGTGATGGGGTGTGGGGGTCTCGGCTGTGTGGGTGGATTCTGGGCAAGACTCTCGTCCCCGCTCACACCTCTTCCTCTAACTGCCCCCTCCAGCATGTACCAAACCAAAGCTGTCATCCTCGCCATGATCATCACCGCGGTGGTGTCCATTGCCGTCACCATCTTCTGCTTTCAGACCAAGGTGAGGGCATAGAGGGCCCTTCCCTGGCCTCCCCACCCCCTTTCTCACACAGATCTGGCCCTTTGGGTGTAGCATTTGAGCAGGTTGGGAGGGCCAGACCGGTGAACACCAGAGCTTTCCCTCCCCCTCACATCTGCACCTTCAGAGCTGCTGCCCTGTCTGTCCTTAGAATGTCACGGTCACTGCTGTGACCCCCTAAGAGGCAACACTGGCACTCCTGGCAGGGGAGGCAGGGCCTGTCTGGCTGGACTGCCGGTGTGGCAGTTGTCTGACAGGTGTCCCCCTTTCCTCCCTGGCAGGTGGACTTTACCTCGTGTACAGGCCTCTTCTGTGTCCTGGGGATTGTGCTGATGGTGACCGGGCTTGTCACCAGCATTGTGCTGTACTTCAAATACGTGAGTATCCCTAGAGTTGGGGTCAGTGGTCTTAGTGTCCAGGGCAGACTTTCTGTAGAGCATGATGTCACAGGCCTGTCTTGGACCCAAAGACCTCTGGGTGACTCTGACCTCCAGAACCTTTCAGCTGCTAGCCAAGATACCCACACAGGGCACCATCCTTTGGGGTTAGGGCCTGATCGGTCTGCACAGGAAGCAGTGGGTGAGATCTGTCTGACAGCTAGACTAGGTGCCAGCAGGAAGATGGAAAAACCCAGAGGACTGAGAAAATGAGCTGGGGTGGAAGGGACCTTCGGGATACTGGCTCCAGTTCCTTCACTTATTCTAGTTGTCTGGGACCCCTAGGCTGCAGGGAGAACAGTGCTGAAGCGGGAAGAATGTGAGCAAGATGCCCCTGCCCTCCTGTGGATGGGCACGTGTAGGGAATGTGGGCCTTTTTTTTTTTTTGGAGAGGTTTTTGCTATAGGGCGCATGAGCTCATCAGAGAGACAGAGACAGAAAGTGAGAAATCACCCCCCAGGGGGATGGCCACGCTGCAATCCCTTTTCCTCCATTCTCTTCTTGGGATCTTGGGCATGCACGCACATGTGCCCGGTATGAGTTTAAGCCACCAGGTCTGGGACTTGAACCGTGGTTGACTACAAGGGAGTCCAGTGACATAACCATTATGCCATCTGCTGGTCCCAGAAGTGTGGGTCCTTTTTCCTTGGCCTTACCCTCACTCCCAGGCTGGGCTGCGGGAAGCACTCTACTGGACACTGATAACTTGGGAGACCACGAGGGGGTCTTCAACCAGTGTGTGCTGGGTCTGCCTCCAGATTGACTCTCCCGCCACTTTCTAGAAGTACAGTGGACACCTCTGTACCTTGACTGCCTTCTGAGATCAGTTGGGATGAAGCTGTGCCTGGCCATTGTACAATAGATGGCCTTTGCTTTCTTTGCCAAATATAGCTCCACTCTTAATTTCTTCTGAGATCTAGAAAGGTAGAAATAGCCCTTTCATGGAGAGCTAGTTTCCTGGGACTACACCAGAAGCCTGATGCCAGGATCCCGGGGTCCCGGGGGAAAGCTGGGTCCTGAGGGCCTGCCTCGATCTGTGTGCTGAGATTTCTGATGCCATTCCTTGTCCCCCCCCTTCCCCAGATTTACTGGCTGCACATGGTCTATGCTGCGCTGGGGGCCATTTGTTTCACCCTGGTGAGTAAAGCCCTCCCCAAAGGGGAGCCAAGGGAATGGAGAGGAGGAACAGAGCGCACAGGGGAGGAGTTTAGGCTGCCCGAGAAGCAGTGAGTGCGGCCATCGCTGGCCTTCCCTCCCCACTGTCAGGTTCCCAGGTTCCGTTGACTTCTGGGCATTCCCGCCACCTCTTGGCCCTCGTGCCCACTGTCAGAACACTTGGTAGGCCATGTTAGAGAAGACAGTGTGTCTGTCTCCTTTTCTAGACTGTGAACTGCTTGGGGGTAAGGAGTGTGTGTTATGCTGTTCCTTAGTGAGTCCCTAAGCACACTGCATGGCACGTCCGCACCCAGGATAAATTGGCCGGCCAGGTATGAGCTCCGGACACTGAGCCGTGGGTTCTCACTTGCGGTGGCCCTGTCTCTGCAGTTCCTGGCCTATGACACACAGCTGGTCCTGGGGAACCGGAAGCACACCATCAGCCCCGAGGACTACATCACTGGCGCCTTGCAGATCTACACGGACATTGTCTACATCTTCACCTTTGTGCTGCAGCTGATGGGGGATCGCAATTAAGGAGCACCCCGATGATCCACCCCACCCAGGGCTCTCCCCTCCCTAGAAGGCTGGGCCCTAGACTGGGGTCTAGGCCTCAGACCCCTTCCTGCCCCTCATGTAATACGCCGTTTCCTTTCTGTCCTGGGGAGGGTGGCCTCCGTGGCTGTGCGTGTAGCTACCTGGTGGGGCCGGAGGAGCTGGGGACTAACTCTGGCTAGGGAGGGCTTGGCAGAGACAAGGCTGAGGTGTGTCTTCTGCCTCCACCCCCTTTGTGGCACCCCATTCCTCTGAGCAGCTGGGGCTGGGGGCAGTGAACAGAGCCTGCTCTGTGGCTCCAAGGGCACATGAGGGTAGGTAGGAGTGACGTCAAGGCAATGAGGTTTCTCTCCCACTTGGCCATGGGCTGCTTCTAGGCTAGGTAGTCAGAACTGTTTCTTCTCCCAACCCGAGTGAAGCCAGAGCGCTTGGCCCCATCCCCTGGCCCCATAAGCCGTGCCGTGTCTCTTTGGCTTGGCACCATGCAGCCTGGGGAGGTAGGAGAGCTGTGCCCATGGGTCTCTCCACTTCGACCCCTCCTTGTTCCAGTGACATGTATGTAGTTGGTCAGGGCTGGGCGTGGGACGGAAGGTGAGCACAGTACAGGACAGCATCTCCCCTAGCCTCCTTCCCCTCCCTCGTGCTTGCGACAGTGGTGGGAGAGCAGGCTATTAGTGGCCATCTGGTCCCCACTCCCCAGAGCTGCCAGGGCCTGCTCGGGTGCTTCTGAGCTCTCTGGTCAGATAGCCTTCTTGCTTCCTGTGTTCAGGCTACACAGAACAGAGATGAGGGGCAAAGGTCAGGAAGTTGGGTGGTCTGTAGCTCCTAAGTGTGGCCAAGAACTAGGGTGAAGACAGACTGGGGTGTTGGCAGGGAAAATGGTCCCCGCTTGGTCTGAGAGACAGTGGGGTCTCCTCTGTTGCCCAAGAAGACGTCCGTGTTCCTTCTGCTAACCCAGGGAAGGCCCTGAGAGAAGGTGGCTTCCTCTGCTCTTAACTCACACTGGGGGATTCTGACTCAAGCCCCACCTCTCCAGCCAGCTGCCCTCTTTGCTATACTAAGTGCCTCAGGCTGGAATGGGGAAGGTGGGCAGGGTCAGTCTGCCGGGGGGTGTGGGGAGAAACAGATCAGCCCAAGAATATACTTGTAAATTCTCTGTTAAGTACTTGATCCTAAGTATATCACACAAAGGGACACCCTAGAAATGTAATAAAGTTTTATGTTTAGAAGTTAAACCATGGTATGGCTCTGGATTTCTCACTTGAAGGTGTTAACTGGCCGCCGGGAGCATCTGCCTCCCACCTCTGCATTCTGGCTTGGTCCCTCCCAAGAGAACTCTCAGGGGACCACATACAGTGCCTGGTGCTGGATGCCAGAGCCTGGTGACTGCACCCCAGCCTGCAATACCGGACCTGGGTGGGACCTTCTGCAGCCGAGCATGGCCCCTTTACAAAAGCTTTGGGAACTGTTCACTCCTCCCCACCCAGCTGGATCGCTCTACATCATTTCACAGATAGCAGAGGAGATGGACTGTGGGCTGACGTTCAGAACCAGTCTTGGAAATCACTAGGCTAATCCTGAAAATGAGGAAACAAGCCCAGAGAGATGAGTCATCTGGACTCGGCCAAGCACCCAGAAGAGTGCCTTCTTGCCTCCACACCCTGAATGCCTTCTCAGATTCTCTCTAGGCTGAGTGGGACAAGCGGGACCCCACCCTCCTGGCTAGCAGTGCCAAGGGCTTGGTCCCCCTGGGCCTGAGCCTAGGCTAGTTGCACCTAAGTCCCTGGCTGAAAGCTGAGCTCTCCTGTGAGGGGGGAGTACGCATGAATAAGCAGCCCCACCCCCGACCCCTCCCATCCCACAGAACTCACAAACCCAGACCTGGTTCCTTTCCCTCAAACACTCAGCAACTTTATTTGCCTTTGGCTGGCTCCTGGGGTGGGAGAGGCAGGGGCTGGCAGGAACCTGGGCTTCCTGCGCCCTCTGGTGGATTTCAGAGGCAATGACCAGAATCCTGGCCAAACTGGAGACCTTGACAGCAACAGTTCTAGAGAGGGGGCAGTGCTCCTCAGGCCTGCACCCCAGACCCAACTTCGGAGGGTGGAGCAGGTTGGGAGGAGGCCCTGAACCTCTGGCTCTCATACTCGCCCGTGTTGGACGCCCGCATGTTCTGCCGAGCCTTCATCTGCTTCAAACGGTCCTTGTCCACTTCCCGCTTGGTGAGGATGAAGAGGAGGATACCACAGGGGAAGCCGAAGGCCCTAGGGGTGGGGAGATGTGCACGGGGCTTGGGGAGGGGCCAAGCCTGCGCCAGAGGAGCTGGGGGATCACTCCAGCTTCATCGCTTGCACGAGTGCTGCAATATGCAATAGCTCCTGTTTCTATTTGCCAGTGCTGGCTGCTGGAGGGACGCATGCATATCAGATCCTGCCACTGCCCTGGCCCTGCTTAACACCCCTTGGCAGCTCTCCATCACTTCCTGGCCAGCACCTAATTCCTAAGCATGGCATCAAAGGCCCAATGTAGCTGAGTCCCTGCCTACCTTCGCTACTTCCCCCGTAGCCTGGTCATCCTGAGCACAAACCCTGAGCCATGGTCCCTATGACATTCTCCAGGCAGCCCCGTCTCCGTCCCTCTGTGTTGCAGCAAAGGTCCCCTCTGCCTCCACTGCCCCACATCCCTCCAGACTCCCCTTGTCAATCTGTGGCTTGCTAATTGGGAGGCACCTCGGTGAGGGGGAAAGAGCACAGAGCCTGAAGACCCAGTGGGAAACCCAGCTCTGAGCATCAGTTTCTTCCTCTGTGAAATGGGAATGTAATATTCATCTCAGAAAGACTAGAACATTACATGGCAAAGTACTGGCACACTTCAGGCGCTACAAATAGAATTAATTTCCTTCTCCTTTTTCTTTAATATTCAGCAATAATATATATTATGAGAAAAAGTCAGATCCAAATAACAATGTTTGGGACACCTTCTAGTACCACTATGCAACTAATACAATCTCACAGGATCTCAACTAATTCATGGAACTTGAGTGTGACCCCAACCTCCCAGAAAGGAGGGGAAGGTCAAGGACCCAAATTCAAACCACATCAGCTCAGTTTACTCCAAAAAAGCCCACTATTGCCCAATTCCATATACTTTCCCACCTCCCTTGCCGCACTCCTTTGCGGTTCCAATCCTCAGACTCAACAATTGTGTTCCCACAACTTCCGATTCAGCTCACCACCTGAAACTTGGAGAAGTTTCTGGGTCCTCTCTTCCCTGGACACCACTCCCTACTGGTGGGCAAAAGGGGAGTTAAAACTCACCAGGCCAGTCCCACAGCTTTCATGGGGTTCTTGCCCCTCTTTCTGGGAATGTATTCCAGCTCAGGGGAGAGGGGCTCCGGCTCTTCCTTGCACTCTGGGGAGCTGTGGCTTTGCAGTGCCCGGGTCCTGTTGTGGGAAGCCTTGTTGGCCGTCGCTCCTGAGAGAATCCCTGTGAATAGAGATAAGACAGTCAGTAAGAGGGGATGAGAAGAAAGCCAGGAGGGGATGGGTAGGAGGGAGAAAGGGCTCGGGAAGAGTGGTTGAAATCTGAGGAAAGAGAGGCTGAGTCTGGAGTAACAAGTGCCAGGGAGAATCCAGAGAGAAATGGGAAAATCGCCATTGAGGTGGCACCTTTGGAAATCACTTCCACGTCACTGCGGGCTCATCACCCTGGTGCCAGGAGAGCGAGCTTCGCTGTTCTTCATCTCAGACGACAGGATGGGAAGGACTGCAGTGAGACTCACAGGAGGCGTATGAAGGAAATCCGGGAAAAGGTTTCAAAACTGCAGAATGTAAGCACTGGAAGGGGCTTAAGGATAGTCTGCTCCACCCCCTCATTTTACAGAAGAGGACACTGGAGCCCCGAAAGACGAACTGCTTCGTCCAAGGTCAAACTGCTAATTATCCGGGGCTAGAACCCAAGCCTCCAGAAGACCAGGGCTCTTTCATCTGCACTGCGGTGAGTGTGAAACACCTGGAGCGCGGGAGTCGAAAAGGCTTCCGCGGGCTCCCTCTTGCAGCAAGACCCCAGATGTGTCGTGTAAGCCGAAGGCAGAGGGATGGACTGGGTGACCTCTAGAGAGCATCTTTTCCCCCCCGACTCTTAGAGATCCTGCAGAGAGGTGTGGGCAGGAACCCCGAGCCCTGACCTCCTGCTATCGCCGGGCGGGATGTGAAAAGAAAGGGATCTCCTGCGGACCTGCCCTCCCCGGGGTCCCTCTCCTTACCCCGGAGGACGCGGGCATTTCTCGCCCCCCGGCCCTTCAGCGCCGTAGCAGCTACCACCGCAGCCATGTTCAGATCCCACCCCCCTGCACCGCGCTCCCCGCCGGGAATTGTAGTTTGCGTAAGGGGCCTCCCCCGCTCCTTCCGTCCTGCCTACAGACTAGAAACTACACCTCCCAGAAGCCCACGGAGCGGACCCTGGAGAACTACTCTTCCCAGGAGACCAGGAGGCGCGCACGCTCGCTTGTTTCCCTCCAGTTGGGGGCGGAGTCAGGGTGGGCGGAGTTTGGGTTCTCCCCGCCACGCCCCGGCCTCGTCTCCCAACTCTGTCCTGCGATTGGTGGCTCGGATAACCAAAACCCATCGCTATTGGCCGAACGGCCGTCGCTCTTCCTGCCGGGGAGTCGCCTACGCCTACTTCCTCCCGGGAGGAGGGGCTCGAGTTCCGCGTCGTCGCGCAGAGCTGACTCTGGGAGGCGTTTGGGCCCGGAGAAGTGGATCGGCCGCTTGCGCCGCATGGAGTCCGAATCGGAAAGCGGGGCTGCCGCTGACACCCCCCCACTGGAGACTCTGAGCTTCCATGGTGATGAAGAAATTATCGAGGTGGTAGAACTGGATCCCGGTCCGCCGGACCCGGGTGAGAACTGCGGCTCTTCAGGCCATGGGACAGGAGGCTCTCACCCCTGGCCTCTGACCCCTTCCTCTTTCCCTCCTGCCCTGCTCGCTCCACTGGTCATTCCTACCCGCAGCCTTCTCCCTGCCTCGTTCTCCACCCGCACACTTAGTTCTCAGGCCTGCCGGGGGGAGTGAGGGTGTCCCCTGACGCCTCCGATGGCCCTTCCCCTCACACACCCCCTTCCCGTCATCCCCTCGGTCCTCCCTTCCCACACGGTCGCCGGCCAAACCCAGAGCTTGAGACCTCGCCTCATTCTCGACCCACACGTCCCCACACCCCACCTGTCTACCTCCCCTTCCTTACCCTGTGGCCCACCCCGACCTCAGGCCACCTCAGCTTGTCCACATCCCTCTTACCGCCTCTCCAGCCCCATCTTTTAACCTTCTCCCCAAAGCAGATGACCTGGCCCAGGAGATGGAAGATGTAGACTTTGAGGAAGAGGAAGAGGAGGAAGAGGGCAATGAGGAGGGCTGGGTTCTGGATCCCCAGGAAGGGGTGGTCGGCAGCATGGAGGGCCCTGACGACAGTGAGGTCACCTTTGCGTTGCACTCAGGTAGGTCTCAGTAGACCCACCTTAGGTACTTCAGGTGGGCATGAGAGCAGCACGAGAGACACAGATGGGTAAGGTGCTGGCGGGCCTGGGGAGCCCAGGCAGGGGATAGGTGAGCTGGCGCCTGGAGTCATTTGGGCTGCTGTGCTTTGGCTTGTGCTTACCGGTGTGCGACATTTACTTGCCTCTTTGGGTCTTAGTTTTCTTTGGAAAAGCTTTGATAAAAGTTAGTGAAAGCCACCTGAGTGTAAATTAGTGGTCACGGTACCTTTCTGGGCATATTGTGCCTAACCTTGTTACTAGTTCTTATTAAAAAACCGACGTGATGCTGTCTTTGCTTTTTACCCAGCCTGGTGCATCCATGCTGAGTTAAAGCCTGGCCCATGTCCCCGCCTCTCATTGGTGGCATCTGGGGGTGATGAGGGGAATAGCCCAGTAGCAGGGATCTGCCCTGGAGAAGGACTTGACACTTGGCAAGTGTGGGGAAGGATTTCTCTAGCAACCTGATGCTCGAAACTTAGAAGAACTTGCGTGCATCATTTGTAGCCGAAAGGATATTTATGTTGCTTTGGGTGAAAGGGAGTGGGCTTCTTGAAAGTTCTGAGAGGCAGAACCAGAGGTGGGAACCTAGTCCCCTGACTCATGGCCTGTCTCTTGGACAGCATCTGTGTTTTGTGTGAGCCTGGACCCCAAGACCAATACCTTGGCAGTGACGGGGGGTGAAGATGACAAAGCCTTCGTGTGGCGGCTCAGCGATGGGGAGCTGCTCTTTGAGTGTGCAGGTGAGGGGCCTGGGCAGAGGCGGGGGTGAGGCTGGCTTCCCTTGGAGACCTTTAGGGACTGACCGGTGGTGGTTGTGCATCCAGCAGCCCTCTGCTGACCTTTGTTTTGCGCCAGCTCTGTGCTAGGCCCCAGGGACACACAGTTGTTGTGGGTATAGGGTGGTGGGCACGAATTTGCCAAGAGAGTCTTAAGAGGAGGCGACGATGTGGGAGTGATGGGGCAGAGGGAAGGATGTGAGGATTTCAAGCAGAGGTGCAGAGTAGATAGAAGTGAGAAGACTTAAGAGGCCTGGGCCGTGCTGGACTGAGTGGAGAGGCATATCTTGGGGAGACCTGGGGCAGCAGTGAGTTTGGACTGTTCTGCTGGGGGGGCAACTTGCCCTTTTTTTTCCCCTAGTGGTCCTTTCAGTGGGCCAGAGGAGTGTGTGCCCTAGGCACTAGGTACCCTATTTTTTTTTTTTTTTTTTTTCAATCACTCTTTGCTTTGTAGGCCATAAAGATTCTGTGACTTGTGCTGGTTTCAGCCACGACTCCACCCTGGTGGCCACAGGGGACATGAGTGGCCTGTTGAAAGTGTGGCAGGTAGACACCAAGGAGGAGGTCTGGTCCTTTGAAGCAGGGGACCTGGAGGTGAGATCATCAGACTGGATGGGGGTGAGAGCTGTGGGGGGCCAGAGTGACCTCTACTGCACCAGGCCTGCTCTGAGCAGTGTACCCAGGGCACTGCAGACATGTCCATACCTGTTACCTGGAAAATGCCCTAAAAGCAGAGAGACTTCAGGAGGGGGCTGGGGCAGGCTCCTAGGTGGGCTAGCATGACTGGCCTCCCTGTGACCTGTATTTGTCCAGTGGATGGAGTGGCACCCTCGGGCACCTGTCCTCCTGGCGGGCACAGCTGACGGCAACACCTGGATGTGGAAGGTCCCAAATGGTGACTGCAAGACTTTCCAGGGCCCCAACTGCCCCGCCACCTGCGGCCGAGTCCTCCCGGATGGTGAGACAACTCCCTCGCTGTCCTTTCCTGGGCACTGAGGTTAGGACCAGGCTATGTGCCTCCCCATAGCCCCTCCTGGGCCACAGCTAGAGACTGTGAGGCCTGCTCTCGGGAGTGCCAACCTCCACCCCAAAGTCTACTGCACTTCCTTTGCCCTAAACTAGGTCCCCTCTGTGCAGCCTGGGCAGTGTCTGTGCTCTCACCCCCGCCCCACCCCAGCTGGTCCCTTGCTTGGCTTCTGAGCATGCTCTCTGTTCTTTCATCTGCGCTGCCGGCCCTGCAGGGAAGAGAGCTGTGGTGGGCTACGAAGATGGTACCATCAGGGTCTGGGACCTGAAGCAGGGCACCCCCATCCACGTGCTGAAAGGTATCAGGGTGAGGAGGAGGCTGAGAACCTGGGGCAGAGCCAGAGGAGAGACAGGATGAACCTTGACCCCCTGCTCTACCTTAGGGACTGAGGGTCACCAGGGCCCCCTGACCTGTGTCGCCACCAATCAGGATGGCAGCCTGATCCTAACTGGCTCTGTGGATTGCCAGGCCAAGCTGGTCAGTGCTACCACTGGCAAGGTGAGTGGGCCTGGAGCTGCTGGGTTCTGATTTCTGGGTTTTCTACCCTTCCTCTTGTTCCTCTCCCTCCTCTCCCTGCGCTTTCTCCTCCCCTCTCTGTCGGGGTGCTGCGATTCCATCTCCTTTCTGAGCGTCCTTCTTTCCCACAGGTGGTAGGTGTTTTCAGGCCCGAGACTGTGGCCTCCCAGCCTAACCTGGGAGAAGGGGAGGAGAGCGAGTCCAATTCAGTGGAGTCCTTGGGCTTCTGCAGTGTGTGAGTGGGAGCCAGGGCCTTGACCTGCAGATGGAGGGTCCAGGGCACGCGCGGCCTGTGGGAGGGGCCTGGTGGGCGGCAGGGAGGGCCAGGCCCAGTGTGAACCTCCCTGGTGCTCCTGTCTGCCCAGGATGCCTCTAGCAGCTGTTGGCTACCTGGATGGGACCTTGGCCATCTATGACCTGTCTACACAGACCCTCAGGCACCAGTGTCAGCACCAGGTAGGGCAGCTGGAGCTGTAGCCTGAGGGCTATGCCATGGCGAGGGCAAGCCCAGGCCTGACTCCTTCCCTGTGGCCTTCCCTCCCTGACCTGGTCCTGCCTCTTTTGCACCTGGCAGTCAGGCATTGTACAGCTGCTGTGGGAGGCGGGCACTGCCGTGGTCTACACCTGCAGCCTGGATGGCATTGTTCGTCTCTGGGACGCCCGTACTGGCCGCCTGCTCACTGACTACCGGGGCCACACAGCAGAGATCCTGGATTTCGCCCTCAGCAAGTAAGTGAATCAGGCAGGCTGGGGCTGCCATGTGTTGGGAAGGTGGAATTAGCATGTGAGGGACACAGGGTCTTTGGGCTGTTGAGTGGGACTCCCAAGGGACCTGGGGCATGGGGCATGATGGTGGCCTGTGAAGCTGGAGTGCTGGGAGGCCTGAGTAATAGCCTTTGACCCTCCCTGCACCCCGTCTAGTGACAGTGACTTACCTAGAGCCCCTGACCCAATTGGGTGTGTGGCTGACAGTCCCCCCTCCACTGCTGCGGCACGTCGCCTCACTTGGCCTGCTTGGCGCCATGTTCGGCACTGAGGAGCTGGTGTAGAGCGTGTGCTGGAGCCCACCTGGGGAGGGGGATTGGGGCTGGGTCCCGGGTCCCCCAGTCCCTTCACCTCCTGCTTTCTCTCCTCAGAGATGCCTCCCTGGTGGTGACCACATCAGGAGACCACAAAGCGAAAGTATTTTGTGTCCAGAGACCTGACCGTTAGGGGCTGTAGCTGCTCTGCGTGTGGTGCAGAGTGGGTGCAGGGAGACCCTCCCCCCACCAGCAGAGGCGGTAGGGTGCAGAGGGAGGAGGAGGGAGGGGTTCGGACTACTATCCAACCTTTCCGCTGACTTGCCCCTTCTCTGTCCTTTCCTCTTTAGAGACCCACCCCGTGGGCCCTCCCTCCCATCCCCCTTGCTCGGGCCTGGCGGGCCCTTGGTGGGGTCAGACCTCGTTCTCTTTCACTTTCATTTGCTGGTGTGAGCCATGGGGTGCGTATTTGTATGTGGGGAGTAGGTCTTTGAGGTTCCCGTTCTTTCCCTTCCCAAGTCTCGGGGGGTGGAAAGGAGGAAGAGATACTAGTTACAGATTTTAAAAATGTAAATAAAATATACTTCCCAGAGAGTGTCTGCAGATTTTGTGGTGGCTGGGTGCAAAGAGGAAGGAGGGAGGGCTGTGGTAGGGTGAGGCCCCCCAAATCTGGACGTCAGATTGGGTCAGCTCCCCTCTCTGAAGTGGTGGTTTGTTTGCACTGACAATTACGCACCTGTCTAGGGTTGGAATCTCCCCTGGTATGCAGCCAGCCTGTGGCCGGCCCACCTGTGTCTCCCTGGCTGAGATACGGACGAGATAACCACAAACCAGAGCTTTATTCACTCAGGGTGGGTCCGATGGGCAGGGTGTCTCATCTTGAGATGTGGGGACGATGTGGAGGGGCTTAGTGGCTGAGATGGATGACACGTCTGCTGGGAGTCTGCAGCAGCCCTCCCCCTAGTTCAAGTCCAGGTGGACGCTGCTTTGGCTACTGGTGTGGTAGGCGGTGCTGGGGCCCGGACTGCCCCAGGAGGCTCTTCCCCTCAGTGTCCGCAGCCACTTGCGAGCAGCTGCCCTCCAGGGGGCTGTGTAGCGCTGATCCCCTAGCCCCATGGCCACAGGTACGGCCGCTGCGCTGGCGCTGCCCAGGGAGAGGAGGGACAGCAGAGTCCCAGGCCCCAGCGGGGGTCGCTGCTCATAGGCCAGGACTGACAGGAGCAGGGTGGCCACATAGGGCCCCCAGCACAGCCCGAACAGCAGCGTGGCCCCAGCCTGTGCCCTGGCCTGCCTCCAGGTGAGGGCCCGGGCTAGCGCTGAGGGTGCGTCGCGGCACACTGCCCGCTCCAGCCGGCGGATGTCCTGCAGCTGGCGGTGGGCAGCAGCCAACACACGGGCAGAGAGGAGGGCAGCGGCACCCACGGCGGGCAGCAGGAGCCCGTAGACTTCGAGGTAGAGATATGGGGCTGGGAAGACAGTCTGGGAGCTGCAATTGGCACCAGGCGTCCAGTGGTTCCACCCCAGAGCGGGCAGGCTGGCAAAGAGCAAGGGGCCAGCCCAGGTGAGGAGCAGGGCCAGCCGAGTGCTACCCTGGGGCCGCAGAGGCTGCAGCACTGCCATGTAGCGCTCCCCATGCACCAGCAGGAGGTTGGCCAGCAGGGAGAGGAAGGAGAAGTTGGGAGCCAAGTAGAGGAGGAGGCATGACCAGTAGCCCCGGCGGCTCTGGCTCCATAGCCCTGGCAGCATGGGCAGTGCCAAACCTGTGAGCAGCCCAGCCAGCAGCAGGCTCAGGAAGAAGCAGCCGGCAGGAGGGGTGCGCAGGCGCCGGTCCCAGGCGATGCCCAGGGCCAGGAGCAGGTTGGCAGCGACGATGAGGCTTGCCAGGGCCAGGGAGAGCCCCAGGGTCCCCGTGGGAATGGGGCTGGGCACCTCCCAGGTGCCATTTGGTGTCATTTCGGGCCTCGGGACGGAGGAGGCTTGAGACAGCAGTCAGCGTGCCTGAATAGAGGATGGGGGAGGCCAGAGTTAGGAGGGGCGACCACACGTGGATCTCGGGGTCGCAGACCTGTGGGCTAGAGGTCATGTCCTATTTGCTAATACACATATTTTCTCAACTGCCAAGTAAAAATTTATATAAAGATTCCATTTTTGGTTTCTCTTGAAAAATAAGGTCTGGCAACACATTTAAGATGTCTTCAAAAAGTTCATGGGGCCCAGCCAGTAACACAAGTACCCCGCAAGCCTGGAAGCAAACCTTAAGTTTGGATCCTTGGTTCGACCTGAAAACATGCTGGGCACCTGGGATCACTGGAGGGCTGGGGAGAGCGATCACCGCAGGCTGCAACCCTGTTCAGGAAGTGTTCACCTTGCACGCATGCGTCTTCATAAAGTTTATAGGAATGGCATATTAAAAATGTTGAGATTGGGGACCAGCAGTTAGTGTAATGGCTATGTTGCTGGACTCCCACATAGTCGACCGTGGTTCGAGTCCCGGACCTAGTGGCTTAAACTCACACCAGGCGCGTGTGCGTGCGTGCCCAAGATCCCGAGAGGAGAATGGAGAAGGGATTGCGGCGTGGCCATCCTCCCTGGGGGGTGATTTCTCGCTTTCTATCTCTCTGTCTCTCTCTGTCTGTAAGGCGAGTGCATGCGCCCTGTAGCAAAAACCTCTCCAAAAAAAAAAAAAAAAGTTGAAATTTAGGGGTCAGCAGGTGGTGTGGTTCGGGCACTGGATCCCTACCTGGCTGACCACGGTTCAAGTGCCAGACGTGGCAGCTTGATGATCACACCAGGCGTGTGTGCATGCGTGCTCATGGGGGAATGGAGGAGAAGGGATTGCGGCCTGGCTGTCTACTCTGGAAGGTGATTCCTCATTTTCCCTCTTTCTGTCTCATCCCTCTCTCTTGGGTAAGCACATGTGCTCTCTGGCAAAAACCTAAAAAAAAAAAAGTAGTAATAATTTTGAGATTTAAAAATAGATTTAAAAATTAAAAAATTTTTGCACCAAAATAAACTTGTACTTTAATTCTGTCTTCCCATGAAGTTTTTGAAGTGTCCTCGTTTGGTAGCAACCAGCTGGAGCTGAGTCCTGACGGCGTGGCCCCTGCCAGCCAGCGTCGCCCATGTCTGTTATCTGTTTAGACTGCAGGGCGGACCCACCCAGTCGCAGAGCGTTTCCCCCCCTTCTCCCCTGGCGAGGCTGCTAAGGGAGCCCCCAGACAGGATAGGGGCTGGCTGATGGGTTGTGGCCTTCTAGACAGTGATCAGGTGAGGGACTCCTCAGGGCCAGGTCCCCTGCGTCCCCTCCCCCCACCTGCCCTTGTAGCCATCACGGCTCAGTGAGCAGCCTCGGGTAGGACTTCCAGCCCATAAACTTGACTCGTCCTGTCGTCCTGTCCGCTCCACGCTAGCAACAGTGCCCTTCCTGGGAACTGCAGGGAGGAGAGGAGGAGCAGGGGAGGGGGTGCTTGGCAGTGACTGTGGAGACGCTAGTGGCAGGAGAGGACCCCCACACGTCGGGGGGCTGAAGCTGAGCCCAGAGGAGTGGGTGGAGGAGCTGGCAGGCTGGGCCTGCCTCTGTGTGGCTCCTATCTGTCCCTTCCCCTTCCTTATGCTCCCCTGTCTCAACCCTCCAGTGGCCACATCCTTGGGTCGGGGGAGGGGTCCTGAGTGCTGTGAGGACTCCAGCTTCTGTCAACAGAGGGGAGCAGCGGTTGCTGGGATCAGAGTCAATAGGAAAGGATTCCTACCTCCCCCTCCTCCAGGCAGGGGATCAGGGCCTGTGGCCACCTTGGGCTGGGAGGGAGGGGCTCCCCTTCCCTTCCCAGGTTCCCCCCAACACACGGACCATACCGGCGCCTCTGACTGACTGTATCTCTACTGCCTCTCTCCTCCCCTCAGCCATTTCCTCTTCCCCAGTCTCCTCCACTGCCCGCCGCCCAGATATCGCTCCTTCTCCAGCGGCCCTCCGGTTTCTGTTCCCCTTCCTCCCACACCACCGACTTTACTAAACCCTGTGAGACTCGGGGGTCTGCGAGGCCAGACCTCTCTGGAGCTTGCTCTGATGGAGTGATTCCCTCCACCCTGCCACCCCCTGAGTAGCCCTAGGTGTGGCTTCCTGCTGGGGTCTGGCTGTGAGACCTGCACACCCCATAGGGTCAGGTGGCCCAGGCTGGGTGCCTGGCCTCTTCAGGTTGTGGCCCAGGGACTGCGAAGGGACAGGTGGGGGGAGTAGCTACTCACATGCTGCTGTGGACAGGTGCGGCCACCCAGCCTGGGCCCTCTTGAGTGTTAGCGAGGTCCTGCAGCCAGCCCCACTGGGCTCTGGGCCAAGCCTGGTATTCTAGCCAGAGACTGCATGGTGCCACCCTCCGTGGGGACAGTGGGTCCGCCTGGCTGGCCTGCCCTGGCTCTGACCCGCCTGGGTTCCTGGAGGGATGGAGAAGCTCAGGGGCTGGGACTCAGCCCTAGCCCCGCCCCGGGGGGTGGGAACTGGCCCAGCCTGAGCCAGCAGCCACCTTCCTCCTGCAGGCTCACTCCCCCTATCCTGTACTAGTGCCTGCAGCCCTGGTCCTGGCCACACCTTGCCATCCAGCTTGGACCTTCTCAGCCTGCTATTGTCCAGCTAACCTGAGAAATTCCAGTTCATGAATAATGATGATTTCGTCCCCCGCCCCCGCCCCACTTCCTGGCTCAGCTAGTACATTTATTATGTCAGACGGGCCTCGAACCCCTAGAGTGGTGGCAGCCCACAGCACAGGCGGCTCCACCGTAGCCAGTCTGCTGAAGGGTGTGTGGTGAGTGTGAGATGGCAGTAGTGATGGGTGTTTCTGCGTGAGGGCCTGCGCTGCCCCCATCCATCACCTGTTGCCTGTCAGCTTATTAGGCCAGCCTTGCCTCCCTGCCTCTGGACTAGGCCACACCTTAATGACTTGCTGAGCGGCCTCTAGGAGGAGGTACCACTGGCTCTAGGGCTGTGACCTTGGACAGCTAGCACTGGGCCTGTATGCCACAGTAAAAGGGGAGCAAGGACCTCCCCCTGGGGTTGTAGGGCACCCCATGGTCTAACATTGAGCAATGCCCCCTGCCCCCCGCCCCGCCCCCAGGTCGTGGTATTATTGGATCCAGGGCTGCGGCGAAACAGTAATGGCTCTCCCTCCTCAGAGGAGCGGGTGGCATGAGTGAGTTGGGAGTCACAGAGCTGGCTGGGATCTCGTTTGTAGCAGTGTGAACTTGGATAAGTACCGGAACGCTCTTGCTGTAGTTTCCTCACCTGTGAAACAGGGCTCCCAACTGTACTCACCTCTCGTGAGCCCGAACGAGCTGGGAAGATTCGGGGCACCTCTGCACGCTGGCACTCACAGCTCTGACAGCACAGGGCGAAGACTCCCAGCCTCCTCTGCACCTGCCCCTTTGAGAAAACCCTGGGCAAAGGCAGACGGGAGCCTAGGAAAAGCAAGAAGGTGACAGGAAGAGGGAAGGGCAAGATCGAGGTATGGAGGTCGAGGAGAGGTGCCTTGATTTCCCCCTGGATCAAGGGTGGCTTTGGGGTGCTGGGGAGGAGGGAAAGCCAGCCATACTCCCTTAAGGTGAGGACTGGGCTGAAACGGCAGCAGGAAAGGTAGAGATGAGATGTTAGGAAACACTTCCTGGGGACTGTGCTCCCTGGGGAGACCTGCTGCCAGTCAGGGGTCCTGGAAAGGTGGGGCTGCTGTTGGGACAAAAATGGCAAGAGCAAAGTGTCTGGCCACAAAGCCCCCCTGGAGGGAGCTGCTGAGTGGAGGCCCTGGGACCCACACTGCCTGCTGGCGCAGAAGTCAGAGGCTCTGGGAGAGTTCATCCTGGGGTCTGGACAGAGCGGTGTGGGGCCCCGGCATGAGCAGCAGACTGCCAGGAACAAACAGCACTCCTGCTCCCAGCCCTGGCCTCCTCCCCGCGGTTGCAGGATGTCTGTGTTTCTTCTGCGCTGCTCTGTCTAAACACGGCCTGTGGGATGACGTGAACTGAAGGAGGACGACTCGGGCGGGTGGGAGCTGGGAGCCCGAGTTCTTCCCTAGCAGACCATGTGGTTCCTCTCTGCTCCCCCGTCAAGCCTGGGCTGACTCAGGCCAGACGTCTCCCTCCACCCGCGGGGGTGGGGGTTTCTGAGGGTGCAGGTTGTGCTCAGAAGTTCCCTCCTGATGACTGTGCCCTGGCCCGCCCTCCTTCCCGAGGAAGAGCCTGTCGAATCTTCCTGGGCCTCCTTGGTCCACTTCCATTCTTAGACATCTGGTATCTGTTGCCCCCGGCTATCTGGGACTGGCCGGGTGGTTAACTCTGGACCCTGGACCAGCAGAGGCGGCTGGGGTGGAACTTCCTGGAACCTGATTGGCCTCCATCAGCCTACATTCACACTCCTCAAAGCCAAGAGCAGGTGAGCCCAGGAGATCCTCTGTAGGGCTCTGGGCATAATCCTTGACCTGGAGACCGGCCAGGATCCTGGCCTCGGGAAGCCCTAAAGTCACTGGCAGAAAGCTGGTCGTCCTGTTAGGTCTAAGTGGCCAGACACTCCATGTCTGGGATGGCCGCCTCAGTCAGACACCAACCCTAGGAGGAACGAAATGGCAGTGCTTTCAGCAATCTCCAGAAGGGGGCAGCATTGCTAGAACACCTCCCAAGTTAGACCCAGGCTGGAGGCTGAGCCCCAGCAGGGGTTGGGTCAGGACTACGCTGAATGAGATCGAATGAGATCACAGGGAACTGAATGACAGCTGCCAACTTCGGCTCCCAGGAAGGCTGTGCAGGGGTAAGGAGGGCTGTTTCCCTTTCCTGGCTTCAGTGTGCTCCTCGGGCCCTACTCTTCCATTTCCTACCAAGCTCCTAGTTCTCAGCTTGCCCAGGTCCTGCTTATCCAGACACGGAGAGTCCCACCCTCCTCACCTGTCCTCTGCCACTGGAGCAGGGAAAATACCGAAATACCAATCATCTTGGGGAGGGCTGGAAAACCACAAGAAAGAAGGAAGCTTGGCTTCTGGTGGACTTTGTTTCTCCAGTTGCCCTGTCACTTCCCTCAGAACAAAGGGAACTAAGACCTATTAAATGGCATTATATAATCACAGTGAAAGATTAATCTGTTCTTTATCATTGAAAAACCCTTGTGGGGGGGCTGGCAGGTTGTGAATCCCAGACCTGGTGGCTATTCTCTAGCTTTCCTTTTCTATACCTGTATCTATCTTTTTTTTTTTTTTTTTTGGAGAGATTTTCGCTATAGGGCAAGTGCGCTCGCCAGACAGAGACAGAGAGACAGAAAGCGAGAAATCACCCACCAGGGGGGATGGTCACGCCGCAATCCCTTCTCCTCCATTCTCCTCTCGGGATCTTGGGCACGCACGCACACGCGCCTGGCGTGAGTTTTAAGACACCGGGTCCGGGACGCGAACCGTGGTCGACTACGTGGGAGTCCAGCGACATAGCCATTACGCTAACTGCTGGTTCCCTCTTTTTTTTTTTTTTTAAGAGGTTTTTGCTATAGGGCGCGTGCGCTTGCCAGAGAGAGAGAGAGAGACAGAGAGACAGAAAGCGAGAAATCACCCCCTGGGGGGATGGCCACGCCACACTCCCTTCTCCTCCATTCTCCTCCCGGGATCTTACGCCCACATGCCTGGCCTGAGTTTAAGCCACCAGGTCCGGGACTCGAACCGCGGTCGGCTATATGGGAGTCTAACAACATAGCCATTATGCAGCTACTGGTTGGTCCCTATCTGTATCTATCTATCCATCCATCCATCCATCTATCTATCTACCTATCTATATCTATCTCTATCAATCATCTATCTATCTATATCATCTATCTGTATTTAATTTGACCAGAGAGGGACAGAGCGAGAGTGAGAGAAAGAGGAAAAGTGAGAAAGCAAGCTCCCAGGTCCGAGACTTGAATCATGGTCAGCCATGTGGGAGTCCAGCACCCTTAACCACCATGACACCTGCGGGCCCATTTTTTTTTTTTTAACAGAGAGATTTTTTGCTATAGGGCATGTGCACTTGGTAGAGTGACAGAGACAGAAAGTGAGAAATCACCCCCCGAGGGGATGGCAACTCTGTAATCCCTTCTCGTCTCCTCTGGAATTTTGGGCACGTACACACACATGTGCCTGGCATATTTTAAGCTGCTGGGTCTGGGACTTGGACCGTGGTCAAGTATGTGGGAGGCTATTATGCCATCAGCTGGTCCCCAAATAAATAAATAATTCTTAAAAACAAACAAAAACCCTGTGAGATAGGTGGTGTTATGTCCAACTGAGGACAATACCACCAGGGCTGACTAAGCTGGTATCATAGTTGGAAGGGGTGGGGTGGAAGCTTGATTCAACCTACGCTGTCTCCGAAACCTTGCTAAGCATTTCCGTGGCTCATGTCTAAGGTGCCCCTTTTTGGGGGGGCCGGTGGGGCCGGTGAGCCAATTGGCATCACTAACGATCCCAGCCCACACCCCTGTCACTTGCCCCTCATCCTGATACGTTGCTCCTCCTGCTGTCTTAAAGGCCTTGACTGAAGTTACAGTGGGCCTTTCTGTCCACGAAGAGAAGTTTTTTTAAAATTTGTTATAGGGCACGTGTGCTTGCTGGAGAGTAAGTGGGAGAACGCACCCCTCTGGGGAATGGCCACGCTGCAATCTCTTCTCCACTTTCCTCTTGGGATTTTGGGCATTTACCTATGTGCCTACGTATGTGCCTGCTGTGCTTTTTCTTTTTTCAAAGGTTTCTGCCTGAGAGGGTGTGTTTGCTGGAGAGACACAGTGAGAGGGACAGTGAGAAATCGCCCCAGATGGTCATGGGGGGGGTGGGGGTGATGGCTATGCCATAATCCCGTCTCCTCCATTTTCCTGGGATCTTGGCCACACATGCACCTGGTGTGAGTTTCAAGCCACCGGGTCCATGACTTGAACTACGGTCAGCCAAGTGGGAGTTCAGCAACGTAACCACTATCCCATCTACTGGTTCCCTGGTGTGTGTTTTTCAAGCCAGCAGGTCTGGGACTCGAACCAGTTGGCCATGTGGGATTCAGCTGCCTTAACTACTACACCACCTGGCTGGCCCAGGAGTGAGGGTCTATCTGAATAGGAATCTAACCGGCATGGATTTTTAATGCTGACAAAGCAGTCTGGAATTAAGACATTTCTGTAGAATTTACTGTTACAAAAAAACTGAATACTTTTCTATTTTCTTCCTTTCTCTTTAATATTTATTTCCTTTGTTATTATTTTTAAATTTTTTTTTTTTAGGGGGGAGAGGTTTTTGCTATAGCACGTGTGTGCTCACCAGAAAGACAGAGAGTGACAGAAAGCAAAAAATCACCCCCAGGGGGGATGGCCACGCTGCAATTCCTTCTCCTCCATTCTCCTCTCAGGATCTTGGGCTTGCACGCGCACGCGCCTGGCATGAGTTTAAGTCACTGGGTCTGGGACTTGAACCGTGGTCAACTACATGCGAGTCCAGCGACATAGCCATTACGCCATCTGCTGGCCCCTATTATTTTTTAATTTGACCAGAGAGACAGAGAAAGGGAAAGTTTGAAAGCAAGCCACAAGGTCTAGGACTTGAACCATGGTTGGCCATGTAGGAATCCAGAGCCTTTAACCACGCCATCTGCCAGCCCCCATGACTGTATTTTCTAAGCATCCTTGGTTTTTTGCCATCTATTGTACTTTTTAGAACTCTGGTTCCCACTGGAACAAGAGGACAGCAATAACTGCTGCTTGTCAAATTACCCTCAGAAACCCCTTAAATAACTTGTGCAGTACAGAACACACGTCACCATCTCTCAACAGGTCTAATTTAGCCAGGTTTTTTTTTTTGAGAGTTTTTTGCTATAGGGCACGTGCACTCGCCAGACAGACAAGAGTCAGAGAGACAGAAAGCGAGAAATCACCCGCCAGGAGGGATGGCCACGCCGCAATCTTCTCTCCTCCATTCTCCTCTCGGGATCTTGGGCATGCACGCACACACGCCTGGCGTGAGTTTTAAGCCACCGGGTCCGGGACGTGAACCGCGATCGACTACATGGGAGTCCAGCGACATAGCCATTATGCTAACTGCTGGTCCCAAGCCAGGTTTTTCATCTGCCAGTAGTAGGTGACCAGGAGCACCCTAAACTCTCTAGGAGCCATTTTGATGAAGTAAATGAAGGCTGAATGACCTGTGGCTTTCAAACTTTGTCACTGTCACAGTAAAAAGACGATTACATTATGTCATGATGAATGCTGTAACTAAACCAGTACTTACCCTTAAAAGGTGTGATGTACTAATTGAGCCAGTTTATACTATTCCATTTTGAAAAAATGCTGGGTCCAGCAGAGGACGTGGAGGTTAAGGCGGCTAGATTCTACAAGGCTGACTATAGAATGATTTGAATCCCAGACCCCCGTGGCTTGGAAGATATACCAGGTTCATATGGGTGCATGCCCCAAATTCTGAGAAAATGGAGAAGGGACTGAAGTGTGACCATGCCCCATGGGGGGGGGGTGCTTTCTCACTTTCCTTTTCTGTCTTTCTCTGGCAAGCACACTGCACCCTCTAGCAAAAACAAAACAAAACAAAAACCTGAGGGTGGGTGGACTAACAATGTCACTTTCCTGGCTGTGATAGTGCACTGAATTTATGCAAGATGTTACCACTGGGGAAACCAGGGGAAGGGTGTACAGGAGCTGTGTTTTCTTTCTTTCGAGAGGTTTTTGCTACAGGGAGCGTGTGCTTGCTGGAAAGAGAGAGAGAGAGAGAGAGAGAGAGACAGAAAGCGAGAAATCACCCCCCAGGGGGGATGGCCATGCTGCAATCCCTTCTCCTCCATTCTTCTCGGGATCCTGGGCACACATGTACATGCGCCTGGCATGTTTAAGCCACTGGGTCTGGGACTCAAACCGTGTTCGACTACATGGAATCCAGCGACATAGCCATTACGCTAACTGCTGGTCCCAGGATCTGTGTTCTTCCTTTTTTTTTTTTTTTAAAGAGGTTTTTGCTATAGGGCATGTGTGCTCGCCAGACAAAGAGAGACAGAGAGACAGAAAGCGAGAAATCACGCCCCAGGGGGGATGGCCATGCCGCAATCCCTTCTTCTCCATTCTCTTCTCGGGATCTTGGGCATGCACACACATGTGCCCAGCGTGAGTTTTATGCCACCGGGTCCGGGACGTGAACCGCGGTCGACTACGTGGGAGTCCAGCGACATAGCCATTACACTAACTGCTGGTCCCAGGATCTGTGTTCTTTTTCATGACTGCATGTGAATCAACAGTTACCTAAAAATCAAAGGAAGTATAAACGTTGGCATGTTGGCTGAGATGCCGTCAGGTGACTGCAGTTCACCAGCGGGTCTCAGGCCAGTTTGAAACACACTGTCCTAGAGGAAGACAAACCAACAGGGAAAGCAGGGAGGCAGGAACCATCAGGGCGGCCCTCAGACCATTTCCGGTGTCCCCGAAATTCTCCATACAAATAATTCCTTACAAAGTAAACTTCCTGGGCCAACTCAATTTCAGGGATCAACGTCCTGCTCAGGGACAGCAAGCTCTGCTGTGCTCTGTCCTATCTGTTGGGCAGCATCTCATCTCCCAGACTGTGTTCGGTGGAGTGCTGGTCTTCTAGGCAGTTGTGTGAGAGGGGAAAATGTGGCCAGTGCGTCTGTGTTAGATTCCCAGCTGAACACCCACCACTGTCCTGCAGAACCACACCATGGAACTGGTTTTAGGAAATGCTATACATTATTCGTGATAAAATAACAAACCAGAAAACATTTCCACCTGCCTGTCACTATCCAGGAACTTCCTGGCCACTCAGGACCAGTTAGGCTTCAAGGACCAAGATTTACAGGAAGCATTTCAAGTTCACAGCTTGTTAGCTGGCTGTTCTCTTCCCGGCAGGGTGAGGAACTAGACCTGAGGGGCCCTAATGATTTCCAGTGTGGGTTTCCAGGTTCAGAGGCAGTAAGGTCTACTGTTCTTCCCTATCCCTCCCTCGTTTGAGCTCACAGTTCAGAAATTCAGCAAATCCTCATGTAAGATAGAAAGATTTTCTTTATTAATGACCCCAACCATATTTCTTTAGATACAGGAGTTTTGAACTCAAATACTTAGGAGAAAACAGGTTAAGATTGCATTATCCTGCAACTCATTACCAGTAACATATTGCAAAGCGAAACAGCTTGGAAAAGGGGGTGGAAGGGAAGGGGAGTGAGGGAGGGAAGATAAAAGAAAAGGAATTAAGTTGATCAAGTGGAATTTTTTTTTTTTTAAATTCTTGGGAACTATGAAGTCCTTGCAAGCACAGCTCGTTTCTGCAGATTATTTTCCAAATGTGTACAAAATGGAACCAAAATGAAGAATCCCTTAAGAACCTGAAGAGGTGCAACATTCAGAGCTACGATTATCCAGTAGCAAGTGTTCCAGCCTTCAGTTGCCAGCTGCTTCCTCCTCTTGCTCCCAAGAGTTAGCGGGATGAAAACGTCTTCCCCCTTCAAAAGAAAAAGAGCGTAGGAGTGAAGATTGGTTTTTGGCTGACCTTTCCTTCTACACCACACTCCTGGACCAAAGATGGGATGAACCTGGAACGTTCCCGAGTCAGCCTTGTGGCCACTGTGCTTTACCATTGTGCCCTCACCTGACCCCATGAAGGCATTTCTGTTGTCATGTGTTATCTTCACCCAGGCTTACAGAACAAAGGCCCAGTTCTAGGCGTGTGAGCCGCGGTGCCTTGTTTCCCTGAGTCCTTCCCCAGAAGGGCCAGCTGGTTTCCAAAGGCAGAGCCTGCAACTGGTATGTCAGGGTATTTGTTAAAGTGATCTGGAAGCTAGAACTGGGAACCAATGAAAATCAGGGCAAAAACAAGGACTCTAAAATTTCTCCTGCATGTCTCACCTACCCCAAAATGAAGTTATATTTTATTATTCCTTCCCCTAAGGAGAAGCTTATGAGTGTTCAATTCTGGGCACACACTGTAGAGGGCTCAGCTTCTGATTCAGGGATGTGTTTCTCCCTGCAAGCCAGCCACTCTTTGACCCTGTCCATGTCTCCAGACTCCTCACTCTTATCGTGTGTGGGGTCCTAGCTTCCCTGTCCACAGTGGAGCCACTTAACTCCTACCCACCATGAGAAACAGCACTTGTTTTTCACGGTGGACACCAACTGTTTGCCCCTTTCTTCTTTTTGGGGCCCAACTCTGCCAAAGACAGGTCACAAAAGGTGGCAAAGTTGCTCATTGAGTCTCAGGAAGGTTGTTTATGGACACCCCCCCAACAACTGCACTTACCTGGCATTGTCTCCCAAGACTGCCTGCTAGCTGCTAGACAGGGTAGAGGCTACAGGGGTGGGAGTGTCCTCTCCTCCTGAATAGACAAGCAGGTACCACCCGGTGTTGAAGGTTTTGCAGGCAGCCCTGGGACCACAACGATGCCCAGCTTTCCTGTCTGGTTTGGGCAGGTTGCCCAGGCCAAGCTTTCCATTGGCTGTACTAGCTGCCAGTTCACCTTCTGGCCTCGACTCAACTCCATGCCTCTCTACTAGGCCTTGAAAGCAGAAAATAAAAAGGCTGCCTTCTATTTGAGGTCACCCAAGTGGTACTGGGTGTGAAAAGCACTCCTGCAAAGAGCAAGCAGGGTGAGGGAGGGAGGACTGCAGATGCCAGGATAGACATGGCTCTGGAGGGGCCACAAGAGCATGTGTGTCCCAGGACACTCTTGGCTGCTGCCCACCTTGCTCCTAGCTCTGCCCATTTTCGGGAATGCCAAGAAGCTGCAGAGTGGAAGAAATGCTGCCACTGCTGCACTGCATGGCATCTGGATGCCACCTCTAAGCAGAGGATCTGTTTACAGGCTGAACTCCATTCCATAGGCTGCCACCCAGAGCACACAGAAGGGCCTTCTGGCTAAAGAAGTCAGGGTGACACAAACTGCCTCACATAAACACCCGAAGTTGCTGTGACTGAAAACTCACCTACGCTCAGATACTCAGGCACCACTCTCACCCTCTCAAATGGCAGCAGAAATGAATTCAGTAGAAGAAGCCACACATGCCAGGGCAAGTGGCTTGAAGCTCTAGGTACTAGATATACCACAACCACCAAAGGTCCCCAAGAGTCCAAGGTGTCAGCAAATATACTGGTGATGTGGGGTGATGGGAGGCTGAATTTACCTCAAGTCTTTCAGTTCTCCTGGCACAGAAGACAGTAAGTAAGCCCTCATTACCTTGGGAATGGGAATGCCTACATCTCCCCCGAAGGGGCACCAGGATCTGGCTCACAGATAGCTCTCTAGGCTCTAGACCAGGCCGGCCTCTCCTGAATGCTGAGCCCCATATGGTCTAGAGCTCTCCTCATCATTTCCACCCGATAAAGGAGATCCTCTCCATGCAAACTCCCGGCTGCAAAGCAGACCAGGAAAAGCGTGCTTAGGGTAGCGGCTCCAGGCTGAGGCGCACGCCTCAATGTCCTTAAGCCGCTCTCCAGGAAGACTGTGAGGAAGACAGGACTGAACTCTCAACCCAGACCCAAAGAGAACATAGCCTGTGGTAGAAAAGTCCCGTTAATCTGACCTGTTATCCCCATCACCACTCTGGTGGGCAGGCACAGTCCTGCTAGCCTCTCATGGAGCTACTGCCCAGACACTTGGTGGGCCAGGCATCCAACACACTACTTTCCTCTTGGTGAGCTCAGGAGAAGGCAAGCCTGCTCTACTTACGTGATTGTTTTCATTTCTTTTTTCTCGGCATCAGGGCGTGCACGGTTCAGCACCTTGAGGAAGTCTGACGTTTTTGCCCGCATCCGTGTGTGAATATAGGCCTAGAGCAAACACAACAGGTACTGAAGCTGAGTGCTGTTCTCCTAAGGCAGCTCTGTGCTCATCAGAAGTCATCAGGAGGCATGCCCCTGGGACTAACAAAGGCCACGCAGAGGAGTGGGAAGGTCTGGAGACACGCATGCACCTCTGCTATGGGGGGTGGGAGTGGGAAGATGAGACAGGCCTGGAGCCCAGGAGCCGAGATGCTGGTGCCCCTCACCTTAGAGCACTTGATGTGGTAGTGCAGGTAGTCCCGGAACGTGTGGATCAGGTTGATGGTGTTGTCTCGCGCGCTGGCATTGGTGTGGCGAGGGAACAGCACTGAGGGTGTGGGCAGAGACAAGGTGTCAGGGTGTAAGACAAACGCTAAAGGGTCGGGAAGAACCGCAGCCTACAGTCACCTCCACTCTCTCCCTACTCGAGTACAATAATTTATTTCAGTACTCCCAGGCTCATCAGGCTTTTCCTTCTGGAACAGGGAAGGACTAAATTCTGACAGCATAAGCAGGGAGGGAGCAGTGAGTGCAAACAGAGCAGCATATAGCAGAGGAACAGACCCGACCCTGGGCATCACTCTGGGTCTGGACTCCAGCTGTGCACTGGGAATCTACTCCCTATCTGCCACACACCTGCTAGGTCCTGCCTCTGTGATCAGCAGACACCAGGGAAACGGCCTAAGAAATCAGGATTAGGAAACGAAGCTGCCTCTCCTGGGTCTGTGATGCTAAAGTAGAGAGTAAGCCTTCAGAGAAACTAGATTCCAAAGACTCTCCTATATTGTTGTAAAAACCAAACACTAAGGTTTAAGTGCTTAAACCCTCTCGACAGGCCAGGAAGGTGGAGCAGCTTTGGCTGGGGCTGAACCAAATCCAGCCGGGGGCACCAGCCACCTGGAGACTTATGCTGTCGTCACTTGGTTCTTTGCACTATAAGCAAAATCCCCAGATTTCTTAATTTTCTTCTTTTTAGAGAGAAATTTTACTATAGAGCATGTGCGCACGCTCACTGGACAGAGATACAAAGTGATATATCATCCCTTAAGGGGGATGACCATGCCGCAATCCCTTCTCCTCCATTCTCCTCTTGAAATTTTGGACACATACACACATGGGCCTGGTTTGAGTTTTAAGCCACTTTGTCCGGGACTTGAGCTGAGGTTGACTACACGAGAGTTCAGTGACATAATTGTTATGCCATCTGCTGGTTCCAAGACACCCCAAGTTCTATGAAGTTCTGTTAAAATGGTGGGATTCCTGTGTTAACTGCTCTGGTTAAAAAGAAATGAACACTAGGACTGGAGATACCGCTATTTCAAAGGATCTAAGATGTACATGACTGTAAGTTTATGCTTTTATGCACCATAAATAATTGCTAATGGAAGTGTGGCAGGCCAGAAACTGGGAACTGCATCCCAACTTTAAAGATAATGTGAAAAAATTGTGTGCAGCCAAGAGTTAATGAAATATGATAAAACGCATCTTGTTTAGGTACACACACCTTCAGCACAGAAATGAGCTACATAACACATCACAGAAGAAGACACTTGGTGGCATCAGGTGCAGTGAGTCTCTGAACATCACTCCAAGCTGTCAGCCATAATCATCAGTCAGCTCACAGGGCTGAAGCAACTGGAGGAAGGAAGACTTGGGCTTCTGAGTAGCAACATGGAATAAAATGCCAAATGACAGAGAGCTCTCATCTAGATTCCTAGCAGTGCTTCTGTGGCTCTAGCCCTAATACTTGACATCACAGGCTACCCTTCTTTTCTTAAGATCTCAGAAAAACAGGTTAAAACAAAACAAAGAGGAAATGACTACTGTAAGAAACAGCACATGGCCTGATCTGTTGTCAGAGCCCTGTGGTACCCTCCTCCAGCTGCAGCCACACAGCGCCTTGGTATGCCCATTTCTGCACACCGTAGAATGCTCTGTCCAGATTTGGGCACTCTGCAGGGCAAACTCATTACAGCCTCCCGAGAGCAGCAACTGCAGCCTGCTCACCGAAGGTGATGTAGCCAATGTTGTCGCCCACAGCGGCGTCCGTGTCTTTCAGTTCCAGAGGAGGTTCCCTGTGGCTAAAAAGGACCTGGGGGGCTGTGTGGCTGGCTCTGCGTCCTTCTTTGAACTCCTGCAAGAAGGAACAAAAAGCAAACAGAAGAGAGGTCAGTGTTAAGATGAGTGACAACTTAGGCTACAGAATTTCTGCCCTATGCAGTGCGACCTTCCCAGCCTTCTGGACCAGTAGAGGGCTAAAAATAAACTATGTCAAATCTGAAATTTTACAAGTGCTAGCTGCTATCCGTGCACTTCAGATTCACGAGAGCTTAAAAAGCACTTAACAAGTCAGATCTTCAAAATGTGATGAAGAGTATTGTTAATCCTTTTCCCTTTCTCTTATTTGGACCAATATAGGTGATAAAATTATACCTCAGACTAAAAAGAAATTGCAAAGCACTGGTTAAATTTAAGATAAGCACTGTAACTTACTATTTTGATTTCATGTGAAAAGAGATTTTTTTTTTTTTTTTTTTTGGTAGAGGTTTTTGCTATAGAGCACGTGCACTCACCAGAAAGACAGAGAGAGACAGAGAGACAGAAAGCGAGAAATCACCCCCCAGGGGGGATGGCCACGCCACAATCCCTTTTCCTCTATTCTCCTGTCGGGATTTTGGGCACGCACGCACACGCGCTTGGCCTAAGTTTAGGCCACCAGGTCCAGGACTTGAACCGCGGTCAACTACGTGGGAGTCCAGCAACACAGCCATTATGCAAACTGCTGGTCCCAAAAGAGGATGATTTTTCAGGAAGTTTTGAAGCTCCTCCTGCAGAGTGCACATGGTAGGGTGCACAGGAGCTTTAGCTGTGCCCTAACACCCCTCTGTGCAGATGCAGCCCCCCAGGAGCTGGCCGGCTCTCTATTACTCCCCTCACCCCCAGTTCTTCCTGTTGTTTCAAACTACCACACTTTCTCGGGGCTCTAAAACTTTGCACAAATCTTGTTTCACTCAAGTATCTTCAATCCTGTTACTATTGTTTAGAATTCATCAGTGAAAACTCTAGAGCAAATTTAAGTTGTTCTTGACAGATGAGGATGGAGTCAAAGAAGCAGGGCTGTCTCAGTGTTTCATAAAGAAATAGGGGACCAGCAGTCAGTGTAATGGCTATGTCGCTGGACTCCCACATAGTCGACTGCGGTTCGCGTCCCGGACCCGGTGGCTTAAAACTCACGATGGGTGCGTGTGCGTGCGTGCCCAAGATCCCGAGAGGAGAATGGAGGAGAAGGGATTGCGGCATGACCATCCCCCCTGGGGCGTGATTTCTCGCTTTCTGTCTCTCTCTCTGTCTGTCTGGCGAGTGCATGCACCCTACAGCGAAACCCTCTCCAAAAAAAAAAAAAAAAAAAAAAAAAAAAAAAAAAAAAAAAAAAAGAAGAAATAGAGACTGTGTGCCAGGAGAAACAAAGTCTAATTTTTAATTCTGGTTCTTGAATGGCCCTGGACACCACCACTCTATAAAAGCTCACTAAAAATGTATCCATGGGACCAGCAGTTAGCCTAATGGCTATGTTGCTGGACTCCCACGTAGTAGACCACAGTTCGTGTCCTGGACCCGCTGGCTTAAAAAACTCATGCAGGGCGTGTGTACGTGCGTGCCCAAGATCCCGAGAGGAGAATGGAGAAGGGATTGCGGCATGGCTATCCCCCCTGGGGGGTGATTTCTTGCTTTCTGTCTCTCTGTCTCTGTCTGTCTGGCAAGCGCACGCGCCCTATAGCAAAAACCTCTCAAAAAAAAAAAAGTATCTATCAGAGTGGGGGGAGACCAGCAGTAAGCATAATGGCTATGTTGTTGGACTCCCATGTAGTCGACTGTGGTTCAAGTCCTGGACCCGGTGGCTTAAACTCACGCCAGGCACGTGTGTGTGCATGCCCGCCCAAGATCCCCAGAGGAGAAGGGATTGTGGTGTGGCCATCCCCCCCTGGGGGGGGGGGGGGGGGCGGTGATTTCTCGCTTCCTCTCTCTCTCTTTCTGGCAAGTACATGTGCCCTGTAGCAAAAATCTCTCTCTCTCTCTCTCAAAAAAAAAAAAAAAAAAAAAAAAAAAAGAAAACAAAAAAACCCACAAAAAACTATCCTTGGGGCTGGCAGGTAGCATGGTAGTTAAGGATGTTAGTCTCTCATGGCTGACCGTGGTTCAAGTCTTGGACCTGGCAGCTTGCTTTCTCACTTTCCCTCTCTTGCTTTCTTGTTCTGTCCCTCTCTGGTCAATTTTAATAAATAAAGTTAAATAAAATACTTCTTAAAAAAATGTATCTATCCTTACGAAACTACAGAAAAATGACTGATGATGTAAAAACCAGGCTACTCCTTCTATGTTCTAATCTCTGAATCTCAGGCTTTTACAGTCCACGCAAATAGACAAGACAAATACAAGGCATCCCCGTTTCAATCCAAATCTGCAAGAACAGAACTAGATTTTCCAGCAATGCCAGTAACACAGGATGCTTCAAATTCACTGAGTGGGCCTTCCCAGGTAATGGCAGGACAGAAGCAAAGGCTTCTGAGCTGCTGGAGGACTAGAAGCAGGCCTGCGCAGTGTCTGTTCTTCGGCCACTTGCAGAGCAGCCCTTCTATAATGGCGTCTTCAACAGCCCGGGGCTGCTGGCTGCTGTCTTGCTGGGGTTCCCATGTCCTCTCTAGAATCCTCTGTTACGCTATTTTACTATTCTTCACTGCATTTGGCTTCCCTACTAGGTTGATTCTTCAAGCCAGAGGTTCTTTTTTTTTTTTTTTTTTTTTTTTAAAAGAGAGACTTTTGCTATAGGGTACATGTGCTCACTGGAGAGACAGAAAGTGAGAAATCACCCTCGGGGGGATGGTCATGCCACAATTCCCTCTCCTCCATTCTCCTCTTGGGATCTTGGGCACACACACACACACAAGCCCAGCATGAGTTTGAACCCTCTGGGTCCCAGATTGGAACTGCAGTCAGCCATGTGGGAGTCCAGGGATGTAACCATTATGTCATCTGCTGGTCCCAGAGGCTGGTCCCAGAGGTCCTGTTTTTATTCATTTTTGTATCAATTCCTCTTCCTTCAAAGAAGTTATCTAGCATATGGTTTGCCAGTGAAAGAAAGCAATTCTACCCTTGCCGAATTACTATCATTGTATTGTAAAGGAAGAGCAGGAAGAACAGGGGCTATGTTTCCATTTGCAGGTAGGAAGAACACACTGATCACCAAGCCCTCAGCATACTGGTGGCAAAGTTACCATCTGAGGAGTCTTAATGCTCAAGTTTGGGAGCATGCTTGTTTACACATTACCCCTGAGCTGGAACTGCCAGCTTCTGATGGAAAAGAAACAACTAGAACCTGGGTCAGGTTAGCCCCTCTTGAATACACTTTGTTTCTTTTCTTTCTTTCTTTCTTTCTTCTCCTTCTTTTTACCAAATCAATTGTTGTCTTTTATTATCATCTTTAAAATATCACGTAACGGTCTTAGAAATTATCCGGCTTGTTACTGTAGCTGGAAAACTCCTACATCTTACTCATCCTCCTCCTCAGAGACATAGATACCATCCAAGAATTTTCTTATATCCTTATTTTTAACTGAACTGGCTTGCTGTATCAAAGCAGCTGAATTTGAAACAAGTAGAGTATCACTGCCTTCAAGGATCAACTCATCTTTCTGGACTTGAGATACTGAAAAGCAATACCTGGTCTCCTTTGAACTCTCTGGATGCATTTTTTCACCCAAGACATTTCGGATTTCAGTAAGAGACCTACTCTCCCGAATAATGACGTTGATGGGGAAATGAGCATACACAGACCTCATCTTGTAGCGGGAGCCCAGTGTAACATGTTCTGGACGTGACTACAGATAATGAGAACTGTAGCCAGTTCCTTTCTGTTTCCCCACCATTTGTCAACTTGCAGCCTCTTCTTTTTCCTTCCGAGGAGACTGAGCTCAATATTGATGTGACTGAAGCCCCTGTGCAGGGTTCCTCTGGGGCCCTTCACAATAACTGTGCGTCCCTTCAGAGTGATGCTGACATTCTCGGGAATGTCAACAGTCTGGTTGCTGAGAATGGTCTTCATCCTCGCAGTAGATGTAGCAAAGAGCCTACACTTTGTTTCTCTGAGGAAAATATTCGGGGAGGCAGAGGAGGAGTTGAGATAATTCCAAATGCAAATGACCAAAGCAAGGTTTCTAAACTTGTCCAGAAAATATTTTTTTATTCCTCAAAGGAGTTAAGATGTTTTCTTTCTTTTTTTAAAAAAAGTATTTATTTATTTGTTGTTATTATTCTTTAATTTGATGAGAGAAGGAGAGAGAGAAAAAAAATGAGAGAGCAAGCTGCCTGGTCAGAGACGGGAACTGTGGTCGGCCATGTGGGAGTCCAGCACCTTAACCATCATGCCACCTGCCGGCCCCGAGTTAGGATGTTTTCTAACTTCTACTTTATTCTTTAGCCTTAGAAGATCAAAGAGAACCAATAACTGTCTGTGTCTTCTTGCATTTCTTAAGAGTCTCTAAGGCTTGAATGCCCAGGCACATGTGGTTTTCATAGCCAGATGACACATGTGTAAACCTGTGGTGATCTACTGGCATCTCATCATTTTTTTTTTTTTTTTTTTAAAGGGATGGATTTTTGCTTTAGGGTATGTGTACTCACCAAAGAGACAGAGAGAGAGAGAGAGAGAGAGAGAGAGAGAGAGAGAGAAAGCAAGAAATCAGAAATCACCCCTCATGGGATGTGACCATATCACAATCCCTTCTCCATTCTCCTCTTGAGATTTTGGGCGTGAACTCACATGCGCCCAGCATGAGTTTCAATAGGCTGCATCTGAGGCTTGAACTGTGATGAACCATGTGGGAGTCCAGCAACACAACCATTACACACCATCTACTGGTCCCAACATCTCATCAATTCTATAAGTGGAAGATTTGGTCAACAATATGATTCTGGTTTAGAATACACTTTAAACAATCTCAAGTCTTCACTTCTGTCTCTTAAATAACACTGAAAACAAAAGAACAAATAAACACCCTCCCCCCATCTTCAATAGTGTCTTTGCCACTATGGAGAAGAGATTGGCAGTATCCACCCAAATTACTCAAACTGAGTGTTTCCAGTGCAGAAAAGTATCTTCACATAACCACACATGTAGACATGGAGAAAGGCCCCCCAAAACACCTTCACAACTGCCAAAGAGGCCAACAGTTTCTTGTTTCTGAACAAAGCGAGGTCTGTGGTTTCCGCTTTTCTGTTATTTAGTTACTGGTCTGACTTTTAAGACCATATGTGAAAAGAATTCAGTTCTTCTTATTCTAATTTCTAAAAAGCATAAGTACTGGTCCTATTATAGCTTCTCATGGAATGAGTGCTAAAATAATGATGTCTCCCGGACTTTCTCCAGTGCTTGGCTGGTATGCCTATGAGATAATATCCCAACATTGAAGGCCCCTCAGTGAGTGAAGGAATAGAAATGCCTGTCTTTTTTCTTTTTTTTTCCTAACCAACTGAGTTTTATTTGTTGTATAAACCAAATCACCTAACATCTTTCAGGTGAAAAAATACTAAATTTGAATAAAGATATTACAAAATGAATTAGAGCCTAATAATAATTAGCTTTAGGGAGGAACATAACTCTACTCAATTAATGCAAACATGTGTATAAACCACAGATTAGTTTATTTTTAACACCCATCATGCCATGAATTCATAGGGAATAGGTTCCAGTAGCCTTTCCATTGGTTCTCACAAAGCGTGCTTCTCTGGGTGGAGCAGGCTGGCACTTCAGTTGAACCCAGGTCCCTTTCTCTTTGGCTTCTTTCTTTTTCTGGTCACTTTCCTTCACACGTTTTAGGAAGCTATCTCTGCTCTTAGAATGCTTAATATGCTCAATACGCACATTAATTCTCTTGGCAAGAATCTTGCCCTTAACTTGTGTGTTCACAACAATGCCAACAGCACGCTGGGTAACACTGTAGACTCTTCCAGTTTTGCCCTGATAAAATTTGAGGGGCATTCCTTTTTGAATAGCACCCATTCCCTTAATGTCTACAATAGCACCCTTCTTGTAGATTCCCATATATGTTGCTAAAGGAACAACTCCATGTTTTCTAAAAGGCCTAGAGAACACATATCGGGTGCCTCTCCTCTTTCCCTTTGTGTTTGTCATTTTGGTTAATTACTGGAAGATGGTGGCTCCAGCCAAATAAATAAATAAATAAATAAGCTAGAAATGCCTGTCTTTCCCCTAATCAATCCTTGACTTAGTATTTATTTATTTATTATTTTTATTTATTCATTCATTCATTTTAATTTGACCAGGGAGGGACAAAGAGAAAGAGAAAGAAAATGAGAAAGCAAGCCACCAGGTCCAGGACTCGAACTGTGGTCAGTCATGTGGGAATATATAGCACCTTAGCCACCATGTTACCTGCTAGTCCCAGACTTTAGTTTTATTATCTGATTAGCATATCCCCAGAAATGAAACCAGTATCTTAGTACTGTATAAACACTATATTTGGCCTCAGAAGAGTTTTTTTTGTTGTTGTTGTTTTATGAGCTTGCTTGTTGGGGAGACAGAGAGAGAAGGTGAGAAAACACTCCTGAGGGGGGGATGGCCTTGGTGTAATCTCTTCTCAATCTCCTCTTGGGATTTTAGCTATACATGCACACACACCTGGCTTGAGATTCAAGCCGCTGGGCCAGGACTTGAACCGCAGTAGCTCTGTAGGAGTCCGGAGTCTTAACCACTATGCCATCTGCTGGACCCCAGAAGGGATTTTTTAAAAGCAAGCATAAAATCCAAGTCTGTTTAAAAAAATAAATAAATAAAAAGCAGTTGCATTCCTCAGCGCCTGCCTGCCAAATGACACAAGCAGGACTTGTGTTCTGAACAGGGTGGATGTGCGTGCTAGAGGAGAAAGCTGCCAGCAGCCTGCAGCAAGCAGATGAGGGACTGTGAAGAACTTCAGTGTTCCCAGGTTGCAACTTTCTGTGCTACGCATCCATTGTCCTCTCTCCTGGAAATTTAAAATTCTAGGTCCAGGAAAAAATTCAGACAACTTATTTTGAGGAAAAACCCAGCTAAGTCCAGTTTTCTATGATCATTTCCAACAAATTATCTCAGTCTCTCAATTTGGAAAGGGGGCAGGTCATTAAGTCTCCTGAGCCCAACCTCTTCACATTCCTAGACACTCTAGCACTAACTGAAGATACGTTACTGCAAAAATGCAAAACAGGCTTGCTGTCCCTTTTAGATAAGCATCCTACCACATGTACACTGAGGGAGTTGTTTAAATTCATATGCAAAAAAGCCCACAAAATTCTCAGGAACAAATCTCCAATAAACTCTTCAAGATAAAATTTGTTTAAAATATAAAAAATAAGTTAAAATGTTTCCTGGAATAAAATGGAACAAGATTGGTAAAAAACCCTGCCAAATCTAAATATATACTTCATAGCTTTTAAAATTAGTTTGTCAGTCTGGATTTATCCCAACTTCTGAGCTACTGCATTTAATTCCCCTGTTAATTCTGCATAAAAACACATAAAATGCCTGTGTAGAGGCTTTCTTTTAGGACCCAAGAGATATGTGTGAATATATTTTTATACTTTTTATAAAGTTCAGTACGTTCAAAGGCTAAAACATCAACCAGGAGAGGCAAAGGGAAGAGGCCTTCTTGGAGACACAGCCTCATGGATTCTGAAAACTAGCCATTTTGGGAAAACAGAAATGAAGACTTCCCACTGATAATTTGGCCTCCGGCACACAAAACTCGCGTGATTGAACTTGCAAGTTTGGAAAGAAACTGATCATCAACCAGATGACTGAAATCGCTGCAGGACCACAAGAAATATGGGGAAAGCAGGAAAATACCTCTCCTCCAAGGGAAAAGGATAACTCCTCTTCATCCACATACAGTTCAAGGGAATTCATGGAAATGTCTGATAAAGAATTCAGAACATTCATAATGGCAAAACTAACAGAGATGGAAGAAAAGAGAGACAATGAACTGCTGAAGAGGAAGGAGAAAGAAGTTGTTGAGTTCCAGGAGGTGAGGAAATTCATGCAAGATCTAAAAGAGGAATTTCACACTTTACAAAAGAATCAGATGGAACTGTTAGAGATGAAGGCCATAATACAGGAAGTCAAAATCTCCCTTGAAAATATTAAAAGCAGACTAGATCGTATAGAAAACAGAATCTCAGACATAGAAGAGAAAATTGCTAGCCTAGAAAAATCCACCATGAAGACTGAGAAAATGGCCCAAAAATTTGAGACCAATATACGAGAAATACTAGATACTATCAAATGTTCAAACATCCGGATAATAGGCATCCCAGAAGGCAAAGAGACTCATAAGGGCATTGATAATCTATTCCATGAGATCCTGCAAGAAAACTTTCCAAACCTAGAGAGGCACTCAAAGATTCAGTCTCAAGAAATACAGAGGTCCCCAAATAGAGTCAACCCAGGAAGATCTTCTCCAAGACACATTATAGCCAGATTGACCAAAACAGCAGACAAAGACAAGATACTAAGATTGGCAAGAGAAAAACGGCAAGTTACCTACAAGGGGTATCCCATCAGACTAACAGCAGATCTCTCATCGGAGACAATGCGAGCGAGGAAAGAATGGGAAAATATATTCAACGTGTTAAGGGAAAAGCAATTTCAACCAAGAATACTGTACCCAGCAAGATTATCGTTCACTTGGGAAAAAAAGACACGAACATTCCCAGATAGACAAAATCTGAAAGAATTTGCCAGCACCAGACCAGATCTCCAAGAAGTTCTTAAGGGAGTGCTTTGTCAGTAAAATTAAATGCAGACACACAGAAATAAAAGTTCAAAAATTAAGAAAATGGGCAACTTAATTGTAGGGACAATGTCTGGAGATGAATATTATATCCCAGAATTCAATCTGGAAGATCGAGCCTTAACAGAAGAAAGATTAAGTACATGAGACTGAACTGATGAAACAACATTCTGTGACTGGACCAAAATATTGCTGCTTTTCTTCTAAGCTTTGTTGTCTGGTTTTAAAGGATTTTTGTCCTGTCTTGAGGCCTGTTTCTAGGCTTTAAGTTTCAAGGAAATTTCATTACCAGTTCAAAACTGCTCTTCTTGAAATTACCAGCTGGACTTGCTATTGAAAGTAGTTAGATTACTTATGATATTGTGTGATCAACAAAATGTTGGGGGAAAAGGAATGGAAGACAACTGTATATAGCAGAGATAGTGTAATAAGAGAGTGGGAAAGGGCAGAGGGTCAAACATGGGGTAAAAAACATATATATACATATAGATATGTATGAAAGTAGAAATGGAATATTATTGATGATAACATGCATGATTAAGCCACTATGCAGTTTATTCTAGATGGGAAAACACATTTAATATGTTGTGATGATGCTCAGGGAATGAATGTTAAGTAATTAAAAAAAGAAGTTGCAGGAGGAAAAAAAAAACAGTAAAACTGTTCATATCGAAATTAAAAAAAAAAAATGCATATTTGATGACTGTAGTAAGCTATATAGCCCCAGCTGGGTACTACTTTATAATATGTTCATTCTATTCACTGAGGTTTATGCCTAAAGTCAGACTTGGGTTCACGTATAGGTATATATCAGCTGTGCTAGCTATTGGATATATTTAGACTAATTAAGTTCATCAGCAATTCAATTAAATGGGGGGGGGGGAAGGCATAGAGAGCAACCATGGATACCAGAGACAATGTGGGAGGAGGGTGGGACATGGCAGAGGGTGAGGAATAGGAAATCAAGGATGACAAAACAAAAAACAAAGTATACAAGACATAAGAATTGGAAAATTATTTGCTGATAACATGTATGTTGATGTGCTTGATTGAGCCAATACACAGTGTATTTTGGATGGAAAATTCATTTGTATGCTGTAATGATGTATAGTGAATTAATGTAAAAAATAAATAAATTTAAAGAGAAAAAAAAAAGGCTAAAACATCAATATTGCATTTTTTTCTGCATAAGGACTCCCAAACTAGAGTGTTTCTGATTAATTAGCCAAAACACAAAAGCCACTAGAGTTGATCAAATTGAAAATATCCCTTATAAAGATGTCCCTAGTCACCTAAAAGGCTATCCATAAAGTCCCCTTGATGGTTTAAGCATAGCTGTCTTTCAACTCTATTTAGCCAAAAAGATACTGTCCCAGAATTCTTAAAAAAAAAAAAATTATTTAATTTTATTTATTATAATGTGCTACAGGGCACATGTGCTCATAAAGGAAAGACAGAGAAAGAGAGGGAAAGTGAGAAAGCAAGCCACCAGGTCCAGACCTTGAACCATGATTGGCCATGTGGGAATCTAGTGTCTTGAACACCACACTGCCTGCTGGCCCCAAGAGTTCTTTTTAAAAAAAGAATTATTTTATTATTTATTATTATTATTCAATTTGAATAGAGGAAGAGAGAATGAGAAAGCAAGCAGCAGCCAGGTCTGGGACTTGAACCATGGTTGGCCATGTGGGAGTCCAGCATCTTAACCAACACACCACCTGCCAGCCCCAAGAATTCTTTTTAAAAAATTTGCTACAGAGCATGTGTGCTCACTGGGGAAGGAGGGAGGAAGGGAAAGGGAGGGAGGGAGGAGAAAGAAAAAAAGAAAAGAGGGACAGAGAGAAAAGTGAGAAGATCCTCTAAAGGGGATAGTCATGTTGCAATCCCTTCTCCATTTTCCTCTTTGAATTTTGGGCATGCGCACAAACACCTGACATGTTTATCAGGCTCCTGGGTCCAGGACTCAACCACACTGTCACTCATGTGGGATTCAGCTACTCTAACCACCATGCCACCTGCTGGCCCTGTTCTAGAATTAATTTTTCAAGGTCCCCCACCCCCCCCCCCCCCCCCCCCCCCATAGAAAGCATGTGCTTGCAGGAAACAGAGACAGAGAGTGATCCTTTCTCCTCCATTCTCTTGAGAGTTTGGGCATGCATACAAATGTGCTCAGTGATTTTCTTTCCTTTCTTCTTATTTAATTAGAAAAAAAAAAAAAAAACCATTTAATCACTGTACATCTTTACAGCATACAACACGATTTTCCCAGTATGAATACACTATACACTGCATAACAGTCCAGTCAAAATATTACCATACACATTATCCTCAACAGATAATTTTCCATTTTTGTGCCCAGCATGATCTTCAAGCTGCCAGGGTCTAGAACTCAAATTGCAGTTGGCCATGTGGGAATCCAGTGCCTTAACTATCATGTCACCTGCTGTCCAAGAATTTTTAAATCTTATCTGTCAAGAAACAGAATTGGACCAGCCAGTGGTATGGTGGTTAAGGTGCTGGGTTCCCACATGGCCAACTGTACAGTTGGAGTCCTGCACCCGGTGACTTGAAAAACACACTCTACACTCTGTGTGTGTGTGTGTGTGTGTGTGTGTGTGTGTGCCTTCTCACTTTTCTTCTCTTTCTCTCTCCAGTGAGCACACATGCTCTCCAGCAAATCAGAAAAACAAAACAGAATAATGTACTAAAATTAAAAAAAATTTACCTGAGCCTCTTAAAAACAAAAACAAAAAACAAACAAAAAACCAGGCCAATACCACCTAACCAATGAAATCTCATGTCCCAGAACCAGCAACTAGCTAGCAGACACCATGACAAAGCCACAATGGATATATAATGACCTGAGTCCAACTGCTCCAAAACTCCAATTACAAAATGTCCTGCCAAACCCCATTACTCTTCTTAGTAGATGAGCTTCTTCTGAGAGAGGCATGTATGGTGACTCATTCAAACTCGGGCCAAGTCTTTTCTGTCAGTCTAACAACTCCACCTATTAATGCATGATCTATTACCTAAGAATTTGCTACAGGCTCCATTCAGAAAAGACCTTAGGACTGAACAGACTAAGAGCATACCTTACTGGCAAACACAGGGGGTAGAAAACTTGAGCAAGCTTTAGATCAAAGACCCTATGGTAGGAAGACTTAATATTCAGTCACAGTATGTTTAATACTCAATTCACTCTCTAGTGCTATCCTGCAAAAAGCTAGAACAACTAAGGAAAATTACAGCACTGTGCAAGTTCGGTGGAGTTAAAAATCTCCAACAAGTTTGGAAACTGACAGAACTGCTCGCTGTCTTTTCTATGCTTACAGTCTGTTTTAGTACATAGGTATAAACTGCCATGATGTGATCTCTCCAAGGCATTTGCTTCTTACCTGCATGAACACCTTCCCAATGACCACGTCGTCGTCGTCCTTAAACACTGTGCTGAAGACTACCGTGACTCTGTCCTTTTTAGACTCAACATACCTGAAGAAACAAAACCCATGAGAGTAAATACAGAACAAGATTGGATTTGAATTACAAGTGAAGTGCAAGGCTAAAGTAAAAAATGCTTTGATTCATAAAATGAAGGCATACAAATAAGAAAAGGTATTGACTTTTATGGCCAACAAACAGTCAGTGTAATAAATGCTTGTCCTAAGAGTCAGGAGGTAGAAATTACCCAGAGTAGACTTTATTAACTTACATATATGGTATGACAATCACTCTAGAGTTAGTGATTCTGGGAATGTTGCTTTTAAAAATTTCATTTCTTGGGGCTGGCAGGTGGCGTGGTGGTTAAAACACCGGACTCCAACGTGGCCAACTGCGGTTCGAGTCCTGGACCTGGTGGCTTGCTTTCTCTCACTTTTCCTCTCTCTGTCTCTCTCTGATCAAATTAAAATACAACAATAATAATAAATAAAAATTTAAAAATTCATTTCTTTATATGAGATTCATAGTAAGAGTTGCAATGACACAGAACCTACAGTCACCTTCAGCCTCCTGATTATCTAAGATATACTCTTGAAGAGGAATCAGAACACTTTACATACCTTAAAGGCATATATCACATTCTTTCTTTATCTTTTGTCAACACTCAAGATCTGGTGATTATGAGAAGTGGCCTATTTTTTCACCTATATCCTGTTTCTCATGTTTTCATGAGAAAAACATTTAAGAAGGGGATTCACACATAGTTCATGTTGTGGCCAAGCTATTTCTTTCAGTAAGTACCATCCTGGTATGATGGTCACAACCAAGCTTCAGGACCGAATTCTGTACTCACATGGTCTCATCATCCCTATAATGGATAACTGCCCTGTTCTCGCCTTCTTTGCCCTCTTCTTGGAATTGGAAGTATTTCTCAAAGACAGAGGCAAAACAATTTCGCTTCAACATGCCAGCTTGATGCACTATGGAATCCTTGGATGCAGGCAGATTTTCAAGGTCATATAGCAAAGAGACATTGTATCCTGGAGGGGAAAAAATACCCCAGCAGTTATATTAAAAAATAAAACAAACAACAACAACAAAAAAACACAAAGGGCTTATTGATCACTCCCAGGTAAACAAATACTTTTCGGGTATTAATGACATTTCACCTTGTCTCAGTGTCTGTACTTTTTTTTTTTTTTTTTTTAAGAATTATTTTATATTTACTTTATTGATTGTAATTTGACTGAGAGAGGGACAGAGAGAGAGAGAGAGAGAACGAGCGAGCGAGCAAGCAAGCAAGCAAGCCACTGGGTCTGGGACTCAAACCACTGTCAGCTACGTGAGAGTCTAACCATCACTCCACCTGCCGGCCCCAATGTCTCTACTTTTAACCCAAGTAGACTGTTATACATTTCTATCTACCTCATTAGGCAAAATGAGGTGAAATGAAACATTAATTATTGTAAAATCCCTATAAATATATATAGCTAATTTACAAATGGTAAGCAAAAATTTGAAACAATATTAAAGATGAATGATTACACACATGGAATGGGAGGAAGTCATGAACTGGGAACTTCAATTGGAAATTTAGTGTTCTGGGACCAGCAGGCGGCATGGTGGTTAGGGGCACTGGACTCCCACATGGCCAACCATGATTTAAATCCAAATCTGGTAGCTTGCTTCCTCACTTTCCCTCTCTCTCCTACTCTGTCCCTCTCTGGTCAAATTTAAATAAAATAAATAAATAAATAAAGCTAAGTAAAAGAATTCTTTAAAAAACATAAGAAATTTAGTGTTCCAGGGGCCGGCAGGTGCGTGGAGGCTTGGAGGTTGAGGCATTGGACTCCCACATGGCTGATCACAGTTCAAAACCTGGACCTGATGGCTTGCTTCCTCTTACTCTGGTCAAATTGATAAGTGATAATAATAAATAAAATAAATAATTCTTAAAAAAAAAAAAAAGTTAGTGTTCCAGAGACGGCTGTGAAAGAGGACTGACTGTATACGACATCCGACTATGAGTCATGTCTTTTTCTTTGACAGTTTAATATGCCAAATGCCAACATGGTCAGGACCTAGATAGCTTTCTAATAAACATACCCCTTTACATGTCCAAATCCTTTTGAGAGAGGAGGCAGAAGAACTACATACCCGCTTACATATACACCTCCCTAAAAGCTTTTATTTGTATACACTGTAAAAATTTCAAAGTGTTGTTTAATATTCTACCTCATTTGATCTCAGTAACAATTCTTTGAAGTAGGCAGTCTAGATAAGCTTATTCTCATTTTACAGAATAAAATAAAAAGAGTATCAAAGAAGCCAAATGATTTGTCAAATGCAGCATGACACATGGGCCCAGGCCACTGGTCTTAGGTTGAACAGTACAAATTGCAATGGGTCAGAATCCTGGCCTCGTCACTTTATGACCTTGGAGAACTGCCTGTTCTTTACAAATTCCTCATCCAGTAAAGAAAGAGGTGGGGAGATGAGCAGACTGTTACATTAAAAGAATGTACGGAGTACCAGCAAGTGGCATGGTGGTTAAGACACTGGACACTCCCACATGGCTGACCACAGTTTGAGTCCCGGACCTGGTGGCTTGCTTTCTCACTCCCCCCCAACCCCGTGTCTCTCTTTGGTCAAATTAAAAAATAAATGAGTGGGGACCAGCAGTTAGCGTAATGGCTATGTCGCTGGACTCCCACGTAGTCGACCGCGGTTCGCGTTCCGGACCCGGTGGCTTAAACTCACGCCGGGCGCGTGTGCGTGCGTGCCCAAGATCTCGAGAGGAGAATGGAGGAGAAGGGATTGCGGCGTGGCCATCCCCCCTGGGGGGTGATTTCCTGCTTTCTATCTCTCTGTCTCTGTCTGTCTGGCGAGCGCACGCGCCCTATAGCAAAAACCTCTCCCAAAAAAAGAAAAAAAAAAAAAAAAAAAAGAGTGGATAAATAAATAAATAATTAAAAAAAAGAATGTACGGTATTTAAAGCAGCTAGAACAGCGCAGGTCATCAATAAGTAGGACAGACCAGTTGAAGTCCAAGTCTTCTGACCACCATACTGTTCTGCCTCTCTGTGGCTCGTCAACTAGGAATTCCAGGAAACAGGGCTGGAGCACTTCATTATTTAATCACATGATTACTAAGTGCCAAAAAACTTCTAGGTGTTTTTGCAAACACATCTGAACATCATGGAAGACATTTCATATTTTAGGGAACTGACGGGAATAATTTTACCAGAACTGTATAGATTTCACATTTGTAAATACAGTCATATGCCTCATAACAAGGTTTGGGTCAACAATGAACCCGTATACCACAGTGGTCCCATAAGATGGTATTACATAGCCTAGGCTATCCTTTTAGGCTTGTGTCAGTACACTCTATGCACAATGACAAAATTGCCTAATGATACATTTCTTGTGACATAATCACTGTCATTAAGTGATATGTGACAGTATCTCAAATCTTTTTTTTCCTTTTTTTTGGAGAGGTCTTTGCTATAGGGCATGTGCACGAGACAGAGAGACAGAAAGCGAGAAATCATCCTCCGGGGTATGGCCACGCCGCAATCTCTTCTCCTCCATTCTCCTCTCGGGATCTTGGGCACGCACGCACATGCACCGGTGTGAGTTTTAAGCCACCGGGTCCAGGACTCAAACCGCAGTCGACTACATGGGAGTCCAGCGACATAGCCATTACACTTAACTGCTGGCCCCAGTATCTCAAATCTTTACATTGCATTATTGTTTTATGTTTTCTTTTCTTTTTTTAAAACAAATATTTAATTTTATTTATTCATTCATTTATTTTAATTTGACCACAGAGAGACACAGAGAGAGACAGAAAGTGAAAAAGCAAGCCACCAGGTCTGGGACTGGGATCATGGGTGGCCATGTGGGAGTGTCCAGTGCCTTAACCACCACACCACTCGCTGCTCCCCCAACTATTTTATGTTTTCTTTTTTTTTTTTTCTTTTTTTGGAGAGGTTTTTGCTATAGGGCGCGTGCGATCGCCAGACAGACAGAGAGAGACAGAGAGATAGAAAGCGAGAAATCACCCCCCAGGGGGGATGGCCACGCCACAATCCCTTCTACTCCATTCTCCTCTCGGGACCTTGGGCACACACGCACACGCGCCCGGTGTGAGTTTAAGCCACCGGGTCCGGGACTCAAACCGCGGTCGACTACGTGGGAGTCCAGCGACATAGCCATTACGCTAACTGCTGGTCCCACTATTTTATGTTTTCTAAGAGCATTCCTGAGGTCTATGTTTTCTGTCCATCTATTCTCTTAGAAAGCACGAACTGCCTTTATAAGTCTTTGCTCTAGATAATGCTTAGCACCTTTCTGGCACTTCAATATTAAATAATATCAATCACCATTCCATTTTGGGTGTCGGAAAACAAGAGTATAAACAGATTAGATAAAAAAAAAAAAGAAAATATTTAAAGTTGAGGCATGCTGGTTTTAAGAAGCCAAATAAAATAACAGCTAAAGTTAGACTTTAGTAAGGCTTCTGATATGGTGAGTGGAACATACTGAGAATGAAGAGAAGTAAAATTTAGCGTAGCCTGTTGAGTTTGCCTAGCTAAACCAGTAAAAAAGGAGACACCACTTCCTGACACTTTCATACTCTGTACGTGCAGGTACACAGGCTCTGTAATCTGCCAACGTCTATGCTTTAGTAGGAGGCAGAATGAGAGAGGGTCCAGGGACAGATATGTTAGCTTTCCATGTTAGGATCTAAGGTGTAACAAGCATGCCTGAGAGCTCACATTTTTCTTTTTTCTTTCTTTTTAGTTTGCTATAGCGAGTGTGCTTGCCAGAGACACAGAGGGAGAGGGAAGGAGGAAAGCGAGAAATTCCTCCCTAGGGGGATGGACATGTCACAATCCCTTCTCCATTCTCTTGGGATTTTAGGCATACCCATATGTCAAGCTGCTGTGCCTAGGACGTGAATCGTACAGTCAGCCATATGGGATCCAGCTGCCTTAACCTCCACCAGCTGTGGCTCTCTCCACCTGATTTTTCTATTCTATATCTGTTTCTTTCTTTAGTTCTCTCTTTATTAAATTCCTTGATTCTTTCATTTTAAAGTTTACAGTGTCACTTTGTTTCCAGAAACAAATATATGAGATATAGAAATACTCTATTCCAATCGGAGTGGTGAAGTAGTCTCACCTTTTAAAATGCCCCCTACTGCACGACCCAAAAGAGTGGGGGTATGGCCAGCCAATGGTGTGGTGGTTAATGTGAGTGGATCTTACATGGCCTACTGCATGGTTTAAGTCCTGGACCTGGTGACTTAGAAAACATGTCAGGTGCATGTGCATCCATGCCCAAATCCCAAAAGGTGGGAGGGATGAATGAGAAGGGATTGTAGCATGGCCATTCCCCATGGGGAGTGCTTTCATTTCCTCTCTCTCTCTCTCTCTCTCTCTCTCTCCTTCTCTCTGGTGTGCATGGCACCCTCTGACAAAATGAAAAAAAAAAAAGTTTGTGGATGGGTCAGACAGTGGCAAAGTGCTAACACAATCCTTTGCAAGGCTAATCGAGAAGAGAAGGGTTTCTGGTTCACCTCTGGAGGCCTTCCTGAACACGCCATGTACATGTGTGCCCATAATACAGGGCTGGCTGAGACTGGGGGTGGATAGTGGCATAAGGACCCTGCTGGGGGTGCCTGTCTGTCTCCCACTCATAGAATAAATAAACTTAAAAAAAAAAAAAAAAAAAAAAAAGAGGGAAGATGAGGCTTGATGGTGTTCAAAACAGAATGCTTTGTAAGGCTGACCCGGATAGAAAAGTTCTGGTCATGCCCAGAGACCTCCCTGAGTACACCATGCATGTGTGTGCTCATGATCCAGGGCTGGCTGAAGCTGAGGTGGGTCACAGTGTCAAGACCTTGGTGGGGACTCTCTTTCATGGAAGATAAAAATAAAAGTAAACAAATAAAAAGGTGAGGGGTTAGAAATACACTAGCAAAGGTAACTGCTGTAAAGGGAGTGAGATCTTCCTATTTAGAAGGGTTAATCAAGATACTAAAGTAGCAATATGTGAGTAACAAACACTCCTGTATGTTTAAATGGTCTTGCTATGCAGGACTGGCCCTATAGCTTCATGGTTCAGGAGACCAGATCCCATATGGCTCACTGCAGTTCAAATCACTGAAGGAATGCCTTCTTTCTCTCTCCCTGGCAAGCATGTGCATCTTTTCTTTTTTTTTTTTTTTTTTGAGAGGTTTTGCTATAGGGCGTGTGAGCTCGCCAGACAGACAGAGACATAGAGACAGAAAGCGAGAAATCACCCCCCAGGGGGGGATGGTCACGCCGCAATCCCTTCTCCTCCATTCTCCTCTCAGGATCTTGGGCACGCACGCACACGCGCCTGACTACATGGGAGTCCAGCGACATAGCCATTACACTAACTGCTGGTTCCCAGCATGTGCATCTTTTGGCAATTAAAAACAAAGTCTTAATACTTGGTTCTCACTGTAGGGCCCTACTAAATGCCAAGGAGCTGGACATACCACCAAGCCATAGAGGTAAAAATACTGTTTAGTTTTCTGCTTTAACCCCAAAAAGCAGTACAACCAAGCTGTTCTACTTAAGAGTGGCAGGTACCTTTCAGTTCCTCTGGCTATGAATGCAGAAATCACCTATTAGAAGAATGAATTAAGAGGAGACTGACATGCAAGCAGATGGCATGGTGGTTAAGGCACTAGATTCCCACACGGCCAACCATGGTTTGAGTCCTGGACTTGCTGGCTTGAAAATCACGTTGAGTATGCGTGCACGTATGCTCAAAATCCTAAGAGGAGAATGGGGAAGAGATAAGGGCCTGACCATTCCTCTTGAGGGGGTGATTTCTCACTTTCCCTTGTCTGTCTCTGGCAAATGCACGCACCCCCCTGGCAAAATCCCCACCCCCAAAAGGACAGGGAGGAGCTGACATTTTTTATTATTTGAAGATGTTGTGAACATTCCTCTTCCTTTTCCAAATATACAGTGTACAGAAAAAGTTGTTAGTAGGGGCTGGGAATGGGAGTCAATGCTTGTAGCCTTGTCAGAGGCACTTCAGAGGCGCTTCAATCATGATGAGCAATCGAAGGCAGCCCTCTGGCTGACAGATTAAGGAAGTCATTAAGCTCCATCAAGTAAATGTTAAAAATGAAATACACCTATTCTGGTAATCCCAGTATGTACCACACTGGAAAAAGTAAAGCCCCTTTCAAAGCTATTTATATATTTATTTTTGTAGAGGTTTTTACTTAGGACATATGCACTTTCTGGGGAGAGAGAGATAGAGAGAGAGCGAGCGAGCGTGAGTGAGCAAGATGGTGAGAGGGAAAGTAAGAAATCACCCCAGAGAGATGGCCATGCTGCAATCCCTTCTTCTCCATCCTCCTCTAGGATCTACGGCACGCACGCACATGCACTTGGCATGAGTTTCAAGCCACCGGGTCTGGGACTCAAACTGTGGTCAGTCATGTGGGAGTCCAGCGATGTACTGCTACATTATCTGCTGGCCCCTCACAAGATTTTTATGGGGGTATTTGGGAACTAGGTACATGAAGAAATATTTGTAAAATAGTATTTAAGCAAAATCCTTTGGCTAGTACAATCAGGACATGTCTCTCCCCATGTCATCCCAGTTACTCACATTATTACATACCTGCTTCTGGATTTACCAAGAAACTTCCATACACTCTCTTTAATAACTAGGAAAAAAAAAAAAAGGTATCAATCCAAAGGTTGTGATAATTCCATCATTTCAAAGCATTGTAAATGCTATGCTCTTCCCAGCCAGCATCCTTCCTACATTCACTGGGTGGATAGGAAACCAAGAGATGGAGGGAACCAATTAAGTCACTCATAGAACTGAGATCAGAATCCAAAAGGTTAGTTTTTAGATTTTTCTTTCTTTCTGAGAGATTTTTTGCTACAGGGCACGTGTGCTTGCTGGAGACAGACAGACAGAAAGGGAAAAACCACCCCCCAGGGGGATGGCCAATCCTTCTCTTCCATTTTCCTCTTGGGATTTTGGGCAGGCTTACACACAGACCCGACCTGAGTTTCAAGCTGCAGGATCTGGGACTTGAACCATAGATGACCATGTAAGAGTCCAGCACCTTAACCACTGCTGGCTCCTTCGGATCAATCTTTCAAAGCTTGTCTTTATTAGGATTGACTATACTCTTATGTTCTTCTCCTCCAAATCCTAGTTGCACATAATCATCTTTCATTTTTAAGAGAACATCAGAAAGTCAGGGGAGTCAGAGGACAGATTATGTTATCAACTAAACACAGGCTAAGCCACTAACCCAGTTGAATGAACAGATAAAACAAGATTGTTGGGGACTGATTTCTAATAGTCTGTTAATCTTATATGCTTTAAAATTATTTAGCTTATGAACAGCTTTTAAGACAAAGTAAGCATGCTCAGGCACCCAGCATGTTTTTCAGGACGCTGGGTCTGGGACTTGAACCACACTGAGTTGGCCATGTAGGGTCCGGCACCTTAACCAACATGCCACCTGCTGGCCCCCGCATGTCTTGTCTTATACTCACTTCTGTGTTCACTGCCCAGAGCAATGCCTGCATAGAGGCACAGACAGTAGTAGCTCAAGGAACAGCAATGATTTTCTTATCTTATTTTCAGTGTAATCTCTAGACCATTTGAAAAACTGATCAAATGGAGAGGTTTATTTCCATTTTTAAATATTCTTGGAAACAAGTAATAATGTATAAATAGTCCACTAAGCAATAATTTCTTACTTTTCCAAATATTTATGTAACTATCTTTTAAAAAAGTTTATTGAAAGCCAGTGAGACAGGCACTCCCAGCAGGTCTTCGAGCTGTGATCTACCCTAAGTCTCAGGCAGTTTGGGTCAAGGGATCATCAAGGGAACATATCAGTGTGTTCAGGGAGGTCCTGGGATGTGAGCACAGATCCTTCCCATGTGGGTCCAACTGCATTATTGCCATGCCACTGCCAGGCCTAGTTAACCACTCTTCTGTAGCTGGAAGAAATTCCTTATCTGCAAAATTTGGCTAATAGATTGGACCACAAAGCATGAATTAATGATCTTCCTTATTTAAATAAAGGCAAGAGAAGTAGTGCCATGTTTAGTTCTAGTTCCTATCTGATGATCGTACAGTCACTGTGAGGTATCTCTTTCACAAGAGAGGAAGGAAACGAAGGCAGGGGTTCAAGGTCATAGAGTTTGTTGGTGGCACAGGGAGATCTGGCCTACAGATGTCTCACATACCACTTCTCCTGGAGTCTGTGGTGGTGTGTGTGGGGAGCAACATGCAAATCCCACAAGAATTTTAACCTGCACTCTAACTCTGAGTTACAATTCTGTACTACATACACTACTATTGATACCTGGAAGAAGGGAACATCAAATGTGAAAGAAACCACAACCCCACAGATTTAGTTAATTCCAAGCTTACTAAGTTAATATTCTGGAGTGATGTAAGAGCTACATAAAGACAAATTTACACCAGAATCAATTCCTTTGCTCCCTTCCCTTGGCAAAACCAGCCAATGCCTCCCTGTTACTTCACTTGTACTTTTAACTGCGATTCACCTTTCAATTTGTGCCCTCTCTCCAGCCTGACACCAGGGACAGGGAGGGTTGCCCATCGCTCATCACCATTAGACATCCCACTCTAACAGCAGAGACCTGCTATTAACAAGGGCCTGTGAAAACGTAATAAGCTTCCTGTGGTTATCGCAGGCTGGTCACTGTTTAACCAGCCCAGGGAGCCATTTACTGTGCACTCTGCTCGACTCTGTGCATGTTCCGTACTCCACCCACTTGAGTGGGTGGGGTTGGTTCTTTGACCCTCGTGGCAGCTGCAAGAATAGCAATGTACTCTGGAGTTCCATTGTAAGAATGAGCAGAATGGAAAGAACATTTAAGAAACAGAGCTTAACACTTTCCTTTCCCTTCCAGGGGTATTATTACTGCATCCAGAGGACTGTCTAGGAGCAGGGTTACACAATTTTTTAGTTGTCTGTTCAAATATTTAACATTTCTTTTCCGGTAGTTATAGCTAAACTAAAGTAGGGCTGCTTCAGACGTCACTTGCTTCCTCTTGTTCTTTATCTGAGAAGAGTTAACCACTATCTTTTTATTAATAATCCTTCACAAGCTTTATAGGACTAGATCTTCCTTCTGGAGCGTCTCTCCTCACCCCCACCCCGGTAAAATCCTGAATCTGTATTCTCTAAATGTTTCATCTTTCCTTGACCTTATGGGCAAATCAATTAATTTGAATAACTGAAGCAAGTGACTGCCCACAGCTCTTGGTATTCTGTTAAGACCAATTTTAGTTTTTATAAAAAAGATTATCAAGCTCTTGATCATACTTTTTTTATAAACAGGCTCTCATAATATAAATTTTATGTAATTAAAAAACTGTTGCTCTTTTCAGAAAGAAAACAGAACTGGATGTATCTTTATTCAACAGATTAAGGAGAACTTAGTTTGTTAAAACTAAGATACTTAAAAACTGATTCAGGAACTGAGTCATACTTCCTGCTTCAAGACCCAACCACAACGAGCACACACTGGTGCAACAGCATTCTCTCTTCCATAAATGGTTCTCCTCAGAGCACACACAGTTCAGCAGGAACTTACTGCTACTGAAGCTATCAAAAGGAGCCAGTGGACGAGGGATGGCCGTTCAGAGTTTCACAGTATCTGGACATCCCTTATTTCCCCTAAGGCAGTTTGTAAGAATGAATAGATATTTAAAAAGGCTACCTCTAAAGAACATTACATTAAAAATGTCCAAGGGCAGTTACTCATACGTAAAACTTCCAACGTGAGAAATTAAGATTAAAAGGTTTAAACAAGCTAGAAGTTAACATCTGCCTTGATGTTGTTATAGATAAAGAACAGAACCTGTCTCATCCTTGTGACAGCTATATTTGAGCTGGTCACGCAAAAATATTCTTTGCTATACTTTTGAAGAACTAAGTCTGTTTTTGTTTTCATTGCTCTATAAAATCCTGGTAGCATTTAAAATATGAAAAAAAAAAAAAAAGCAAATCCCTTTAAGAGTCTGAGAAAGCTATTAAGCTTTGGTTAAAGACCACCTTTATTTCCCCAAGATAAAAAGGAAAGAGGCAAAACCTTTTCTGGAAAACACACTTCCTTACATTATTATGGGAAATCAAAGCAAGAACTCCTGGTGGGGTGAGCAAGCCATCCAGAGTGGCCGAGGCCAGTGAGGATAATTTATTTCCAAGGATCTTCTGAGTAGCAAGCTGCCAAACAAAGGTAAGGAGGAAAGAGTTCTGGGGAAAATGTTGTGGAACTCACCTCATCAGCACCATGTGCCTGAAGTTCCTTGTAAAATTTCAAAGAAATACTGACCATCACTTTTGTTTTGTCTCCATTAGGATTTGAAATATGATAGAGGACCCCATCGAAATCTGTGAGGAAAGCAAACAGACTGCTTAACCTGGGAACAGGGAACAACCTCAGAACACCCACTTTGCAGCAGAACATAGGGAAAAACCCTTCATTAGAAGGCAAGTAAGTAAAATGGGGTTTATTTCCAGTCTGTGTGAGAACAGAAACACTGGGCTAGAATCGCTATTCACCTATCTCTCTGTTCTTTCCTAAAATTACAAAGTTATCTCACCTTAACCACATCTTGGTGCCGAAAGAAACATTTAAAGAGCTTGTATTGTGATGCATTTTAAACATGTGTAAAGTTAGAAAGAACAAGGGCCAGCAAGTGTTGTGTTAATGGTTAAGGGGCTGGATCCATATTTTGAATCCTAGACCTGGTGGCTTGAAAAACATGCTGGGTGCATGAGCATGCATGCTGAAAATCCTGAGAGGAAAACAGAGGAGAAGGGATTATGGTGTAGCCATCCTCCCTGGGGAGGAGGGGAGGGGAGGGTGATTTCTCACTATTTCTTTCTGTCTCTCACTCTTGCTGGTAAGTGCATACACCCTTTTAACAAAGAGACTGAAAAAGAAAAAGAGAGGTAAAAAGAACAGAATGGGGCAGCAGATAGCATGGTGATCAAGATGCTGGACTCTCACATGACCAACTGCAGTTAAAATCCTGGACCTGGAGAACCAGCAGTGAGCATAATGGCTATGTCGCTAGACTCCCACGTAGTTGACCGCGGTTCGCATCCCGGACCCGGTGGCTTAAAACTCACGCCAGGCGCGTGTGTGTGCGTGCCCAAGATCCCAAGAGGAGAATGGAGGAGAAGGGATTGCGGCGTGACCATCCCCCCTGGGGGGTGATTTCTCACTTTCTGTCTCTATGTCTCTCTCTGTCTGGCGAGCGCACGAGCCCTATAGCGCAAAAACCTCTCAAAAAAAAAAAAAAAAAAAAAAAAAAATCCTGGACCTGGCAGCTTGAAAATCATACCAGGCAAGTATATGTGTATGCCCCAAATCCTTAGTGAATGGAAAAGAAGGGACTGCAATGTGGCTTTGCCCCCTGGGGGGTGACATCTCACTTTCCCTCTCTCTCTCTTTGGCAAGTACACGCACCCTATGGCAAAAAACCTAAAGAAGAAAAAATATATATAATACATTCCCATTCCCGTTATGCTGTTTTGAAACTACCAACATACGGCCAATCTTGTTTCATTTAGACACACCCTCTCTGTTATTTATTTTGAAGCAAATCCCAGACATCACATCATCTATAAATACTTCAGAACATATCTTTAGAAGACAAAGAACAGAAGCCTTTTTTTTTTTTTTTTTGAGATTTTTTGCTAGGGGGTGTGTGCTCACTGGAGAGACAAGAGACAGACAGAGAATCAGAAAGCAAGAAATCATCCCTCAGGGTGGATGGCCACACCACAATTCCTTCTCCTTCATTCTCTCTGGATTTTGGGCAAGCATGCACATGCGTCTGGTGTGAGTTTTAAGCCTCCGGTCCAGAATTCAAACTGTGGTCGACTATGTGGGAGTCCAGCGATGTAATCATTGTGCTACCTGCTAGTCCCAGAAGTCTATATTTTTTAAAAATATCATTTTCTTAACATCAAACATTTAGTCAAATGTTCAAATATTTTACATTTTTCTCAAAACATTTAAAAAAATTTTTTTTTCTTTTAAGAGTTTTGCTATAGGGCATGAACACTCCCTGGAAAGACAGAGAGAGACAAAGAATCAGAAAGCAAGAAATTACTCCCTGGGAGCAGGAGGGGTGGGAGGAAGGGAATGGCCATGCCGCAATCCCTTTTCTTCCATTTCCCTCTTGGTATTTTTGGCAAGATGCACAGGTGCCCAGTATGAGCTTTAAGCCACTGGGTCCGGGACTTGAACTGTAGTTGGCCATGTGAGAGTTCAACAATGTAATCATTATACCATTGGCTGGTCCCAACACTGTTGTCTTTTTAAAATTAGAATCCAAAGAAGATCTACACATCATACTTGGTTATTATTACTTTTTTTTAGTGAACATTATTTTTATTTATTATTAAGTGCAAGAATCTTATACTCTCATTTAGTCTTCAAACATTCTAGAACTTGCACTCCTGAAACAATCTGCAGACCAGTTTAATAAACCCCTTTAAGCAGACATGACAGTCCTAACATTTTTTCCTCACACCCACCCTCCACCACTCACTCTCTACCAATCATTTTACTCCCTTCGAGTCTCTAGCATCCACACCCACCCTCTCTACCATCACATCTTCAGATCTCTCAACCTCTGCTATAAAGTACAGACACTCAGTACAAATTGAGTGGGGAGATATATAATGCATCTTTCAAAGTCTGGATCACTTTAAAAACTTTAAAGTTTTTGGAGCTGGCAGGTGGCGTGGTAGTTAAGGGCATTGGACTCCCACATGGCCGACAGCAGTTCAAGTCCTAGACCTGGCAGCTTGCTTTCTCACTGTCCCTCTCTCTCTCTCACACTCTCCCTCTCTGATCAAAATAAAATAAAGTTAGATAAAATAATTCTTAAAAAAAATCTCTAAAGTTTTTTGCTATAGGGTGCATGAGCTTGCAGGAGAGAGGGGAAAGTAATGTATCACCCCCCGGGGGGATAGCCATATCGCAATCCTTTCTCCTTCAGTCTCCTCTCAGGATTTTGAGCATGCACACACAGCGTGTTTTTCAAGTTGCCAGGTCTGGGACTTGAACCATGGTCAACCAGGTGGGAGTCTACCTTAACCAGCAACCCACGTGCGCTTGGTTATCTTTTCTTTTTGAAGAGGTTTTTGCTATAGGGCACATGCACAAGACAGAGACAGAGAGACAGAAAGTGAGAAATCACTCCCCAGGGGGGATGGCCACACTGCAATCACTTCTCCTTCATTCTCCTCTCGGGATCTTGGGCACACACGCACATGCACACAGTGTGAGTTTAAGCCACTGGGTCTGGGACTCGAACCGCGGTCGGCTACATGGGAGTTCAGGGACATGGCCATTACGCTAACTGCTGGTCCCAAGATTTTTTGCCATAGGGTATGTGCACTCACAAGGCGTGTATGGGGAGGGGGAAGGGCCAGAGAGAGCCAGACAGAGACAGCTGAGAGGAAAAGTGAGAAATCACCCCCTTAGGGAGATGGCCACTTCGCAATCCCTCCTCCTCCATTCTCCTCCTGGGATCTGGGGCATGCACACACACGTGCCTGGAGTGACTTTCAAGCCACCAGGTTCAGAACTCAAACTGCAGTCAGCCAGGTGGGAGTCCAGCGATGTAACTACTAGACTACCGGCTGGCCCCCTCTGATCGGGTTCTATCTTCCTGCGACACACAGAGGACTGACTCAGCCTGTGCAATTCCTGAAACACTGTGCCAAGTGCCATCACTTTAGGGGACTGGCCTGCGGATAGCAGAGGGAGATCTGGCAGTACTAGTTAGTAGAAGGGCAAAGGCCCGATGCCCAGCCGCCCAGTCAGCACCTCAGAGCTCCAGCCTTCCGAGATCGTGTAGTCAAGCACTGTCATTTACACAGGGTGGCTGTGTAACTCCCCACAGCTCACACAGCAACTGCGTGGCAGCAACAGCTCATTCTTTACAGGGACTACAAAGTAGCAGCCTCTCTTTCAATCTTCATAAATAGGCCTGTAGCAAGCTCGAGTTTCCCTACTACTCTGCTGCCAAGCAAACAAAAGTGATGAACATCTGAAGAAAATAGTATTTCCAAAGTAAACAATCACCTAAGTTTGTTTACAAAACTAAACCCAAATTCTAAGATACCAGCAGGTAACTTTATATAATTTACTAAACTACAATATCAGTCATTAATGGATGACTAAATACATTAAGTGGCCATCTAACATGAAGACCTCTAAGAGACTTGACAAGGGATGAGACCAAAAACACCAAAAGTTTATTTTAGAGAGTTTTATTTTCTATTCTTTATATTGTGCCTTCTCTTAATAGGATGGCGATAAAGACACTTACCTGCAAATGTTACTTCTACTGCTTCTGGTTTGTTTCTGTAAAACAAAGCAAAAAAAGGTTCTTGGTTAAGATAACTATTGTAGGACCAACAGGTAGTGTGGTGATTAAGGTGCTGGACTCCCACGTGGCCAACTGTGGTTTGAGTCCTGGACCTGGCAGCTTGCTTTCTCATTTTCCCTCTCTCGATCTCTCTCTCTGGTAAGTGCACGTGCCCTATAACAAATTTAAAACAATAAGTAAATAAATACATAAAATTAAGTAACTCTAAAAAAAAATAACTGTAGTGTGGGTCAGCTGGTGTCATGGTGGTTAAAGAGGCTGGCTCCCTCGTGGATGACTGCATGGTTCAAGTCCCAGACCTGGAGGTCTGAAAAACACACCAGGTACATGTGTGCGCCCAAAATCCCAAGAGGAGAATAGAGAAGGGACTGCAGCATGGCCATCCTCCCTGGGGAGTGCTTTCTTATTCTCCCTCTCCTTCTCTCTCTCTGGTGATACACATGTCCTATAGTAAACAGCAGCAGCCCCCCCACAACCAAAACCACCACCGTACTATCACTTGCCTTTAAGGGGACTTAGGAAACCTCCTGAGTTTTACTTAAGGTCAAATCACTCTGTAAAAATCTCTAGCTTACTGCCACTGAATACACAATTTATTTTCTCATGCATTTGAAGATTTTTGGACTTGCTTAAAGTGAAACTAAAAAAAAAGGGAAGACGACTTTAGCTTTTTTCACCTACCATAGAATTGCTCACTATAGTTGGTGCTCACTTTCAATTCTGAATTCCTAAAGAACATGATATACACATTCGTATATATGAACCACAAAATGCCACCTTTTGTTCAATGCCTCCCCCACAGACAGTGGTGATGAAGTAATATACTCAGCAGGGAAATGACTAACTGTAACACAGAATGGCTTTAGTTTGCATTAAGTGAAGGAATGGTTTTGGGCCATAAAATAAAACATCAAGTACTATCCTACTTTAAGGACCATCTGTAAGTCTTCCTACACATCTTCCCCTCTTCCTTTAAATCACCACAGTACTTACCACTCTCCTTCATAAAGCCCAGTTTTGTCTACCCTCATTTTGTTTTTTAAATTTCAGCTCTAGACTTAACACAGTACAAGATATCACTGTGAAATGATTGAGAATAGTCAAGATACTTGGTTTCCAACTTTAGCTTTTTCACCAGGCTCATGTTTTATGATAAATTAACTCTTATAGCTACTCATCTATATTATGGGACAATACAAATGGTCCTACCCACCTGTCAGAATTGTTACGGCTAGGAATAAAACAAGAGAACAGAGTGGGAAGAACTATCCTGGGAGGCAATGGCTGCTTGATAACTTTTTGTGCAATTCCCAAACTTAGCCTGGTACGTGGACTTCCATTTGATAAATGCTGCTGGATTACTGCCTACATAGCATGATGTATATCTTGCCTGTAAACAATAATGGTCAATTAACCCCCAGTACAAAGCTATTTCACGTCTTTCCTCCCTCCTTCTCAAAGCCAATGGAAGGAAACAAATGGAGACTCTGCTGTTTTATCAACTCTGCTGTATTATGCCAGCTACCTAAAACTCAAACAATCCTCTTTTTTTTTATTAATGGGCCAGCAGACAAGATGCACACATTTTCACATTCCTGCCTAACTTGCTCAAGATCTCTCAGTCAAGTATCTATTTTTTATGTTCTCTCTACTCCTTTACCTGTCAAAGCAACCAAGACTGAGCTGCCTTCCAAGGTTGCTGGGAAATAACGGTATAATGCAGTTTATGACTGTTAAAGAGCTGACACAGAGGTAATACAAGACCTTTCAAGGAAACTAGCTTTTACTAAGCATACATTAGTTGGGTTGAAAATCAATTTAGGACCAGTCCCACAGCCTAGCAGTTAAAGAGAGCCAAAGCTCACATGGTGAAACAGTTTATATCCTGGCCTTTGCAGCTTGAAAGCCATATCAGGCACAAGCGTGTGCATGGCCCCAATCTAAACAGGATGTAGAAACGAAGAAGGGATTATGGCATGCCCATGCCCCACTGGGGGCGGGGGGTGTATTCTCCCAGGCAAGCACACGTGACCTCTGGGGATATAAAAAAAAGAAAATCAACCCACACGAACCATATACCTTGCTTTTGCAAGCAGGGCATAGATTATTTTTTTACATGACTTAGAAAAATTTGTATGTTGGGAATCAGCAGTTAGCGTAATGGCTATGTCGCTGGACTCCCATGTAGTGGACCGCAGTTTGCGTCCCGGGCCCGGTGGCTTAAAACTCACGCCGGGTGCGTGTGTGAGCATGCCCAAGATCCCGAGAGGAGAATGGAGGAGAAGGGATTGTGGCGTGGCCATCCCCCCTGGGGGGTGATTTTTCGCTTTCTGTCTCTCTGTCTCTCTTTGTCTTTCTGGCGAGCGCACGCGCCCTATAGCAAAAAAAAACTCTCAAAAAACAAAAGAAAGAAAAATTTATATGTTGAGGGTCTCTAAGAGTAGAAACATCAAGCAGGTTTATAGAGAAGCAGTGAATTCAGAGTATAAGAAAAGAATTAGATGAAAAAAATTTTTTAGAGGTTTTTGCTATAGGGTGCGTGCATTTGGCAGAAAGACAGAGAGAGACAGAGAGACAAAAGTGAGAAATCACCCCCCAGGGGGAAAGGCCATTCTGCAATCCCTTCTACTACTCCATTCTCTTGGGATCTTGGGCACTATGAATGCATGCTCGGCATGAATTTAAGTGACCAGGTCTGGGACTTGAACTACATGGGAGTTCAGCGACATAGCCATTACGCCATCTGCTGGTCCCTAGATGAAAATTTTAATTGCTTCTGAGTTTTCATTTTGAAAATACAGCTAGAAAGCAAAGTCAATGAATAGTAAACAGCTATTTGTTGCCTCTGGAAACCAAGAGCAAAGAACAAAGAAATGGAAACATTAAATGAGGCCTATCTGAAGGAAACATTAAGAGGATACCCAATGCAAAGAAGCACTAAAGCATGTTTTCCTAGGGAAGGCTGGCTGTACTAAAAAGACAGGGAGTTTATCAAGTCCATATTGCATCACACAGTACATGGTTGGTTTTTATTTTTTGGAGCGGTTTTTGCTATAGGGCATGTGCACTTGCCAGAAAGACAGAGATAGACAGAGACAGAAAGTGAGAAATCACCCCCCAGGGGGGATGGCCACGCCACAATCCCTTCTTCCTCATTCTCCTCTTGGGATCTTGGGCATGCATGCACATGTGCTCAGCGTGAATTTAAGCCACCGGGTCCAGGACTTGAACCACAGTAGATTACACGGGAGTCCAGTGACATAGCCATTTCGCCAACTGCTGGTCCCATGGGTGATTTTTCTTTTCTTCTAAACTTTAGGCTTTAACTCTGTCGATGAAGGGCTGAGTTCTTTCTTATTCTTCACCACCAAAGTTGAGAAAAGTAACCTTAACTATAAATAGATAATTTTAGGGTTCCAAGGCTAAACATTTTGACTGTGTGAAAATCTGAATTTCTCTAGTCACAAAGCACCTTGAGCACAGATCCCCATGGAGGAGTTGCTAAGATCAATTCTAAGTGGTTTGCTGCCTGACTTAGGAATATTTGTCAAATCACTGCCATTAATATTTTAGTTCACTATTTTTGGCTGTACAAAAGGTTGTAAGAGAGAAAGGATGCTAAGGAGAGCATTAGGTCAAAGGAGACTTTATGAGTCATCTGGGAGTTAGAGGTCTGAGAACTCTGTGCCCAAACAAGAAGAGTGCTGAGTGTGAAAGATACCATAACAGGATCATTTCTCAATTCCAAGATGAGATATTTGTTATTTTACTCTTGTGGCTTAAAATCAGGGAGACAAGTAAGACTTGACCTGGGGGAAAGAGTACTGCTTAAGAGACCAAAAAGATAGTGAAGTTATTTACTGTTCTATATTCTGCTTAAGTTTCAAGTGCTTGAGGGTGAGTCTGATCACAGAAAAAGTGAGTCCTTCATAACTGACCATTCCCGTTTTGCCCTAAGACAAAAACCTCCCCCCAAAAAGTTTCCTAACTAGTATCTCATTACTAAGTTACAGATATGCTGAAACAATGATCCCTATAGCTCTTAGGGTAGCCAGGGGCAGACTCAAGAGGACAGATGGACCATTTACCCAAATGTGCCACACATATATGACCATGTTCTGTGTATACCACAAGATAAACTAGGCTAGGAGCCACAGTGACGGATGCCCAGCACAGGGCTTAATACATTACTCAGTGTCTACTTCTTCCCCAACCCCCAAGAGCCCTAGTTTTCTCAACTGTAACTGGGATCTACTGTCATACAGACATATTTTAAACTCAAATGGAACTGTGTTAAAGCATACAGTACAGTGCCTGGTTCACAGAAGGTGATCAGTACCTTAGTTTTTCCCTCCTAGGTAGAGTCAGAGGAGACCAGCATTTGAAGCTATGTTTGGGAGAGGTTTGGGGATTGTGGTAAGCCTCAGAATGAGAAATTGACTAGCAGGAGAAATAAGACTTCTACTAGTGTCAGACTGTTGTTACGTGTGGAGTCCTAGAACAAGCCGGCTGGGTAAGTCCTCAAGGTTACTGACTAGACATATCAAGACGCTAAAACATATGCAAGAACTATTCTTAAAATCCCATAGAAAAAAATGGTCTTCCACCCTTTTTCTAGGGACACTTCTGGAATATCAACTCCAAGTCAATAAAGTACTCCTTACAACTGTATTGCCTAATTTTCTATTCTTGTTAAGGACTTTGGAGTTTTTACTCCTCAATGAGTTCTAGACTTCAACTCTCCATTTGGGCATTTATGTCCCTCATTCCCTCTATGTTCTGAACTAGAAGAATGATTTATGATTTATTGAATTCTACTTATTATAAAGTTCCAGAGGGTTTGGCCTTGTAGCCTCATGGATTGCACATGTCTTACCATGGTTCATTCCTCCCTGGTGGCTTGAAAAACACACTGGCCACATGTGCATGCCCAAAGTCCCAAGAGAATGGACAAATGGAGAAGGGATTGTAGCGGGACTATGCCCCACTGGGAGATGCTTTCTCTCCCACCCCGGCAGTAAAAAAACAAACACATGAACCAGAGAGGTCTCTGATCACTCCTCTTTAATGCTCTGTAAGGTTCCCCCCATTTTCTTTTCAATAAAACCTATAAAAATAGATCATAGTAGGTAAGAGATGGTCTTACTCTTTGCTAAACTGTATCTCAAAATACGGAGAACAAAGAAATCTAAAAGCTGATTCACACAATGTCAGAAAAGTGATAAACTCTTAAAGAAACCAAAAATCCTTCTATCTGGCTTCATTTATTCTTTCAAGAAAGCATTTACTGAGCTAACTATATATACAAGGAGGACACTTAGAAAACAAAGATGACTAAAATTATAGACCCCACCCTAAGGAGACTTCGGTTTGGTCTAGCGACATTCTGGGGCTTCATGCCTAAGGCAGTCCCAAGGATGCCAGCGGTGTGTAACTGTAATGACCTGTAAAAAGACCAACCAGATCTTTTCAGCAAGTCAGACATGACTTTCCATTTCTTCTAAATGCTTTAAACAATGTCCTAATTCCAAATCACTTCAAACCAGTCTGCCTCTCTGAGGATATATGCAGCATATCTGAGAATGAGAACAAGGTATCAGCAAGATTTAATTTATTCCGTTCTCAAATTTCTCCTCCCACAGTCCTCACCCACCCCAACTGGCACTGCTTGCTTACTGAGCTTCACTCCCCCTCACAGAACCCTGGCTTCCCACAATATGCACAGGCTGTGGCAAGGAGCCAGCATGCACTTAAAAGCAAGAGCAATTCACATCTGACAGCATATCCTCGATTTTGGACTGCAGACTCTAGCTAAGTTGACAGGCCTAGCTTTAGAGGCTGAAAAGGTTCCCGGTGTGCATATAGAACAAAAGAATGAAATTAATTTACTAGTTTACTTCTGTTTTAATTGGGATGTGGGTAAGAATTCCTAAATGGAAAGGCAATGCTGTGTATGAGGTTATTTGGAGAGTTTTTGTTTTTTTTTTTTTTTTTTGCTATAGGGTGCGTGCGCTCGCCAGACAGGCAGAGAGAGAGACAGAGAGATAGAAAGCAAGAAATCACCCCCCAGGGGGGATGGCCACGCCGCAATCCCCTCTCCTCCATTCTCCTCTCGGGATCTTGGGCACGCACGCACACGTGCCCGGCGTGAGTTTAAGCCACCGGGTCCGGGACTCGAACCGTGGTTGACTACGTGGGAGTCCAGCGACATAGCCATTACGCTAACTGCTGGTCCCAGTATGAGGTTATTTGCAGAGTTGGGTATAGTTTTTCCTTTTTAAAGAATTATTTATTTAACTTTATTTAATCATTCATTTATTTTTAATCTGACCAGAGAGAGACAAAGAGAGAGAGAAGGTGAGAAAGCAAGCCACCAGGTCCGGGACTTGAACTGTGGTCAGCCATGTGGGAGTATCCAGCACCTTAACCACCATTCCACACTCTGGTCCCCACTTTCTTTTAAAATTTTTTTTTTAGGTTTTTGCCATAGGGTTTGTACACACACTGGAGAGAGAGACAGACAGTGAGAGGAAAAGAGAAATCATTCCCCAGGCGAGAAGGCCAGGTAGCAATCTCTTCTCTTCCATTCTCCTCTTGGGATTCTGAGCATGCACACATATGCCCTGCATGACTTTCAAGCCACCCGGAATGTGGTCAGCCATGTGGGAATCCAGTGCCTTAACCACCATGCCACCTGTGGCCTCCAGAATTAACTTTTTTGTTTTTTTTTTTTTGTTTGTTTGTTTGTTTTTTTTGAGAGGTTTTTCGCTATAGGGCGCGTGCGCTCGCCAGACAGACAGAGAGAGACAGAGAGACAGAAAGCGAGAAATCACCCCCCAGGGGGGATGGTCACGCCGCAATCCCTTCTCCTCCATTCTCCTCTCGGGATCTTGGGCACGCACGCACACACGCCCGGCGTGAGTTGTAAGCCACCGGGTCCAAGACGCGAACCGCGGTCGACTACGTGGGAGTCCAGCGACATAGCCATTACGCTAACTGCTGGTTCCCCTGAATTAACTTTTTAATCAGTCACATTCTCTGAGTTTGTAGGCTGTCAAGAGACAATTTACTAGTGATTATCACGTTGTGAGCATACATAGATTGTTCCACTAGGCCACTTCCCAGGAGTAGGGCAGAAATAAAAGTAAAAAGCTGGGGCCAGCCAGTGGCATGGTGCTTAAGGCAGTTGGATCCCACAAGGCTGATTGCATGGTTTGAGTTTTGGACGCGGTGGCTTAAAGAACATACTAGGTGTGTGTGCATGTGTGCCCAAAATCCTGAGAGGAGAATGGAGAAGGGATTACAGTGTGGCCATCGCCCCTGGGGAATGCTTTCTCATTTTTTTTTTCTCTCTGGTGAGCATACATACCCTATGTCAAATTGAAAAAAAAGTAAAACACAATCTGTCAGAATGGATCTTAGGCTTTATTAGAACTGCCTCCAAACTAAAAGGTTATCATGACCAAACGTATTACATTTAGATGACAGAACTGCTTTACCCAGAAGGAAGTTTAGACTTTTAGTAGGATGTCACAGGCAAGAAGATCTAGCAGGATAATCTCACAGTATCATTAAAAAAGAGATCAGCCTTAGGCCAACCGGTTGCATGGTGGTTAAGGTGGCTGGATCCCACATGGCTGACTGTGCCGTCTGAGTCCTGGACCTGTGGCTTGGAAAGCACACTGGGCACATGTGTGTGTACATGTCCAAAATCCTGAGAGGAGAATGGAGAAGGGACTCTGCTATGGCCATCCCTCCCAGGGAGTGCTTTCCCACTCGTTCTCCCTCTGGAGAGCACACACGTCCTACAGCGAATAAAAAAGACTCAGCCTCGAGAGAAAAATTAATTCAACGGTATTCTGAAGTGTATGTCACAGAATTATTCTTAAGACTATCTCATGCTTTCATTTTCAGGAGCGCGAACAGTACAGCTCAATAGAACTTACTGCAGTAACAGACACATCCTCATCTGCACCACCCCAATACAGCAGTCAACAGCTGCACGAGGCAGATGAGCACTAGAAATGTGGCTACTGGGACCGGGAACTCATTTTATATCACTTTAATTTTTATTTAAACTTAAGTAGCCACAGGTAGCTAGTGACTACTGTATTGAACACTGCCGAGTTGGAAGATGTACTCTGAAAAGGGCTGCTCTGAACTGTAATTTCCCCAACTGGTTTAGTCTGAAAAGTGTAAAAAGGAGGGTGGGGTTAACCTCTCCCAGCGGCGGTGTGTGTTTGTGTGTGTGTTTGTGTGTGTGTGTGTTTCCACACCCACAAGCCTTTGCAATCTCCAGGGTTCCTCCTCTCAGCTAGTCCCTTTCTTTAATGTCTTTCTCTATCTCCACCCCAACACATCTCATCCCTAGCTCCTCCAGAAGTTTGCTAATAGCCTGAGAGGCCCCCCTTTTCTGGTGCTGAGCACTGGTAGACCCACAGTGTTTCTGATGGTCACACTAGCTAACCTGTGCTGGAAGCTCTGGAGAAGGCACTTCCCTGCTGCCTCACCTGCCTGGAACGCCTACATACTCACTGGCTTGGAAGCAGACTTCTGCTGGGTGTGCCCTACCCATCAGGCATGATACTGAGGTCTCCTTTCCAAGGTTTTCAAAGTCATTTTCAAGCAGAATGTTTTAAGCACAGTTACTGAAGGTCCCATCTCAAAGAGGAGATGGGTCAGAATAAGACATTTACTACCCTTCCTCCATAGCTAGCTTCATTATAATGTATAGCTTTGTCAAAAATGTTCTGAAGTTCTAATTTATACCTTCCAGACTGAGGGCCTACTTTTAAACCCTCTGAAACGTAAGTTGCTCCTTTAAAGAATAATTTTCTGAAAGAAAAAGAATGAGCGCAAGCTCTAAATAGTGGGTCACATTTTAGAATCCCAAGGTATTAGTTTACAAATAGATGAGAACATACTCCTAGACTAAAAACGTGTTTCGACTGGAAATTACACAGGCATTTATCTTACAGATCAGCCTGTAACCACCGGATCTCATTCTTTGCTAGCCTGGACTTGAGAGAATGCATCAAGATCAGTTGTGAAAATGCAGAAGTTAACTCAACTTCCTCCTCTGTGCTACACCGCTCAAAAAAAGCACAGAGCAATCACTCAAAATAAAACACTGAGCTGATTCACTTGAGCATTTAAAATGCAAAGAACTGGTAAGAGAAGATGAAGACAAGAAGCAAGACAGCCTAAAATATAGTCAACTTCAGGCTGTCTCTATTGTTCATTTCATGTTACCTCAAGGAGAGTTCTGTTTTACAGATAAAATCCGTGGCCTTATAGAGGAGACAGGATACATAATATATTCAACTTAAGTGGTGGGTACTACCTCTTTTTTTTCCCCCCCCAATGCCGCCAAGTCACAAGTTCATTATGATCACTGAGAATTTCCCCTCCACCAAGCCTCTCCCATCTGTGGCTCCCCAAGCACCGACTTTCTTATGACTAGTTCCTGGTTCACCAGAAACAGTTTGCATTCATTTCCTCAACTGTGAAACCAAGATGTGAGGCCCCATCCTTACAGATGGGGAAATGAGGCAAAGGCAACAGCCACAGACCACCAAAATTTAGAAGTCAAACCCAACTGCATGGCTCATGTTTTAAATGTTGTATCAGAAAAGCAAAAGCAGCTTTAGAGAAGCCCTCACTGGTCTTCTGCTGATTTCTTGCGTTTGACAGAGAAGGCTTCTTTACATACATGCGGAGCCCATCTTTTAAAAAAGCCGTGGTGAGTTATCTAAGAACTTCACAGACTCTGGAGGTTTGCAGTGTGTAAATGGGCCAGGATGACCACAGAAGAAATCAGACCAGGAGTCTCGTGTCAGAACTAAAAGATAACCAGATAAAGGCTAGTGGGTGGGGAGAGGGCACTAGGACCTCAGAAGAGAGATAAGGATGGGGTGTGGATGGACAGATTATTAGTTTTGCTTGAGAAATGTGGAACAAAATGGCCTGTGTCTATCACAGTGGGATTCGGGGAAGGAAACTGGAGGGATCGCGATTTTCTGGCTGCAAGACCGGGTCTGCTTTCAGTGTTTCTTCCTGCTCCTTTTAGAGGTTGGGGGTGGGAAACGAGAATGCTGGTGGTGATCTGGGCCTACATCTTCCCTCCTCCAGTCCTGGGAATCCCGGAGAAGTCCGTCCAGCCCAACCCCAAATGAGCTCTCTCTCTGGGTTCGGAACAATGACCGAGAATACCGAGAATGGGGGTCCCTTCTCCCCCCACCACGAGGGCGGTGGGCTCCTCCTGCGCGAGTTCCGCCCATGCTGCTCTCACGTCCCACAGGTCCCCTGCCCTTTGGCACGCACGCCACTGTCCACTCGCTGCTTCCGCATCCCTCCTGAGCCTCTCCCCACGCATCTCTGCCCCTCACCCCGCCGCGCCCAATCGCCTCCCACGTCTCCCCCGCCGGGGCAGCCCGTACGCCCCAGCAGGCCCCCATCGTCCCCCTCCAGGTCTGGGGGACTGGATGACACCGGGGATTAGCGGGGTCAACTCTGCCTCCCTTGCCATCCCCAACCCCAGGCGCGCGCTCACCCGGCGGCCGCGTTCTCGAACTTGAGCGCGAGCGTCTCCTCGATGATGCGGTTGTTCACCTCCAGCAGGATCATGGCGGCGGCTGCCCCCGGCAGGGGAAGGAGAAACAAGGGCGGGTGAGGGTGGATAAGGAAGGGAAGGCCGGAGGGAGCGGCCCTGCTGCCCCTGAGGAAAGGGGCTGGGTGGGGTAGGAAGTTGGGGGAGAAGGGGAGAGGGACCGGGGTAGGGAGAAGGGGAGACGCACGCAATAGCCCGCGCGCGCACTGACTGTGCAGACTCCCACCCACCCGACAGACCTGGCCCCGAAGCCTGAACCCGCCTGCCGAGCCGCCGCCGCCGCCGCCTCACCGACAAGCCCGGTCCCCGCCCAGCCCCCGGCTCTCGCCGGCCACTTCCGCTCTCACACCCACTTCCGCTCGCCTCCCGGACGCGCGGCCCCGCGGCGCCATTTCCGCTCCGACCCCTCGTGCACGCGAACGCAGGCGCGCCGGAAAGGGCGACGGGGGCTGAGCCTGCGCATGCGTGGTGCCACCGCCTCTACTTTCCCACAGACCCTCTCAGGTTCAGCCTCTGGGTTTGGGAGCCGACCTAGCTGTCATTCCCCAAGGTTTGCTTCGTCGTTCACCTCTCCCTCTCGCTTGTCCCAGAGGCCCAACTCGACCCTGCCTGTCATGTCACTTCAGAGACCCCCAAAGAAGCTCATCCTTGTCACTCCCCCAGCCCGGTTCTCGGCTGCCGGCTTGTTGGTGCCACTTGCTCATTTCAGACCAATGGTTGTCCAGCTACACTGTCAGGCGTTCAATTCTCCAATACCTGGTGGACGCCTGCCCTGTCCTGGGGATACAAAGGGGAATGAAGGGGACTAGGTCCTGCCCTCGTGCAGCTTGCAGTCTGGTAACACACACACCAAATTCTCAATCACATAACTGCTTTGTGGAAAAGGGCAAGGAAAGGAATGCGTGAACAGGCAACCTAGATGGGACTCCTGGATTCCGGCCATGCCTCCATTTCTGTGCTTGGGAGCTTGGGGCTCGGAACAGGATTTTCTCTGCCTTCAAACCCTGCACCTTCAGTACCTTTGCTAGTGTGTACTGTCCTACACACCCACACACACGAGTGCATAATCTGAACACATCTTTGTGCTCCATCTGCACCTGCTGGCCCGTCCCTTGTTTTGCATCTTCCTTCCTCCAGGGAGATTAAAACAGACCTCGTTGATTCTCTCTCTCTCTCTTTTTGCTATAGGGCAGGTGTGCTCGCGGGGGGAGGGGGGGGGGAGGGCGCGGAGGAGGAGGAGAGCAAGTGAGAGCCCACCAGGGTACTTTCTCTTTCATTCTCCTCTCAGGAATTTTGGACACACATGCACCCATGTGTCTTCTAAGCTTCTGGGTCTGGAACTCGAACTGGCAGCTGGCCATGTGGAATCTAGCTGCCATAACCACCACGCCACTGGCTGTCCCAGTTGAGTCCCTTCTATATGCAACTAAATTATTTCTTTTCTTTTTTTCTTTTTCTTTTTAAAAATGATTACTTTATTTAACTTTATTTATTTATTTATTTTAATTTGAGAAAGCAAATCGCCAGGTCCAGGACTCGAACCGTGGTCGGCCATGTGGGAGTTCAGCACCCTTAACCACCACACTACCTGCCAGCCTGAAAATATTTATTTTCTGCTAAGTGTTTAGGGGTGGAGAAGAGAAGGTACCCAACAGGTGAACAAAAAGTCTCAAGACTGGGGAAAAGCCATTTAAAACAGATTTCTTTACTTAGGGATCATGGATAAACCTCAAAACATTGTAGATGTCCCCAAAATTATATGCTAACCTTTTAACATTAATATCTATGAAACTAAAGTAATATATATAAATAGGTTAAAATTTGTACATATATCATACTAAAAGGCTTATAATGAAAAAAGCAGCTCCCTGGTCTACTCTTCAAAGACAATATCCTCAACTCTTTTACATATTCATTCTGGGCCAGCCAGTGTCCTGGTGGTTAAGGCAGTGGATCTTACATGATTAGTTTGGGTCCTGGACCTAGTGGCTTGAAAAACACACTGGGGGTATGTGTATGTGTGCCCAAAATCCTGAAAGGAGGGAGAAATGGAGGAGAAGGGATTGAGGCATGAGCATCCCCCTTTGGGAAGGTACTTTCTCACTTTCCTCTCTCTCGCTCTTTCTCTCTCTCTCTGGCCAAAGCACATGCCCTCTATCAGATTTAAAACAAAATGATACATCCTGATTTTTATCTTCCTATTTCTAATTAAATGCTTATAACAATTTTTTTTCTTTTTTGGAGAGGTTTTTGCTATAGGGCACGTGCGCTCGCCAGACAGACAGAGAGAGACAGAGAGACAGAAAGCAAGAAATCACCCCCCAGGGGGGATGGTCACACCGCAATCCCTTCTCTATTCTCCTCTCGAGAGCTTGGGCACGCACGCACACGCGCCAGGCATGAGTTTAAGCCACTGGGTCCAAGATGCGAACCGTGGTCGACTACATGGGAGTCCAAGGACATAGCCATTACACTAACTGTTGGTCCCAACACAATTTTTTGATTTGTTAACTTATTTTTCTATAGGGCGTATGCGTTAGCTGGAGAGAGATGGAGAGAGACAGAGAGAGAGAGACAGAAAGAGAGAGAGAAATTACCCCTCAGGGGAGATGGCTATGCTGCCATCCATTCTCCATTCTCCTCTTGGGTTTTGGGCATGCACAGACACACACCCAAGAGTTTTACAAGCCACCAAGTCCAGGACTCAAACTACAGTCAACCATGTGCGATCCAGTGCCTTAACTTTCATGCCACCGGCTGGTCCTGATTTATTATTTTTTAAACATTACATGTTGATTTCTTGATATGGTAGATAAGGACTTTGTTACTTTTGTTTCCCACTGTATAGTTATGTAATAATTTTTGGTTAAACCACTAATCAGTATTTAAATTATATGTATGCAAATGTGGTTTGCTGATGAGCTAAGAGGAGTACAACAATCATGTTGTACTTAAACTTCATTTTTCTTAGGGTTAGTTATCAACCTTTTTCTCCCATTTGTCTTATTTTCCATGTATTTGCCTTTGACTCTAGTAAAGTGCTCTAAGACTCTGTCAGAAATTCTAGCAATAAGGTACCAGCAGTTAGCGTAATGGCTATGTTGCTGGACTCCCATGTAGTTGGCCGCGGTTCGAGTCCTAGACCTGGTGGCTTAAACTCATGCCAGGTGTGTGTGCGTGCATGCCCAAGATCCCGAGAGGAGAATGGAGGAGAAGGGATTGCAGTGTGACCATTCCCCTCTGGGGGGTGATTTCTCACTTTCTGTCTCTCTGTCTCTGGCGAGTGCACGGGCCCTATAGCAAAAACCTCTCCAAGGGAACCAGCAGTTAGCGTGATGGCTATGTCGCTGGACTCCCACGTAGTCGACCGCGGTTTGCGTCCCGGACCCGGTGGCTTGGAACTCACGCCGGGTGCATGTGCGTATGTGCCCAAGATCCTGAGAGGAGAATGGAGGAGAAGATATTGCGGCGTGACCATCCCTCCTGGGGGGTGATTTCTCGTTTTCTGTCTCTATGTCTCTTTCTGTCTGTCTGGCGAGCGCATGCGCCCTATAGCAAAAACCTCTCCAAAAAAAAAAAAAAAAAAGAAAAGAAAAAAGAAAGAAATTCCAGCAATAAGACCAACCATAGTCAAGCCTTGGTGCATCTGCTTGAGGTTGGGGCCAGATGGGAGTCCTGGGTTTGGATCAAGGACCAGCCTAAATAGGCTGAGGCAGCAGCACAAACCTATATGTCTCTCTTTCAGTCTCTTTCTTTCTCTCTCATGCTAGACACACATGCCAGTGCCTAGGATCCTGCAGACTGGAGTACTGCAGGAAGGGGATCGCAGAATCGCCACCCCCTGTGGATGGTGCTTCTCTTTAAATCTCATTTACTCATTCTATCATGCATAAAGAAAAACTTTCTGAGAAGTCTAGCAATGATATTTTCCATATTTGCAAATACATAAGTTCCACTTTTTTTCTTTGGGGTCTTTGTCCTAGAAGCTACCTCCTCTAGTTTCAGCCTGGATTGTCTACTCTCCAGACGTGCTGTACAGTTGTCATCTTGAGATTTTCCTTCATCACTTTTCGGGGCTATCTTTGCCCATTTCCTGGATTTTATGCCTTCCTCTTTCTTGATTTACTTCCTTGCTTTGCTTAAGCATCTCCTCTAATAACTTCCAAAGAAAGAGACATAGAAGATATGTTGTTAGAATCTTTGCATATTTCAAGATGTCTTAATTCTGTTTGACATCTGATTTGTAGTTGGGCTGAAAACTCAAATTTGAAAATAATTTCCATTTATCATCTTGAAATATTTTTATTACTCCCTTTTTCTTCTACCTTCCAGGTTGCTATTTGAAAAGTCTGTTTTGGGGGAGTCAGCAGATGGTATGGTGGTTAAGGTGCTGGACTCCCACATGGCTGACTGTGGTTTGAATCCTAGACCTGGTGGCTTGACAAACATGCTGGGCACATGCATGCGTATGCCCAAAAACCCAGAAAGAGAATGGAGGAGAAGGGATTATAGTGTGACCATCCTGTCTGGGGGGTGTTTTCTCACTTTCCTTCTCATTGTCTTCTCTCTCTCTCTTTCTCTCTCTGGTGAGTGCACATGCCCTATGACCAAAAAACCTTAGAAAATATAACAAATAAAACCTCTTGGGCAGGTGGTAGGGTAGTTATTATGGCCGACTGAGGTTCAAGTCCCAAACTTGGCAACTTGCTTTCTCTCTCTCTCTCTCTCTCTCTCTCTCTCTCTGTCTCTCTATGGTGAGCACACATATCCTATAACATAGCAAATTAAAAAAAATAAGAAGAAGAATAAATTTTAAAAAATAAATATTTTTTGAGAGTTTTTTTGCTATAGGGCCTGTGCGCTCGCCAGAAAGACAGAGAGAGAGAGAGAGAGAGAGAAAGAAAGTGAGAAATCACCCCCCTCAGGGGGGATGGCCATGCCGCAATCCCTTCTCCTCCATTCTCCTCTTGGGATCTTGGGCACGCATGCACACATGCCCGGCATGAGTTTAAGCCGCTGGGCCCAGGATTTGAACCTGCGATCAACTACATGGGAGTCCAGCAACATAGCATTACACCAACTCCTGGTCCCAAAATAAACATTTCTAAAAAAAAAGGCTGTTTTTTATTTCTGATCCTTTCGACATGGGATATTGGGGTGTGCAGGCCCAATACCAGTGTCAGATTCAGGACTGTGAAATGTTCAGATTCTTGTCCCATGCTCAGAAAGAATTGGAGATGCTACCTTTTGAGAAGCATTGATTAGGGGAGATGCTACCTTTTGAGAAGCATTGATTAGGGGCCTTCACTGTAAGGTACACAGATGTGCCAGATGTCAAATGTTAGTATTGAGGGTTCTCTCCAAAGAAGAACCCTCCAGTTATGTTGGGGCTCATAAACTTGGCTGTGAGTGTTCTGATGTGGGCAGGCAGGGATGTGTTGAGTCTCAGATGACTTCTCTAATCTTGCTATCAACCCTGGGCCGAGTCTATCGAAAATGAATCTCTGGTAGAGATGAAGTAAAGGGTGTAGGTGGAATGGGTAGGATGGGAAAGAATACAATCACTTGACTGCTTGGGGACCTAGAATACTAAAGGTATTTTGTACATTCTGAGTTGTCGGAAAAGTCATGACACATTTTTGTATAGAAAAACATGGAAAAAATACATCGTGACATTTTTCTGATGACCCAACATAATCAACCAATCCTCCCATTTTCTTCATTTTGTTTTTAGTTTATTTAAACTTATGACTAATAAGTACCTTATGGCTTACCACTCAGCTTTCTTGAAACTTAACATTTTATAATTAAGCTTGCTTCAGATCTTTTCAAAAAAGAAATGCAGTTGAAACCTCTTGGTGATCTCACCCAATTCATGGCATTCCTTTCTCTCCCTTCTTCCCTACTTCCAAAAAGACAACCATCACCCAGTATTTGGCATCCTTCCCATGCATGGTTTTATATTTTTACTGCTATGGGTGTGTGCACAACTAATGTAACACGATTTTAGTTTTTTTTGTTAAAAGTATCATACTGGGACCAGCAGTTGGTGTAATGGCTATGTTGCTGGACTCTGATGTAGCTGAACGCAGTTCAAGTCCTGGACCTGGTGGCTTAAACTCAATGCCGGACGCGTGTGTGTGCGTGCCCAAGATCCTGAGAGGAGAATGGGGGAGAAGGGATTGCTGCATGGCCATCCCCCCAGGGGGTGATTTCTCGCTTTCTGTATCTCTCTCTCTTTCTGGCGAGTGTGAGCACCCTACAGTGAAAAAACCGCTCCAAAACAAACAAAAAACAAACAAATAAATAAATGAAAAAGTATCATACTGCACGTCTCCCTTCAAAACTTGTTTCTTTTCTTTTTCTTTTAGGTTTTTGTCATAGGGTACATACACTTGCTAGAGAGAGACAGAAAGAGACAGTGAGAGGGAAAGTGAGAAATCACTCCCCGCCAGAGGAGATGGCCACGCCCAATTCCTTCTCCTCCATTCTACTGGGATTTCGAGCACGCGCGCACACACACACACACACACACACACACACACTAGCATGATTCTTAAAGCACCAGATCTGTTACTTGAACTGTGGTCAGCCATGTGAGAGTCCAGAGCCTTAACCACCATGCCATCTGCTGGCCCCTGAAACTTGTTTCTTTTCGTCAACAGTATGTTTTTGGGATTTGTCCACGTTGTTATGTGTAGCTATTTTAACTGTGATGTAGCATTCCAGTGTATGATTATAAAGGCATTATCCATTCTCCTGTTGAAGGACACTGAAGTTCTATGCAATAGTTTGGCTATTACAAGCAATGCTGCTTTGCACTTTCTTGTACATATTTCCTATGAACGGGTGTGACAGTTTCTTTGAGTTTTATTGTTAGGAAAATGGCTGCTGAGATATCTTCCACATGGCTAGATGTTGCCACATTGTTCCCGAAAGTAGTTGTGCCAATATGCTCCTACCAGCAATGCATGGGGGGATCTCATTTCACCTTTATCCTTGCTAGCATTTGGATGGTCAGATTTTGAAATGGATGGATATGAAGGTATATGATTATAAAATAAGAATTAGCCAGGCAGATAGAGAGGCATGCATGTGTTGCCAAAGGCAGGGTCTTGGCCTGCAGAGACGAGGAGTTTACTCAGGACGACAAGAAACCTGGAAAAACCTAGGCAAGACTTTATTGGAGCTTATGGTTGAACACAAGGGACTTGGCAGAGAGAACCCCAAACATCTTGCCGAAGGCTGGGAGTCTGGATTTTTCTACCAGAGCAGGCAGGTAGGAAGTGATGAGGTCATCCGCATGTCTAAGAGGGGTTTTCTCAGCACATGCACAGTGGCTGTTCACCTGTCTTCATACATCACAGGTAGCATTAGTATCTTCGATCTCCATCCAGTGCCTGATTTTTAGTACAGAAATGAGGCATAGTTCATTTTTAGGTCAATTTTGGTCTCCCATCTTGACTGCTACTGGTTCTGGCTGCTTCTTATTTGTGCTTGTGATTAGGTTTATATTTGCAATTTGGGTACATCCAGCAGAAAGAAAGCTGAAAAGATTCTTTACTTTTTGTTCCGAGAGGGTCCTTGTTTGTCACCCATCTCACATGAAGGCCCACAGGCAGGGGAACGCGAGGTCTTTCAGAAAGTGAAAGCAGTAAATTGTCGGTAGAGCTGGAGGGGAGAAGTGCTGAGAGGTGGACAACGGGGACTATGGCGAGAGACAGAAGAGTTAATGCTTCCCAAAGTTGAGTGCCAGGTATTGTTTTAAGCACTTGACCTGCATCCTCTCATGGAATCCCTGCGACAGAGCTAAGAAGTAGGGACAACATTCAGTTCATACTGAAGACGATGAAACTGAGGTGCTGAGAGGCTGAAGACTGTATCCAAAGTGATACATGTGGCTGTCACTGGGCTGGGATTTGGACTCCAGAAGTCGTGTTCTTGACCACTGTGCAATATTCATATCCAGTACCAAATTGGAAGGTTCTGCATTTTCTTTCTTTCTTTTTTTTTTTTTTTTTGAGAGGTTTTTGCTATAGGGCGTGTGTGCTCACCAGAAAGACAGAGAGACAGAGAGACAGAAAGCGAGAAATCACCCCCCGGGGGGATGGTCATGCCACAATCCCTTCTCCTCCATTCTCCTCTCGGGATCTTGGGCACGCACGCACACGTGCCCGGTGTGAGTTTAAGCCACCAGATCCAGGACTCGAACCACGGTTGGCTACATGGGAGTCCAGCGACATAGACATTACGCTAACTGCTGGTCCTGGAAGGTTCTGCATTTTAGTTCCAAGTGTGACAAAATCAAGAGTGTGAAAAACCGGACCCTTCACTATGCATGAAAAATAATGCCAATAACTTTGTGATTAAACTGTTATCCTACTAAACCCTGATGGCCAAAAGCAAGAAAACTAGTCAGTCATTTGCTACATTTAGTCTTAAATATGATGGCTAGAGGTGATTGTGAGGTTGGGTGGGGGCTGTTTGTTATCTATTTAGTCCCCCAGATCCACCATTCATCCTTCTCTACCTTTTCCTCATTTGAGTTCCCTTGCAAGCAAGTGTTTTGTGGGACAATAGGTGGCCCCAGGAAAAGGAGAAGAAAACAGAAGCAAAAGGAGGAAAAGAGTGATATTAGGGTATTTATCTTTTTTTTTGTGAGAGGTTTGTGCTATAGGGCGCGTGCGCTCGCCTGAAAGACAGAGAGAGACAGAGAGATAGAAAGTGAGAATTCAACCCCCAAGGAAGATGGCCACACCACAATCCCTTCTCCTCCATTCTCCTCTCGGGATCTTGGGCACGCATACACATGTGCCCAGCGTGAGTTTAAGCCACTGGGTCTGGTACTTGAACCATGGTTGACTACATGGGAGTCCAGTGACATAGCCATTATGCTAACTGCTGGTCCCGATATTAAGGTATTTAATCCCCTGCTTCCTTCTTCTTGTGACATTGCCTCAGGATGGCTATGATCACCAATCAAATGTCACTGCTCCTCTCAAGGTGGCTATTTTAACATAACTATTCCTTTCCTTCCTGGTGCCAGCAACCACCCCTCTTCTCACCCCTGTGGACCTAGGTTAGTATCAGTGTAGCTGTTCTTAGTCCTGGATTACCACATTCTCTCTGTCGTTCCCGTACAACCACACTTTTGTAAAAATATTCTCAGATTATCCTCTCTTGAGGTTGTCATCTGTGTCTTGGGGGATAGAAACTAATATGGGAGGGAGAAGAGTGATGACATGGAAGATAGCAGGGTAGGATGCTCCAGGAACTGTGAAACAACTCACTGAAACAACAACTGAGCTGGCAAGGACTGGTAGAATAAAGAGTTTTGAACTCTAGACCCCCAGTGGAACACTTGAAGCATCCATGGGAGAGCCTGATGAAGCAAGAGGCTGGTGAGTTTTGGCGAATTCATCCTGCAACAGGCAGTCGTGGGGCTGGTGGTCCGTATATCTGATGTGTCTTGCTGGTGTGCAGGTGGGAGTGAGGACCTTGTCCTCCAAGTATCAGTGTTGTGTGTTTTGATCTGCCTTGCAGTTTGCTAAGGGGCCGCCATGAGGGTCAGCCATTGTTTCCACTCTCATGAGCTAGGCTGAAGTGATTTCTCCACCGGTGGAGGGGAATGAAGTAGACAAAATAGCCCTGTCCTTTTCTTTCCAGTCCCAGGCAATTAAGTAAATCTCTCGGGTTATTGACTGATTACAGAGATAATAAAACAGGGACTTCAGTGCCCACATATAAGGAATAAAGTGTTTGAAAAACTAGTTTGGAAAAGGCACTAAGTAAATGGATGACTGCAGCCTTCATCAAGCAATGACAACAATCCCTGGTATAGGGCAGAGGGTGCCAATCTGATTTCCAGAGTGACAATTTTTAATGATGGCGAGCATATGCATATACCCATGTGTGTGAGAGAGTGACAGACAGACAGGCAGAGAGAAGCACTTTAAAAAACTAATTATATTCAATGTAACAAAAAATGGATAATAATAAAAAAAAAAGAGAAAAAAAAAAACTAATTATTTTATTTAACTTTATTTATTTTAATTTGACCAAGGAGAGAGAGATTGAGAGAGAGAGAAAGTAAGAAGGCAAGCTTCCAGGTTCGGGACTCGAACTATAGTCGGCCATGTGAAATTCCAGTGCCCTTAACCACCAGACCACCTGGTCCCAGAAAGAGAGGGAGAGAGAGGGGGAGAGAGAGAGAGAGAGAAGCACTCTTAACAGGGTCCTCTCATACCTGATGCCCTTTCCCCAGCTCTCTAACTCCTTAGGATCTTGGTAACTGTGCATGTGTCTGGCATGTTTTCAGGCCAATCTTGGGATCTGAGCCTGTGGTCAGCATGTAGCTTCTAGTCTTGCAGGGAAATATATTACTGTTGCACCATAGGAGCTAGACCCAGAGTTACAATTTTAATTTTTTTTTTTCTTTTGGAGAGGTTTTTGCTATAGGGCACCTGCACTCGCCAGAAAGACAGAGAGAGACAGAGAGACAGAAAGCGAGGAATCACCCCTCAGGGGGGATGGCCACGCCTCAATCCGTTCTCCTCCATTCTCCTCTCAGGATCTTGGGCACGCACGCACGCACGCACGCACATGTGCCTGGTGTGAGTTTAAGCCACCGGGTCCGGGACTTGAACCCGTGGTCGACTACATGGGAGTCTGGCAATATAGCCATTATACCAACTGCTGGTCCCCTGCAATTTTAATATTTAAAATGTCCAGTTCTCATAAAAAAAATTATCAAGCATAGAAGGAAATAGAAATGTATGACTCATTCAAAGAAAAAAAAGGAAAAGGAAAAAGAAAAAAAGAAACAAAGAAATTGTTAGGAACCAGCCCTGAGGAGGCCGGACATTGAACTTAGAGAAAAAGACTTAAATTAACTGTCTTAAATATGCTGAAGGAAAAAAGAAAGAGCTGATGGAAAGCATAGATTAGGAAAATGACGTTTGAATATGCATAGAATATCAATAAAGAGATAGAAATGAAAGAAAAAAGAAACCAAATAGAAATTTTGCAGCTGAAAATTACAGTAGCTAAAGTTAAATATTCACTAGAGTGGTTCAATAGTACATTTGATCAGGCAGTAGAAAGAATCAGTGAACTTGAAGATAGGGCAATTATATTGCCCAGTTTGAGGAATATAAATAAAATAATGAAAAAATAAAGTGAACTGAAGTCCAGCTGAAGTGGTACAGGTGGTGTGGTAACGCTGGAGCCATGTGGGAAGGCCTAGCACTTGGACTCTGGGGTGTCCTGAACATGCCAGGTGTGACACAGATACATTCACGACTTTGGCTAGCTGGAAGGCTGCGGGGCAGACGGCAACATGGAAAGGCCCTACTGGGGTCTCTCTTTCTCTCTGGTTAAAGAAAGAAGTAAGTAAACTTGAAAAAAATGAACAGAGCTCATTGGACATATGGGACATTATTGTGCACACCAAACTACACATTATGGAAGTTAAAGAAAGAAAAGAGAGAAAGGAAGGGGCAGAAAAATATATTTGAAGACATAATGGCTGTAAGTTTCCTGAAAGACATGACTCTACACATCCAGTAAGCTCAACAAACTTAAAGCAGGATAAACTTACGATCCACATTGAGGCACGTTGAAATCAAACTGTTGAAAGACAAAGTCTTGAAAGTAGCCAGAGAGAAATGACTCATAATACACAAGGGACCCTCAATAATTTTAACAGCTAAGTTCTTTCTTTCTTTTTAGTTTTTTTTGCTAGAAGGCACATTCACTTACCAAAGAAAGACAGAGAAGAAAAATGAGAAGTCACCTCCCCTGGGGGGGGGGGGGGGGGGGATGGCCATACTGTAAATCCTTCCCCATTTTGGGCACACACGCACATACCTGGGATGTTTTTTAAGCTGCCGGGTGTGGGACTTGAATCACTCAGTTGGCCATGTGGGGTCCAGCTGCCTTAGCCACCACACCACTTGGCTTGCCCTTAACAGCTAATTTCTTATTAAAAACTATGGAGGCCATGGGCTGGGCCCCATAGCCTAACAGTTAATGGAGCTGGATCCCGCATAGTTGATCCAGTTCAAATCCTGGTCCCAGTGGCTTGAAAAATACTCCAGGCACATGTAGGTGTGTGTCCCAAATCCTGATGGGATGGAGAAATGGAGAAAAGATCGCACTGTGAAGACACGCCATTGGAGTGCTCTATCTCCCCCTCCACCCCATGTCTCTGTGGCTTTTTAGTGAGTGCATGTGCCCTCTGGCAATAAAAGAGAAAAACTCAATTTTCAATATATGTAGAATGAGCAAAATCATACCAAGTATCTTCTATAACTACTATGGAATGAAGATAGAAATCAGTAACAGAGGGAAAACCTGAAAAATTCACAACAAGTAGGTGGAAATTGAGCAACACATCTTTTTTTTTTTTTTTTGGAGAGGTTTTTCCTAAGGGCGAGTGTGCTCGCCAGAAAGACAGAGAGAGACAGAGAGACAGAAAGTGAGAAATCACCCCCCCAGAGGGGATGGCCATGCTGCAATCCCTTCTCCTCCATTCTCCTCTTGGGATCTTGGGCACGCACGCACACGCGCCCCATGAGTTTTAAGCTACCGGGTCTGGGACGCAAACCGCAGTCGACTAGATGGGAGTCCAGCGACATAGCCATTATGCTAACTGCTGGTCCTGATGGCCAATCGACTTTTGACAAAGATACCATTTAATGGGGGAAAGAAGGTCTCTTTAACAAATTGTGGGGCCAGCCAGGTAGCATGGTGGTTAAGGCATCTTGATCCCACATGGTCAACTGTGTGGTTTGAATCTCAGACCTGGCAGCTTTGAAAAACACACTGGGGGATTTTGACCACCTTAGACCCTCCGTGCAGACTTCACCCTCCTGCTCCCCAGGTCTAGCCAGGAGTCAGGTTAGAGCACCCTACTTATTCTGTCTCTTTCCAACTCTCACTACTTTTTTTTTGGAGAGGTTTTCGCTATAGGGCGTGCTCGCCAGACAAACAGAGAGAGACATAGAGACAGAAAGCGAGAAATCACCCCCCAGGGGGGATGGTCATGCTGCAATCCTTTCTCCTCCATTCTCCTCTCGGGATCTTGGGCATGCACGCACACGCGCCCGGCGTGAGATTTAAGCCACCGGGTCCGGGACGCGAACCGCGGTCGACTACGTGGGAGTCCAGCGACATAGCCATTACGCTAACTGCTAGTCCCACTACATATTTTTAATTAAAAATTTTTTTAAACTTAGCTCTCTGCTGCTCTTTTGTCTTTCTAATTCTTACCTTTCCTTCTGCTCCCATAGGATAAGCCAGTTAGCAGCCATCTATATTGGAGTTCTGAGTGGCCCCATTTGCATGGTTTTCATTTTTTGACAAAAAAAAACATTGCTTTCTTCTCTTTTTCTTACTGTTTTTGTCTTTTCTTTTTCTCTTCTATGGTGTTTTCTATTCCTTTTCCTTTTCTTTTTACCTTTCTCGCTTTTCTGCTCAGCCTCCACACACTGATTTTCTAGGTAGGTCTAAGTGCTTAGCAGACAAATATCTGAATATTTTTAGGGTCAGATGAATCCTCAATTGTCATTGAATCCGTTGTGCAAAGGGAGAAAAAAATGGCACTGTTTACAAAGTGCAGATCACCTCCTTTTACATTCTTCTGAATGCTCAGATTTAACTCCAAAAAATTAGGAAAAATAAATATAATCCATCTGATGACCAGAAACCACCACAGAGGCACAAGAAATATGAGAAGCCAAGAAAATGCCTCTCCTCTATTGGAAAAGAATAACTCCTCTTCCTCCACAAAGAGTACAAGGGAATTCATGGAAATGTTGAATAAAGAATTTAAAATATTCATAGTGACAAAGCAAACAGAGATGAAAGAGAATATAGACAATGAACTCCAGAAGATGCGGGAGAAAAGAGACACCGAGTTCTAGAAAGTGAGGGAGTTATTGCATGATATGAAAGAGGAGATACACATCGTAAAAACGAATCAAACGGAATTGTTAGAGATGAAGGCTGTAATACAGAAATCAAAACTTCCCTTAAAATTATCAAAAGCAGATTAGATCATACAGAAGATCGAATCTCAGCTGTAGAAGATAGAACCTCTGACCTAGAAAAATTCACCAAAAAGACTGAGAAAATAACCCCCCAAAATGAGAATAACAATACAAGTAGTACTAGATACCATTAAACACCCAACATCCAGATCATTGGTATCCCGGAAGGTGAAGAAACTAATAAGGTGGCACTGATAATCTATTCCATGAAATCCTGGAAGAAAACTTTCCAAACCTAGAGAGGCACTCAAATATCCAGACCCAAGAAATGTAAAGGACTCCACGTAGAATCAACCCAAGGAGATCTTTCCCAAGGCATATCATAGCCAGATTGACCAAAATCACAAAGACAAGATACTAAAATTGGCAAGAGAGAAACGTCAAGTTGCTTTCAAAGGATATCCTATAAGGCTAACATCGGACCTCTCATTGGAAACAATGCAAGCAAGGAAAGAATGGGAAAATATATTCAAAGCGCTAAGTGAAAAACAATTTCAACCAAGAATACTATACTCAGCAAGGTTATCTTTTTAAAAAAATTATTTTATTTAACTGTATTTATCCATTTATTTATTTATTTTAATTTGACCAGAGAGGGATAGAATGAGAGAGCGAGAGCGCGCGAGAGAATGAGAAAGCAAGCTGCCAGATCTAGGACTCCAACCCCCTTAACTACCATGCCACTTGCCAGCCCCAAGGTTATCTTTCATATGGGGAAAAAAGACAAAAACATTATTAAATAAGCAAAACCTGAAAGAATGTACCAACACCAGGCTGGCTCTCCAAGCAGAGCTGAAGGGAGTGCTATCCCAGGAAAACTAAAGTCAGACACACAGAAATAAGAGCACAAGAAACAGCCAAGAGAATGGCCAGCCTAATGGTAGGGACAAGCCCGGAGTTGAATGTTAACTTCCAGAGTTTAAATGTAAAGATTGGACCACAATAACATTGCAAATTCAATAGAAGAGAGATTAATTATGTGAGTCTGAACTAGTAAAATAGAATTTTTGACTTTAGACTAAAATATTACTGATTTTCTTCGATGCTTTGATTTCTATATTTAAGGATTCTTGTCTTCTCTTGAACTGTTGATAGGTTCATCTACCTATTTGAACTGAATCCTAACTTTTTCCTTGGCTTTAAGTTTTAAGATTTCTCTTAACATTTTTTTTATTTTGATCTATTAAAACTAAGGCTTTTTTTGAAATGAAAAAATGCATTAAAAATACCTATTAAGGCCTATTTAATGAATGCAGTAAGCTATATAGCCCCAGTGAGGTGCTACTTTATAGTATGTTCACTTTACTCACTGAGGTTTATGCCTAAAGTCAGACATGCATTCATAACTATGTATATATCAGCTGTGCTTGCTATCGAAAGTCTTTAAATCAATTAAGATCTTTAGTGAATCAATAAAATTAGAAAAAAAAAGGTATAGAAAACAACTGTCCATACCAGGGACAGTGCAGGAGAAGGGGGGAATTGGCAGAGGGTGAGAGGTGGGTAATCAAGGGGGGGGGGGAGCAAAATATATAAGAAACAAGAAATAGAAAGTTATTTGTTGATAATAACATGTATGGTAATATCCTTGATTGAACCAATATGCAATGTATACTGGATGGAAAAATCTCAATTTGTATACTGTGTTGATGTACAGTGAATGACTGTAAATAAATAAATAAATAAATAAATAAACAAACAAAACAAAAACAAACAAACAAGCTAAAAACAAAACACGCTGGGAGTGTGTGTGTGTGTGTGTGTGTGTATGCCCAAAATCCTGAGAAGAGAATGGAAGAGCAGGGATTGAGGTATGGTCATCTCCCCTGGGGGGAGGGAGGGTGCTTTCTTTGTCTCTCTCCTTCTCTTTCTCCCTCTCCTCCTCTGCCTCTTTCTGGTAAGCACATGTATCCCCTAGTAAATTTAAAAGAAAGAAAGAAAGAAGTAAAAAAACAAATTGTGCTGGAACAACTGGACAACTATATGCGAAAAAATGAAGTCATACCCATGCCTCATTCCGTATACAAGAATTAATTCAAATTGGGTTAACAACCTAACTATAAATGCTAAAACTATAAAACTATTAGAAGAACACATAGGAGTAAATCTTCAGGATTTTAGGTTTGACACTAAAAGTACTAGCAACAAAAGAAAAAAAGAAGATAAATTGTTTTTCATCAAAATGAAAAACTTGAAAAACCAGTGATAGGCATATGTAAGCTGCACCTCAAACCCAAAATGGTCAGCCAAGAACTGCAGTTAAGCACAGCAAACTGGAAGTCTGAGTCAGAATGTAATGGATTGTGCTACTTTCAGGAAATGAGCGATGTATTCTGTTGTTTACATTTTAAGTGGTTTAATATGTTTTCCAAGAAGTTACCTGAGTCAGATAATCACATGTATCAAATCTCTCTTTTCGGCACTAAAAGAGAAGCACAGCATTTCTATTAATAATCAATTTCTCCTCATTTTTCCCCGAGTAAACGTTGAGTTGAAGGAACATGAAGTCTTCAGCTTGCCTGGGGCACTCTCCTGTCTTGGCCCAGTCCTATTAGGAAGGGCAAATGTGACAGAGGAGATGAGGAGGGAGGGTATTTTATTTGTCTGGGTGGGAGATGACAGTTCCCTCCAGGTGGGATAGCAGAGATGAAGAAAAGTAGTCCTTTTCTTTTTCTTTACTTTTTTTTTTTTTTTTTTTTTTTTTTTTGCCAGAGGGCATGAGTGTGCACTGGAGAGAGACAGAAAGAGGTTGAGAAAGAGAGGAAGTGAGAAATCATTCCCTATGGGGCATAGGCACTTTGCAATCCCTTCCCTTTCAGCTCTTCCACCCCTTGGGGCACGTTCTGTGTGTTTCTCAAGTTGCAGGGTCTGAGACGCAAACTGCATGGTTAGCCATCTGGGATCCAAGTGCCTCAACCACCAGGCCACAGGTTGGCCCTTTTTTTTTTCCTTTAGTTGCTAGAGGGTTGTACTCTTCAGAGAGAGAGAGAGAGAGAGAGAGAGAGAGAGAGAGGGAGATTCTCCCCCCACATGGGGCATGGTCATACAGCAAATCCCTTCTCTTCCACTTCATCCTGTGAGAATTTAGGGCACACATGCACATGTGCCCAGCATGTATTTTTTAATTTTAATTTTTTAAAGAATTATTAATTTCGAGACCAGCAGATGTGTAATGGCTATGTCGCTGGACTCCCATGTAGTTGACCATGATTTGAGTCCTGGACCCAGTGGCTCAAACTCATGCCAAGTGTGTGTGCGTGCGTGCATGCCCTAGATCCCAAGAGGAGAATTGAGGAGAAGGGATTGCAGCGTGTCCATCCCCCCTGGGGGGGGGGTGGTTTCTCGTTTTCTGTCTCTGTGTCTCTCTCTGTCTTTCTTGCGAGTACACATACTCTATAGCAAAAGAAACCTCTCCAAAAAATAAAGAATTATTAATTCAATTATTACTATTATTTTTAAAATTTGCTATAGGGCATGTGCACAAGATAGAGAAAGTGAGAAAGCAAGGTTCCAGGTCTAGGACTACCAACCATGGTCAGCCATGTGGGAATCCAGAACCTTAACCCCAATGCCACCTCTCTCAGCATGTTCTTCAAGTTGCCAAGGCTGATACTTAAACCGGAATCAGTTGTGTGGGCTCTGGTTCCCTTAAGTACTGGGCTATGAGCTGGCACAGAAGCAGATATTTCCAAGGCTTATTTCAGTGAAGGAATCAAGACTTCGTGGTGACAGATTGGATGGGTGCTGCGCTGGTTTTCTCTGCAGGCCAGCAAGTTACCACAGTTTCACAGACTTAGCAGCCTCAAGTCACAACCGTTCATTATCCGGCCGAGTCTGTGGGTCAGGGGTCCAGGCAGGGCTTAGCTAGGATGTCTGCACAGGGCATCTCCAGACGTCAGAGCAATGTTTGGGGCTGCAGTATCTTCACAGGCTCAACTGGGGAAAGATCTAGTTGCAAGCCCACTCAGGTTGTCGGCAAAATTCGACTCCTTGCAATTGCAGCGCTGAGGCCTCCTTTTCTTTCTGGCTGTCAGAGGCCACCCACGATGCCTTGACAATCATGATGGCTGACTTCTCCAAAGCCGGCAAAGGAGTCTGTCACTCCAGTCTGCTAAAATGGAGTCTTAAGTAACATAATGCAGTCACGGGTGTGACATCCTATCACCCTTGCTGTGAGGTTTTTTTTTTTAATTTTTTTATTTTAGTTTGCTACAGGGCACATGTGCTTGGAGGGGAAGGAACTGGAAAGAGAGAAAGAGAGAGAGAGAAAGTGAAAATCACCCCCTAGAGGGGATGACCACCCTGCAATCCCTTCTCCTCTATTCTCCTCTTGGGATTTTGGGCACACATGCTCACCTACCTGGCATGATGTTTTCAGGATGCCAGGTCCAGGACTCGAACTATGCAGTTGGCCATGTGGGATCCAGCTGCCTTACCCTCTGTACCACCTGTTGCTGTTTAATGTAACGCGGTGGCCCATCACCTTACTCCTAGCCTACTGACGAGAAGTGAGTCACAGTCCCCTTCTGCCTTAAGGGGAGAGTGTTGTTTAAAGGCTTGCCTCACTGGGGAGGGGGTCACATTAGAGTGTATCCCGCACGGGTTGGACAAGGAGAGTGAAGTGTCAGCCCATATAATGGCCAGGTTCTGGCTAGAGCAGGAGAGTGGACACTGCCATTTATTGAGACAGAACAGGGAGGAGGATGTTGGCTGAGGGACCATCAGGAGCTTGGCTGTCAGCAGCTGGCTGAATTTAGCTGCTCAGGGGCGTGAGCGGTGCCTGCTGTGTCCTTCATTCTACACTCAGTGACTCTTGTTCCTGAAACATAATAGGTCCTGAATAGAAGGACGAGTAAAGGGTCAGCAGGTGGCCTGGTGGTTTAGGTGCTGGATCCCATGTGGCTGACTGTGTGGTTCGAGTCCTGGACACAATGGCTTGAAAAACATGGTGGGTAGGTGTGTGTGTGTGTGCCCAAAATGCTTAGAGGTGGGTAGGTGTGTGTGTGTGCCCAAAATACTTAGAGGAGAATGGGAGAGAAGAGATTGTGTGTGGCTATCCCCCAGGGGTGCTTTCTCATTTTCCTGCCCTTTTTCTCACCGAAGAGTATATGCATCCTACAGCGAAAACAACAGCAATAAATGATGATAATAATAAAAATAATAGAATGAATAAGTGAGCTCTGTGAGACATCCAGGTGGAGACCCTGATGAGGTCAATGCCTCCTGGAGGCCAGGCGTGGCACGCTTTCCGAAGTCCTCGGTGTTTGTCGGTGATGAACACATTGGCTGGGAGGTGATAGCCTAGGAAAGAGGGTGGAGGGAGAAGAGCCAAGGTATCAGGACTGAGCGCTGGGAGCCCAACAGCGAGGAGTTAGCTGGAGAGGGAACGTTGGTGAAGGGTATCAAGAAAGGGTGAGATGTGCCAGGCGCGTGTGCGTGCATGCCCAAGATCCCGAGAGGAGAACGGAGGAGAAGGGATTGCGGCGGGGCCATCCCCTTCCGGGAGGTGATTTCTCGCTTTCTGTCTCTCTCTGTCTTTCTGGCAAGCACACGTGCCCTATAGCAAAATCCTCTCAAAATAAAAGAAAAAAAAAAAAAAGGAAAGAAAAGTTGTGGTAGCACTGAGGTGTCGGTGGCGAGAACTGGGTTTTGTGCAGTGCTGGGGCCTGGTAGGGGACTCAGCGGTAAAGGAGGGGATGAAGGGTGAGGACACGGAGGGCAAGCAGACAGTCCTTTCCAAAATTCTGCCTGCAGAGGAGGAAGGGGGCTGGTAGCTGGAGGAAGCCATCCACAGTGGAACGCATCCAGGTTCTAACATGAAGAGAGGGGACCTGAGGCCAAGGCAGATGCTGGGGCACACAGTCCTGAGGCAGCCCTCTTGGCCAGAGGGAGTAAGAGCACCTTCTTTGCTCAGCTCACATTCTTGCCTTTTTAATTATTGTTAAAGATTAATTATTATTATTATTTTTGCTATAGGTGCATGTGGAGACAGGGAAAGCGCGACAGCATCTTCCAGGGGGATGGCCACACTGCAATCCATTCTTCATGCTCCTCTTGGGATTTTGGGCACACAGATACATGTGCCTAGAATGTTTTTCAAGCCACCGGGTTTGGGACTCAAACCATGCAGTCAGCCATGTGGAATTCAGCCACCTTAACCACTGCACTACTGAATGGTCCACAGTCTTGCTTTTATACTGCTTTCTCTGTCATATTTTTATTATAATCAAAGTAATGTATTTCTTTAAGAATGTTTAGAGATCACCAGTTTGGGGACAGCCTTCTGGCCTGGTGGTTAGGGAGCCAGATCCCATGTGACCAAGTGCATAGTCTGAATCCTGGCCATGGCAGTTTGTAAAGCACAGCAGCCATGTGTGTGTATGCTCAAAATCCCCAAAGGATGAAGAGATAAAGAACAGACTGCAGCATGACCAGGCCTCATTGTGGGGTGTTTTGTCCCCCTCTCTTTCACTGTCTCTCTGGTGAGTGCATGCACCCTCTGGCAATTAAAAATAACGAAGGCACTACTTTTGGAGAATTTGCCAGACGCCTCTTTCCTGTCCTGTTCTCTTTTTAGTACCTCATCCTTCTCCCTCTCCCCATAATTTGGTCCAGAATTTTCTTCCTTCCTTCCCTCTTTCCTCCCTTTCTTCCTTCCTCCCCCCTCTCCTGTGCATTTATTGTGGAAAAGACTTGGGTAGTTTTCATTGCCGGTAAGTAGGCAGCAAGAGAGGAGAGACTGAAGATGAAGAAAGCAAGGATGATAATTCTGAGATTTCTCAGAAAATGGAAGGGAGATGGCTTGTAGGGCACAGGGGGTGGGGTTGGCTTTGGGGTGGCCATGGCACACAACTCTTCTGTGGCAGTAGTAAAGGAGAAGGAGGTGTGTGGGGCCTAGGGGTATAATATTTTTGTGTCAGGAAGTAGATAGAGGTGCTCAGAGCTTGGTCCGATTGTCTTTTGTACTTGAGACACCACCTCCCAGGTCATAAGCTGTGGACATTTGTTGAACGGCAGGATAAGTGCAGGAATCCTTTAAAGTGTAGCATAGATAGTATGTTTCATCCTTAATTTTCCAAAATGATGTCCTTGACTTTGTTCATACAAAAATACATGCTTCTCGTTAATACTTTAAACAATGTAGAAAATTTCCCTTGGGACCAGCAGATGGCATAATGGTCACGTTGCTGGACGCACACATAGTCCACTGTGGTTTGAGTCCTGGACCTGGAGGCTTGAAACTCACACCGGGCACTTGTGCCCAAAATCCCAAGAAGAGAATGGAGGAGAAGGAATTGTGGCATGACAATCCCCCTGGGGGATGATTTCTCGCTTTCTGTCAATCTCTCCAGTGAGCGCACGCACCCTATAGTGAAAAAGCTCTCTCTTAATAAAAAAAAAAAAAAAAAAAAGAAAAAGAAAATTTCCCTTGACCTTACCCCACAGAAATAATGGCAAGTGTCTCTCTTTCCAGTGGGTAGTTTATTAAATGAAAAAGAGTCGCCTTACCTGTGGAATTGTCTGAGTTGTTTTTCTCTTCGTAACCGCATATGCTTAGTGTCAGTATGTGAAGATCTGGCCAGCGCAGAGTGCAAGAGGGAGGGGACTGCTGCATAGTGTCTGGGGGTATCGAAAAGGCCCAGATTCGGTTCCTGGTCCAACCTAAATAGGTCAGACATGCACTTGTTTGCACCTGTGGTCCTAGCTACCTGGGAGGCTTGGGCAGGCGGACCGCCATGTGGCGAGACATTGTTGGAAAACATACAAACAGACAAAAATCCTGTATCTTGTCTTATTTAAAAAATGTGAATATTGTCTCCATAACACCTTTGAGTTTATTTATTTAACCAAAATTCTACTGATGGGCATTTAAGTTCTTTCAGACTTTTCAAAGTAACAATTATTTTCTTTCTCTTTTTTTCCCTTTTGTCATGGGGCACATGCATTTGCCAGAGAAAGTGAGAGGGAGAAGGAAGCCCTCATGGGGTGTGATTACACCTCAGTCCCTTCTCTTCCATTTCTCTATTATGTCTGGATTTTGGGACCAACTTGTTTTGCAAGCTGCTGGGTCCAGGATAAGGAAGCTACACCCTACATGGCTGACATTGGCCATGTAGAATCTAGTTCCTTAACAACTAGGTCATGGGGTAGGCCTGTAATGACCATTCTTGTTCATATAACTTTGCTCACTTGCACTATTACTATTTTTTTAAAGAGGTTTTTGCTATAGAGTGCATGCGCTCGCCAGACAGACAGAGAGAGACAGAGAGATAGAAAGCGAGAAATCACCCCCCAGGGGGGATGGCCACGCCACAATCCCTTCTCCTCCATTCTCCTCTCGGGATCTTGGGCACGCACGCACATGCGCCCGGCGTGAGTTTAAGCCACCGGGTCCGGGACGCGAACCACAGTCGACTACATGGGAGTCCAGTGACATAGCCATTACGCTAACTGCTGGTCTCTGCACTATTATTTTTTAAAAAGTAAATTCTGGGGACTAGCAGATGATGTAGTGGTTAAGGCGCTGGACTCCCACATGGCCGACCACAGTTTGAGTCCCGGACCTGGCAGCTTGAAACTCAAGTTGGGTATGTGTGCGTGCATGTCCAAAATCCCAAGAGGAGAATGAAGGAGAAGGGATTGTGGTGTGGCCACACTCCTGGGGACGGGAGCGGGGGGGTGATTTCTCACTTTTTCTCTCTCTCTCCAGTGAGTGACATGCTCTATAGGCAAAAAAATCTCTCCAAAATAAAAATGTAAATTCTGGGCCAGGGGGACAACACATATGCTCTTTTCAAGTTTCCATATCTACCAAATTGCCCTTTGGATCTGTGGCATAGCAGTAACGTGGTACTCAAGAGGAGTTGGATCACATATGGTGACTGGTTTGAATCCCCACCCATTCAGTCTAAGACATGCCAGGCACATACGTAAAAGTCTAAGATCTGATGGGCTGGGAGTGGAGGAGGGGATTGCAGTGACCAGACCCTGTGGGTGGTGTTTCTCTTTCTCTCTCTCATCATGTGTTCACACACTTGATTAGGAGTATATCTATATATTTCCCTCTATGTATCTTCCCCTCTAGAAGACTGGCAATTAAAGCTTCTGTCAGCAGAATGTGTTTTTACACCCTACACCTTGTCCTTTGCCAATGACTAGCTGTTAGAAATCTTTGTAATCCAGTCAATCGAAGTGAAAAAATAATATCTTGTTTCCTTCCTTCCTTTCTTCCTTCCTTCCTTCCTTCCTTCCTTCCTTCCTTCCTTCCTTCCTTCCTTCCTTCCTTTCTCTCTCTCTCTCTCTCTCTCTCTCTCTCTCTCTCTCTCTCTTTCTTTCTTTTTCTTTCTTTTTTTTTTTTGGCCATAGGGTATGTGTGTTCATCAGAGACAGAAAGAGACAGAGAGAGAGAAAGTTAGAATCACCCCCCAGGGGAGATGGCCATGCTGCAATCCTTTCTCCTCCATTCTCCTCTTGGAATTCTGGGAACACATGCACACGTCCCCTGTGTTATTCTTTTCAAGCTGCTGGGTCTGGGACTTGAACCATGGAGTCAGCCTTGTAGGAGTTCAGTGCCTTAACCACAATGTCACCTGCTGGCCCCAATAATGTCTCATTTTAATTTGCTTTTTTGTCATTGTTAGTAAGATCGAAAATCTTGACTATGAATTTTGGCCATTTGATGTCCTCTTTTATGGAGTGCTTCTTTATTCCTCTTGTTTTGCCAGTGAGCTTGTAGTTTTCTTATTTATTTCTAAACAATTCATAGATTAATAATATTATTCAGGGGGCCAGCAGGTGGTATAGTAGTTAAGGCACTGGAGTCCCAGAGGGTCAGCTGTGGTTCAATTCTTGGATCTGGTGGCTTGAAACTTGTGCCAAGCACGTGTGCATGCAGGCCCCACATCCCAGGAGGAGAATGGAGGAGAAGGGGTTGTGATGTGGCCATCCCCTGTAGGCGGTGCTTTCTCACTTTTCCTCTCATTGTCTCTTTCTGTCTCTCTGGCAAGTGCACATGCCCTGTGGTAAAAACAAACAAACAAACGAACTATATATATGTATGTATGTGTGTGTGTGTGTGTGTGTGTGTGTGTGTGTATACTAATTCTCCATCATGCTGAAAATATTTTTCCATTTTATTTGTTTATTTTTTTATAGAGTTTTTTTTGTCTTAGGGCATGTGTGATCATTGGAGAGAGAGAGACAAAGACAGAGACAGTGAGAGGGAAAGTGAGAAATCACACCCCAGAGGGGATGGCCATGCCACAATCCTTCTTTATTTTTCTCCTGGAATCTTGGGCGCACAGGCACATGGGACTGAAGTGAATTTCAAGCCACTGGGTCTGAGACTTGAACTGTGGTTGGCTATGTGGGAGTTCAGTGTCGTAACTGCTGCACCGTCTGCTGGCTCCCTTGTTATTTGTCTTTTAACCATGCTGTTGGTTGGTTTGCTTTGCTATATAGAGATTTTACATTTTCATTTCAAATTTGTTGTCTTTTCCTTTCCTTTGTTTTTTTGTCATTGGTATCAGACTAGGAAGGCTAATTGCCCATATCAAGATGATAAAAAATTATTCTGTATTTTCTCTATTACTTGGCAGTTTAACTTTTTAAATTACATTTTTTTTTCCTTTTCTGATTTTTTTTTGGAGAGGTTTTTGCTATAGGATGCATGCACTCACCAGAGAGACAGAGAGACAGAGACAGAAAGTGAGAAATCATCCCGTAGGGGAAAGGCCACGTTGTAATTCTTTCTCCTCCATTCTCCTCTTGGGATCTTGGGCATGCACGCACATGCGCCTGGTGTGAGTTTAAGCCACCAGGTGTCCAGGACTCGAATTGCGGTTGACTACATGGGAGTCCAGAGATGTAACCATTATGCCATCTGCTGGTCCCCTGATTATTTTTAATTAGATGAGTAATACTTGCTTACCTTCTCATCACTTCCTTGGAAGTTACCACTTCATTCCCTTCCACCCCCTGGCCAATGCACACACACTTCAAAAGCAGAGAGGAGAAAAATTGGGAAGATGAGCAAGAAATTGTTTTCATGAACTTGAATAGAACAGCTAATCTTTTACGACTAATAATTAAATAATTCCGAATTTCCCTGGAGGGGATTAGTCACTGTTATCTGAATGACGTTTGTCCTTTCAGACTCTCTCTCTATTTTTGCTACAGGGCGCACACACTCACTGGAGAAAGAGAGAGACAGAGAGAGGGAAAGTGAGAATTCACCTGCCAGGAGGGACGGCCATGCTGCAATCCCTTCTCCTCCATTCTCCTCTCAGGATTTTGGACACGCAATGCACACACACCTGGTGTGATTTTCAAGCTACTAGGTCTGAGACTCAGTCAGCTCTGTGGGACTCAGCCATCTTAATCTCTACACCACATGCTGGCCTGCTTTCAGACTCTTTTAATGCATTTACATTCATATGTTCACATAGATATATATACACATTTAACATAAATGCTATCCTTGTGCATATTTATAACCTGATTTTTCTTTGAACATTAACTGTTTCCTTGTCAGTACATATACATTGATTTCCATTTTTTAAAAAAATTTGCTATAGGGCTTGTGTACTTGCTAGAGAGACAGAGAGAGAGACACAGAGAAAGAGAGTAAATGATAAATCACCCTCCAGGAAGATAGCCATGCTGCAATCCCTTCTCTGCCATTCTTCTCTTGAGATTTTGGGCATGCGTGCACACACATGCACACATGCTTGGTGTGTTTTTCAAGCCTCCAGGTTTGGAACTCGACTAACTCAGTTGACCATGAGAGATCTTGTTGTCTTAACCACCATGCTACCTGCTGGCCCTATTTTTTTTTTTAAAGTTTTTTAAAAAAAAATATTCATGATGAAAAATGTATGAGTATGCATGAGAGAGAGAGAGAGAGAGAAAGAGAAAAAGAATGAGACAGAGAGAGAGAAACCACCTTGACGACAGGGGCTTGTCATGCTGCTATCCTTTTCTCCAGCCCTCCAACGCTTCAGGATCTTGTGCCCACATGCACATGCCAAGTATGTTTTTTTTAAATAATTATTTTTATTAAACTTTATCTATCCATGAATTAATTAGCTAATTAATTAAATTTTGACCAGAGAGGGGTAGAGTGAGAGAGAGAGAGAGCAAGAGAGAAAGTGAGAAAGCAAGCTGCCAGGTCTGGACTCGGATTATGGTCAGTCACGTGGGAGTCCAGTGCCCTTAACCACCATGGCATTTGCTGGCCCACCCCGTGTGTTTTCAAGCCCACCTGGAGATCTGAACCTATGGTTGGACCATGCTTCCAACGCTGTAGCTCAATTTACAGCTGACTATGTAACCAGGTTGGGCCTGACTTAACTGCTGCCTAATAGTCTAATGTATGAATGTCTATAATTTGTTATTTAATTCTTTTATATCTAAATCTTCAATCCATCTGATGTGTGTATGAGAGAGAGGAGAGAGAGAGACAGAACGCACGCATGCGAGAGAGAAGTGAGTTAAAGATATAACACTTTTTTCCTAATACCTTTTCAACTATCTTAATACCATGTGTTGAATAGCCCTTCTCTCCTTCGCTGACTTGTTACTTGTATAATTAAACGGACAGTAGATTGACCATGCTGGGAGACAGGCAGAGGGAAGTGTTCAGGATCCTAGAAGGAGCTCTTGCTTCTGCCATACCAGCAGACTCCCAGGGTGCTCTTGTTCCTTCCCCGGCCATGTATTTACAGCTTGCTCTGCAGATACCAAGAAATACTCACAAGGATGACCTCCCTATGCGAACATGCCTCTCGCAAAGGACCTCCTTCATTCCTCTCCAGAAGAGGAGAAGAGGAAACACAAGAAGAAGCGCCTGGTGCAGAGCCCAAATTCCTACTTCATGGCTGTGAAGTGCCCAGGATGTTATAAAACCACCACAGTCTTGAGCCAGGCACAAGTGGTAGTTTTGTGCGTTGGCTGCTCCACTGTTCTCTGCCAGCCTGCAGGAGGAAAAGCGAGGCTTACAGAAGGAGGTTCCTTCAGGAGGAAGCAGCACTAAAAGCATCCTGACTCAAGATGAGTGGGAAACCATCCCAATAAACACATTTTGGATACAACAAAAAGAAAAAGAAAAAGAAAAACAAACAAACAAAAACAAAAAACACTGACCAGGCCTAGTGGTTAAGGGAACTGGATGCCACACAGCTGACCATGCGGTTTGAATCCTGGCCCTGGATGCTTGAAAAACATGGTGTGTGTGTGTGTGTGTGTGTGTGTGGCCAAAACCCCATTGGAACTGAGAAAGGCTAGAGAAGGGATTATAGTGTGACCATGCCACCTAGGGGCTGCTTTCTCCCTCTCCCTCTCTCTCTGTCTCTCTTTCTTTTCCTGGCTAGTGCACATGCCCTCTGGCAATTAACCAAACAAAAAAAAGCTCTGATGGGGAACCAGCAGTTAGCGTAATGGCTATGTCGCTGGACTCCCACGTAGTCGACCGCGGTTCGCGTCTCGGACCCGGTGGCTTACAACTCACGCCGGGCGCGTGTGCGTGCGTGCCCAAGAGATCCCGAGAGGAGAATGGAGGAGAAGGGATTGCGGCGTGACCATCCCCCCTGGGGGGTGATTTCTCGCTTTCTGTCTCTATGTCTCTCTCTGTCTGTCTGGCGAGCACACGTGCCCTATAGCGAAAAACCTCTCCAAAAAAAAAAAAAAAAAAAAAAAAGCTCTGATGAATATTCCCTAATTTATCCCAGATACATAGAAATCCTACTTTTGAAATGATGCCATTTATTACTGCTGCTGCCACTGATCCTTGGGGGGTCTTATTGCTATGCAGAACTTCCATCATCTCCACCTCTCTAAGGTTCTCTGAGGTGTGTGTGTGTGTGACCCTATGTTGCTTGTGACTTAGGAAGACTCCGGTCACTAACTTTCCCTCCTGGGATCTGGAAACAGGGAAATCACAGAAAGAGACAGAACTGGTTTTGCTTTTGCAAAGTGCTCCATTGGTAAATATGAGTTGGTTTTGGAAAGTATATCGTGACACTATTTTAATTTTAATAATTTCATATTTATTTTATTAGGGTTTTTTTTTTTTTTTTTTTTTTTTTTTTTTTTTTTTTTTGCCATAAGGTGTGTGTGCTCACTGGAGAAAGAGAGAGGGAAAGTGATAAATCATCCCCCGGGGGGATGACCATGCCACAATCCCTTCTCCTCCATTCTCCTCTTGGGATTTTGGGCACAGGCATGTGCCTGGTGTGATTTTCAAGCCTCTGGGTCTGGGACTTGAACAGTGCAGTTGGTCATGTGGGAATCCAGCTCCTTAATCACTATGCTACCTGTGGGCCCCAACTTCATATTTATTGTGCATTGGAAAGAGAAAAAAAATTCACCCATGAGACCCACAAGGCTAAAGCTGGTATTTAAGTTTAAAAAAAGTGAATCAATTTAAAGAAGAATATTGTACATGGCAGAATACTGAGGGTGGTTTGGAGATGATTGAAGCTTGGAAAACCCCAAATTAGACAAGAGTGCTTCAGCTGCAAAACCTTACTGACAGTGGCTTTAGACATAGGAGTGAGGGTTTTGTCATCGTTGCTATTTCACACGAATGTCTGCTGACGTTGGTTCAGTGACGTCCAAGGCTAAATGACCTCCTTCTGATTCTTACCCTGTTTCCTCACAGTCTCACAATAGCTGCAATAGCTTTAGCAAACACAATCAAGAGGAATAAAATGAAGAGATAACACCAGGCCACGTCTTTCCTGTTTGTTAGGAAAAGCAAATGCTTTCCCAGAGTTTCTAGCAGCCTTGTTCCTAAGCCTTATTGGCCAGGATCACACGCATGACCACTGCTAGGTGAAGAGGAGGGTGGCAGGTAGGCAATAGATTATCCTCGCTGGCTTAGACCATCCCCAGCAAACTCAGGCTCTGTCAGTGAGGAAGGAAGTGCAATGAATAGTGAGTAGATAGCTGCCGTGTCTGCCATGTGGGGACGTGTGGACCCGCAAAGACAAGCAGAGATGGGAGACCAGATGGCCCCAAAGAGAACACGGCAGTGGGAGCGATGTCAGGTTTTCAGCTCCAGTCCTGAAGTGACAAGCTGTACTTCATCGCCTGTTCCCATGAGTTGGCGAGACTGCCTGTTGTTTCATTTCCATCAGCTCTCCTTCCACCACTCTGGGAATGGGTTTTGTTCTTTACAGCCCTGGGTAGAGTTTCCGACACGTTTTAAAATGCGTTTTCTCATTCCCTCCCCGCCCCCAGCAGGAAGAGGCTCTGAGAGGTTAAGTTCATGTGACTCTAACCCAGGTTCTCTGACTGCTTGCATGTTTTCCATGGAGCCTCTCTATTTTTAAGAGGACCATCTTTAAAGGGGGACTGCTCCTTTAATAGCATCTGGAGGACAAAGGGAAGAAATATATGAGAGACTGAATTTCCTCTGGGGCCTGTCAGTGTCGCTCATTGGCTCTGTCCCTGGATTAAGTCAAAAGGCAGGAGGCAGCTTGTCGTGCATCTGGGTTTCAGAGACCTAGGGAATGTTTAGTTTTCTGCTTGTCTATTTCCAAACTTTGTGTGTGTGATTTATTGTCCTGATTACAACTTATTATGGCTGGAAGTTGTGAGCCATTCAAGTCACAGATTTGAGTGAAAAGCACAAGAGAAAATAAATGTATTTACCCAAGGCCCCATTCCCTTCACATGCCATAGTCTCTGCTTGGGTGACCTCAGTCACTTGTAGTTTTTGTCACCCCCAAGACAGTGCTGGCTCTCAACATCAAAAGCCAAAGACTTGATAATTTTCTGGTCAAGCAGAAATTGTTATTTCCTCTCATTAAACTTGCTATTTATCTTGTATTCCCTGTCTTGGCAAATGGTACAACCATCTACACAATCTGGCCAAGAAGTCTTCACTTTGGCACGCAACCCTTTGCCGTGTTATACAAATTATTTCCTCTAAATCATGTGGTCCAACGTCTCCTGCTTCTCTCCTGCCTTAGTTCAGGCTTCATTTACTTTCAGAGGATGGTGACCTCGGCCTTCTGCAATTAGTGTTTTCTCTCTTGCTGATCATATATAGTACCAGGCCCATCCTTTAGCATCGATTCAGCAGGTGTAGGGAGAAGCCCTGGAATCTGTACGCTTAACCAGCATCCCTGGCAATTCTGAACAGTGAACAGCACTGGTACCTGGCTGACCTCTCTGCCTTAGGGCTCTCTCCTGGCAATTGTCCCTGCTTTTTTATAGAGGTGTCTTCCTGAAACATACTCAGTGGCTCTTTATCTGCAGCACAAAACCTAAACTCTGTAGCATGACCAATGGCGTGATTGGTTCCTATCTCTCTCTAGTTTTATCTGTTTTTTCTAGGGTGCTAGTGATATAAACTATCTGCTAATTTTTTTAGAAAGTTAATTTTTTGAGAGTTTTTTTTTTTTTTTTTTTTTTTTTTTTTTTTTTTTTTTGCTATAGAGCGCATGCACACGCCAGAAAGACAGAGACAGACAGAGACAGAAAGCGAGAAATCACCCCCCAAGGGGGATGGCCACACCACAATCCCTCCTCCTCCATTCTCCTCTTGGGATCTTGGGCATGTATGCACATGCGCCTGGCGTGAGTTTAAGCCACCAGCTCCAGGACTCGAACTGTGGTCAACTACATGGGAGTCCAGTGACGTAGCCATTACACCATCTGCTGGTCTCAGAAAGTAAATTTTTAAAAAGAATTATTTCATTTAACTCTATTTATTTTAATTTGACCAGAGAAGGGGAGAGAGAGAGAGAGAGAGAGAGAGAGAGAGAGAGAAAGAGAGAGAGAGAGAGAGGAGAGAGAGAGAGAGAGAGAAAGAGAGAGAGAAAGCCAGTCCAGGACTCAAACCATGTCAGCCATGTGGGAGTCCAGCACCCTTATCCACCACGCCACTGGCTGGCACCCACTATCTATTAATTTTGAGGAAACAATTGTTTTTTTCACTGCTCAATGCCTTTGTAAATGCTGTTATTACTGTCAAAACAATGCTCTTTCTCCAGATTTAGCTGGTAAACACCTATTTACCCTGCAAAACCCAACTCAAGTGTTTCCTCTTCCCAGAAGTTTTCCCTGGCACCCCCGCAGCTTGAACACGTGTTGATTACTGCATTACCCCATTGGCTCCTCTAGGCAGAGACCCTGCTTAGCTCTCAGATACATGCCGTATTTGCTGTAGTAGGTGCTCCTTTAACACGTTGAGTAAAGATAGCTTCTTCTGTGTGAGAGAAAGTTTTGTGAAGATAAATAGGGAATTTCTAGGAAAATAGCCACATTTTCCTTGGGGAGTCTCAACTCTAGAGAGTCTTTTACTATGAAAATAAGTCATCATTTTATCTGTGCATATTTACCAAGTCACTCTACTAAACCAGATAGTAATAACCATCATTTACCTGGTGAAGGCCTGTGCATCAGGGACTCTGCATTCACCATTTTACCTGCAGATGAGGAACTAGGCTTAGAGGTGGATCAGTTTACCCAAGGTTATAAAACTGGTGAGTGGCAGGATTGGTATGCCACTCTGCTTCTTCTAGAGATTTAGTCGACAACCAATAGGTGCTCGTTGTTAGTAAACCAGTATTAGTCTAGGATAAGACATCCCTGTTCCAAGGGGCATGGGTCATGTAAATGAGAGAAGCAGTGTGGGCATGAGGCAATGAGGAAGGGTTGGGGGTGTGGTGTCTGGAAAGTGTACCCCCTGTTTAATGGAATTGTCCAAAACTGAATGCCAACCGACCCCTCTCCCAACATTTTTGTAAAAATTTGAATTATAAAGCAAAGTTAAAAGAGTTTTGCAGCATGTGCCTACTACTCGATTCTGTCATGATCATTTTACTTGCTTCTCTCTAATCTCTATCCATCCCTATACCATTATGTTATTTTATTTAAAATAATTCATATTTAATTTACAATTTTTAAAATTAATTAATTAATTAATATATTCATTCATTTTAAAATTTGACTAGAGAGAGACACAGAGAGAAATGAGAAAGCAAGCTACCAGGTCTGGGCCTTGAACTATAGTCAGCCATCGGCTGGCTTGTTCATTGCCTAGACCACCAAGGCTAGGCCTCTGACCCATATTTCTTTTTTTGTAAATTTAAAATTTTTGTTTATTGCTAAAGGGCACATGCAGTTGCCAGAGAGAGAGAGAAAGCATCCCCAATGGAGCATGCCATATTGTAATCCTTTTTTCTCCATTTTTCTATCCCATCAGGATTTGGGGTACACAGGTAAGGTGGCATCATTTTCAAGCCACTGGTCCTGGAATTTGAACTGTAGTCAGCCATGTGGGATCCTGTTCCCTTAACCACTGGGCTACAGGACCAGCTCTCTATTCTGTTTTTATTTTATTAGTTTAATTTATTATTATTGTTAATTTTACCAGAGAGATAGAAAGGGAAAATGAGAAAGCAAGCCTCCAGGCCTGGGACGCAAGCCACAGTTGACCACTTGGGAGTCCAGTGCCTTAACCATTATGCCACCTACTGACCCCATCAATTCTTTTTTTTTTTTTTTTTTAATGGTCATCATCTTCCTGATGAGTGGAGATATAAAATTTTGATGAAGTCTACTTTATCATGTTGTTTTTGTTTGTTTGTTTATGACGGTTGCATTATTTGGCTTATATGAGAAACTTTTGTTTATCCTCAAGTCATGAAGAGATCCATCATGTTTTCCTCTAAAAGCTTTATAATTTTAACTTTCTATTTAGGTCTATGATCTATCTCAAAAATAATGTTTGTATATGATGTAGGGGTTAAAGTTCACATTTTTCCCATGTCTGGTTATTTTAGCACCATGTTGTTGATAAAACCTTTCTTCATTAGATTGCTTTGGAACGTGTGTTGAAGATTAAATGATGTTTGAATGTGGCTCTATTTCTAGGATTTCTTTTCCATTCCAAGGTTAGCTGAGTTTTAACCCAGATTTAGTGCTGCCAAATTTGAAAGGAAAACATATACATTTTTTTAAATATGAAAAAGTCTCATTTTTAAAAGTTGGAAACCAATTCTAATTTAAACAAATAAAGATACCAATACTGTGTAGCCAAAGAAACTCATTTGCAGGGACCAGCAGTTAGCGTAATGGCTATGTTGCTGGACTCCAACGTAGTTGACCGTGGTTCAAGTCCCGGACCCGGTGGCTTAAAACTCACGCCGGGCGTGTGTGCGTGTGTGCCTAAGATCCTGAGAGAAGAATGGAGGAGAAGGGTGATTTCTCGCTTTCTGTCTCTCTGTCTCTCTCTGTCTGTCTGGCGAATGCATGCGCCTTATGGCAAAAACCTCTCCAAAAAGAAAAAAAAAAGAAACTCATCTGCAGACTGAATCAGGCCTGTAGCATCAGATAGGGAGAGGTAATTTCAGCAGAAAGGTGGATATGTGTATGTTAGAGAATAAATCAGGAGTCTTGTTTTAAATGAAAGAAAATGGGAATGTTCTTGGGGCAATTGGGTGAGTTTCTTTCTTTCTTTCCTTTTTTTCAGAGAGATTTTTGCTATAGGGTGTCTGTGCTCTCACTAGAGAGACAGACAGAAAGTGAGAAATCACCCCCAGAGGAATGGCTATGCTGCAATCCCTTCTCCTCCATTCTCCTCTTGGGATTTTGGGCATGCACATATGCCTGGCACGAGTTTTAAGCCACCGGGTCTGGAACTTTGAATTGTGGTTGACTATGTAGGACTCCAGCGATGTAACCATTATGCCATCTGCTGGTCCCATGTGGGTGGGTTTCAATAATGAAAGTCGATGAGAATTCACTGCCCGGGTGAAACCCACAGGCTGAGGTTTCTTCGGGACCTGGTGAAGTGGAGAACTTTCGTGGAGCTGTATGGAATTGCGTTTAGAAACGAGCAGAAAGGGCCAAGTGGGAGCTGCGGAGAGGCCAGGAGGTCCTGATCCGCGGTGGAAGAGTGAGAGTGTGGGCTGCGAGACAGTTCAGGGACAGGGGAGAGGCCAGGCTGGTATTTTTTTTTTTTTTTTTTTTTTGAGAGGTTTTTGCTATAGGGCGCGGGCGCTCGCCAGACAGAGAGAGACAGAGAGACAGAAAGCAAGAAATCCCCCCGGGTGGATGGCCACGCCGAGATCCCTTCTCCTCCATTCTCCCCTTGGGATCTTGGGCACGCACGCACACGCGCCCAGCGTGAGTTTTAAGCCACCGGGTCCGGGACTCGAACCGCGGTCGACTACGTGGGAGTCCAGCGACATAGCCATTACGCTAACTGCTGGTCCCGCCATGTGTTAATAACAGAAATACCTGAGTTGAGGTGATTTACAAGAATGGAAACTGGGGCTGGATGATGGCACAGCGTAAAACATGAGGCTTTGTGAGGCTGACCCACATGGGAAAGTTCTGGGTTCGAATCTGGGGCCTCCCTGGAACCAGCAGATGGCATAATGATTACATCACTGGACTCTCACATAGTTGACCACTGTTCAAGTCCCGGACTTGGCAACTTAAAACTCTTGCTGAGTGCGTGTGAATGTGTGCTCAAGACCTGGAGAGAAGAATGGAGAAGGGATTGTGGCGTGGCCATCTCCCCTGGAGGTGATTTCTCACTTCTTATCTCTCTGCAAGCGCACATGCCCTATAGCAAAAATCTCTCTCAAAAAAGAAAAAAGGAAAAAGAATCTGGGACCCCCCTCCCCCCCCCTCCCCCCCGAACACACTGGGTACCTGTTCCTGTGATCCAGGGCTGGCCGAGCCTGGGGGTGGATTGTGGTGTAAGATGCTGTTGGAGGTGCTCTCTCTCTCTCTGTTTCTGGGAGAAAGAAATGAACTTCCATAACAATTTAGAAAGTATAGAGGCTTATTTAGCTCATGGTTTTAGAGCTCCAAGATCAAGGGGCTACTGCTAATGAGGGTCTTCTTTGTTTTTACCATAAGGCACATGTGCTTGTCAGAGAGAGACAGAGAGGGACAGTGAGAGTGAAAGGAGAAATAGCCTCTCTCCAGGGGGGATGGCCAGGCTGCAATCCCTTCTCCTCATTCTCCTCCTGGGATTTGGGGCACACATGCACACATGCCTGGAGATTAAGCCACCAGGTTCAGGACTTGAACTACGGTCGACTATGTGGGAGTCTAGCAACTCAATCACTATGCTAACTGCTGGTGCCGATGAGGGTTTTCTTACAGGTGGATAACACGGTCAAGGGCACCACACGGCGAGACAGAGCAAGAGCTGCCGTGTCTGCGTCCATGTCTTATTCTCTCTCCTGTAAAGCCACTAGGGCTCAGTCATGGGAGCCTCCCCTTGATGGCTTTCCCTCATCCTAATCACCGCCCACCTCCTCATCCCACAGTCACATTAAGTTCTCACTCCCAATCCTGTCACAACCAAATGTCATCATGTGACTTTTTGAGGGAGACACTCAAACCATGGTAAGGGCCAAGAGGACACAAGGTGAGCCGATTCGCGGGGTCTGGGGCAGAAGGAGTAGAGAGAATGGCAGGTCTCTGTGGCCAGGGCTCAGAATGATGCTTCTCAATTGGCCAAAGGCCTCTTTGACTCTCTGGGTGGAAGTTAAGACAGAGCAACCAGAAGACACACAACCCCAGAGCTTCAAGCAGGCTTCTCAGATGCACCCCAGGCATCCTGTCATCTTCTGTAAGTTGTTACTTTGTAACACTTTATGATTGATTTTTTTACATTTAAAATGTGCTGTGGAAACTATTTCATTTTTTTTTTAGAGGTTTTTGCTACAGCGCTCGTGTGCTTGTCAGAAAGACAGAGAGAGACAGAGAGACAGAAAGCGAGAAATCACCCCCCAGGGGGGATGGCCATGTTGCAATCCCTTCTCCTCCATTCTCTCGGGATCATGGGTATGCACACACACGTGACCGGCATGAGTTTAAGCCACCAGGTCCGGGAATTGAACCATGGTCGACTACATGGGACTCCAGTGACATAGCCATTATGCCAACTGCTGGTCCCATAATTTTTTTTTTAATTAAAAAAAAAAAAAAAAAAAGAAGGGAAAGAGACTATGGCTTTCTCATGCTCTCTTTTTCTCTGCCATTGGAGCACATGGTGAGAAGGCAGCCGTCTATAAGCCAGGAAGGAGCCTCCACCAGAAAGCAGCCATGACGGCATCCTGACCTAGGACTTCCGTCCTCCATAGCTGAGCTATGAGAAGTAAATTTCTGTTGCTTAAGCTACCCAGTCTACATTAGTTTGCAATGTCAGCCTAAGTAGGAGGACTAAAGACTGAACCATAACAAAACTGAAAAAATGTTCAATTTTCTTTTTCTTTTTTTGAGAGGTTTTTGCTATAGGGCACGTGTGCTCTCCAGAGAGAGAGACAGACAGAGAGACAGAAAGCGAGAAATCACCCTCCAGGGGGGATGGCCACGCCTCAATCTCTTCTCCTTCATTCTCCTCTCAGGATCTTGGGCACGCACGCACACGTGCCCGGCATGAGTTTAAGCCACCGGGTCCGGGCCTTGAATCGTGATCGACTACACGGGAGTCCAGCCATTACATCAACTGCTGGTCCCCCAAAATGTTCAATTTTCTGAGACTCACTTTTAAAATACTTTATAATTGCTTTTTTTGAGTGTGTGCAAATGTGTTGTATTTGAAAGTGTAGGTTAACTTCAAGAGGCTGAGAACTCTCTAGAAGAAGGGTCTGTGGGCTGGATAAGGATGTTGGTCACAGAAACAGGACTGTTCAGTGCTTAAAGCCTGAACTAGTTGAATAACATGGTGATTGCATAGCTGATCTTGGGCCAGCAGGTAATATGGTGGTTAGGGCACTAGATCTCACAGGGCCAACCATGCAGTTTGAGTCCTGGACCTGGTGGCTTGAAAAATCACACCAGATGCATGTGTGTGCATGCCTGAAACCATGAGAGGAAAATGGAGGGATGAAGAGATTGTGGCATGCTATCCCCCTGGGGGAGTGATTGTTTTTTTCTCTGCCTGTGTCTCGTGAGTACACACTTCCTGTAGCAAAAAACAGAACAAAACTAAAACTAAACCCCATACAAACAAAACAACCACCCTATACACTCTAGCAATGGCTAAACTTATCCAGGAGGACTTTAAGGGGAGAATGAAAGTATGTGAAAGAGTTTGCAAACCTTAAAGGGTATGTTAAGTTCTAGATCTGGACTGTCCAACCTAACGTATAGTTAATTCACTTCTCTGATGTGTAGGGGTTTTCTCATGGATGGTTTTACTGGACCCCTTTGGTTATTCGGTTTGATTTGAAGAGAATGCTGCCCTCTTCTGGACTGAAGTTGTAACTACATCCCCTGGCCTCCAAGAGTAGATTCCCCCCCTCCACCCCCGCCCGCCCCCTTGCTTGATCTCACCTGAGAGGAAGGAAATTAAAATTAAGGTTGTTAGAGTGGGCCTCTTGGGTTTATAAAGAGAGGGAATGAGACTAGAAGAGACACGTGGACACAGATAAGTGCATTTCTGCCCTCCACCATCTTGTCATGAAGGCAGAAGACCCTCATGAGATGTGGCCCCTGGACCCTGGATTTCCAAGTGATGAACTGAATAAACTCTAGTGTGTGTGTGTGTGTGTGTGTGTGTGTGTGTGTGTTAGAGGGCACGAGCAGAGTGGCTTTTTAAAGTGATCTCTGACTTTAGTAAGTCATTTCTCACAGTCACTGTGGGCCCAACCTTCCCTCCAGTGTTATTTCACAGACTGGAGGTGAGAGACAAAAAAGGTGAGTCACTGGCAGGCCTCCCAGTCTCCAGGACTAGAATACTTTCTTTCTCTTTTCTTTCTTCAACAACTTTTAATGACACCCTCTAGATGCCAGGCTGTCTCCTAGGCATTTGGTATGCAGTGATCAAAAAAGATAAAGATCCTGGGACCAGTAGATGGCATAATGGTTTCGTTGCTGGACTCCCATGTAGTTGACTACAATTCAAGTCCCGGACCCAGAGACTTAAAACTCACGCTGGGTGCATGTGTATGCGTGCCCAAAATCCTGAGAGGAGAATGGAGGAGAAAGGATTGCGGTGTGGCCACCCCCCTGGGGGGTGATTTCCAGCTTTCTGTCTTTCTGTCTCTCTGGCAAGTGCATGCACCCTGTAACAAAAGTCTCTCTCTCTCTCTCAAAAAGATAGATCCCTGTTCTTGTAAAATTTATATTCTTAAGAGGAGAGATAATAAACAGACTATTTAAGCAACAAGCAAATTATATAGATTATTTAGAAGTGATAAGTCCTGTGGGGAAAGAAAAACCCTTCCGACAGAGCAGGATAGGAGAGATCGGGAAGACGGGGGCTGTAGCTGTACTCGGGCAGACAGCGCAGGCCTACGTGAGGAGGGAGCGAACACCTGGAGGAGGTTAGGGGTTGCTTGCAGGGGTACCCAGGAAGGAACTTTCCAGTCAGTGCCCTAGGGCAGGAGCAGAGCAGGGAACCAGTGTAGGGGAGCGAGCCGTGAGGGGCAAAGCAGAGTGGGCAGCTGGAGGGTGTTCTGGATGGTCCCGTGGTACGGTTTGGATGTCCCCCCTTACCCCCCAAACTCATGAGTTCAGATTATTGGGTCGTCGGAAGAGTCGTGACCTATATTTTCGTGTTTTTCTATGCAAAAATGTGATTTTTCCGATGACCCAATAGTAGTGATGGGATTAAGAGGGTAAGCATTTAACCTATGATGCTGAAAGGTAGGACCTTTGGAAGGAAATTAAGATTAAAATCATTAGAGCGGGCCTCCTGGTGGGTTTATAAGGAGAAGGAACGAGACTAGAACAGACGCATGAACACAGATGCGTGCATTCCTGCCCTCCACCATCTTGTCATGCAGGAAGAAGACCCTCACCGGATGTGGCCCCTGGACCTTGGATTTCCAAGCGATGAGCTGAATAAACTCTAGTGTGTGTGTGCTAGAGGGCACATGCACTTGCCAGAGAGACAGAGAGGGGGAAGAGAAAGTGCCCTCCGTGGGGAAGGGTCACGCCTCAGTCCTTTCTTCTCCATCTCTTCCTTGGTTAGGGATTCTGGGCACAGATGCACATGCACCTGGCATGTTTCTCAAGCCAATGGGTCTAGAACTTGAATTATGCAGTTGGTCACATGGGATCCAGCTGCCTTAACCACTAGGCCATCGAGCTGGCCCTAAATCACTATTTTATAAGTTACCCAGATTCTGGTATTTTCTGTTATCAGCAACAGAACAGTCTAGAACAAACTATGTCCCTTCCTCACAAATTCACATGCTGAAGTCCTATCACTTGGTGCATCAGAATGTGCCCTGTTGGGGAAATAGGGTCATTGCAGTTGTAATTAGATAAGTTGAGGTCATATGAAGACCTTAATCCAATATAACCACTGTCTTTATAGAAGGGGGAAATCTGGGGGCCGGCAGGTGGCATGGTAGTTAAAGCGCTGCATTCCCACATGGTTAACCATTGTTCAAGTCCCAGACTTGGTGGCTTAAAACTTATGCTCCAGGTGCATGTATGTGCATGCCCCAAATCCTGAGAGGAGAATGGAGGAGAAGGGATAATGCATGGCCATCTCCCCTGGGGGAGATTTCTTACTTTCTCTCTCACCATCTCTCTCTGGTGAACATACATGCCCTATGGGAAAAAACCTAAGGAATAAAAGGGGAGGGGGACTTGGACACAGACACATGTACACAGGAAGAAAGTCATGTGGAGATGAAGGCAGAGATTGGAATAATTCTTCCACAGACTGAGAGATGCGAAGATGACCAGCAAAACCAGAAACCAGAAAGACACTTGGAGCAGATTAGGTTTTCCCTCACAGCCCTCCAGAGGAACCCATCTTGCTGGCACCTGATTCTGGACTTCCAAGCCTCCAGAACTGGGAGACTGTAAGTTTCATGGCCCGCTGTCATGGCGTGGCAGTGATGCTGAAGTCACACGGCAGGGTCCTGTGTTTGCGTCTCGAGGTCTCTGCACACATCGTGTGTACGTGGTCACAGTGGTCCTGGCTGGCTGAATCTCAGGCTGGAGCATGGTATGAGGAAGCACAGGGTGCTTCTTTCTCTCTCAGAAGAAATAAGTGGATAAACTTAAGATAATGAATTTCTGTTGTCCACGCCCTCTTTGTGGCACTTTGTTACAACAGTCCCAGAAAGCCAATACAGAGGGGCAACCAGGTGGGTTACGAGTATGGTTTGGGGGAGAGACAGAGGAAGGCTTTGACTTCAGCTTTTGTCAAATTCACCTTTTTATGATGAGGTGGGTCATTGGATGGGGAAGTGGAAGACGGAGATCTTGTCCCCGAGAAGCCACAAGAGGTAGGACTGCACGTGGGATGGTGCTCCAAGGCTCTGTACGTGATCATCATCCCTTACAAAACACCAATTCCATGGTAAAATTATTAAGGATTATATATTGGGTATCTCAGTAGAAGTGCCTGCAGGGAGGGGAGGGCAGGAGGACAAGAGCCAGAGACAGGGTATCTGGCATTTCTTGGGTGATGGGGCCCTGTTTGTGCCTGGGCCAAGACACGATTATGAAGTAGCCATGCTCCGTCTCACTCGGTCACAGGTCTGAGGGACCTTGGAGGAGCTCAGCTGTGAGGCTCTTCCTGCCTGCCCGACAGGAGGATGGCCCGGCCCAGCAGTGAGACTCTTGTTTTCTCTCTCAGTCCTGTCTGAGAAAGGCTTTTTACTTTTCTTTTTTAAATTTAATTTAAATTTTAAAAAATTTAACTTTATTATTATTTTCCAGTTTGATTAGAGAGAGACAGAGAAAGAGAGAGAGGGAAAGTGAGAAAGCAAGCCACCAGCTATGGGACATGAACCAAGATTGGCCATATGGGAGTCCAGCACCTTTAACCACCATACCACCTGCTGGCCCCATTCTTTTTCTTTTCCCTCCCTCCCTTCTCTCCCTCCCCCTTCTTTCTTTCTTTCTTTCCTCCTTCCTTTCTTTCTTTCTCTCTCTCTTCCTCTCTCCTCCCTCTTCCTTTCCCTCCCTCCTTCCTCCTTCCTCCTTCCTCTCTCTTCCTTTTCTCTCTCTCTCTTTCTCTCTCTCTCTCTTTCTTTCTTTCTTTTCCCCCTTTTTGAGAGTCTTTTTAAAGAACCTGCCATAGCCAATTCTCTATTTGGGGTCTCGCCTTTTCCTCTTCTCCAAAAACATTATTTTACATTAGCATACAGAGGGCCAGCAGGTAGCATGAAGGTTGAGGCGGCTGGATCTCGCATGGCCAGTTGTGTGGTTTGAGTCCCAGTTCTGGTGGTTGAAAATCATGCCAGATGCATGTGTGTGCCTACACTCTCAAGAGGAGAATGGAGGAGAAGGGATTATGGTGTGGCCATCCTCCCTGGGGTTGGGGGTGATTTCTCACTTTCCCTCTCACTCTCTTTCTCTGACTACAGAGCATGAAACCCCAAAGGTGGAACATTTTGGAGCCGCACAGGCCCGCTCCCTGGGCCACACACTTTGGGAGGCACTTAGGATACTAAGTAGAGGCACTTACAGTCCTGCCCAGGAAGAGGGGCAAGGAGAGGAGGCAGGAGGCTTTGCGTGTGGTCACTGCCGTGTGCAGGCTCTGGGTCACTCTTGCCTATCCACAGGCTGGTGAGAGAGAAAGACTCCTGAAAGTAAGGGTGAGCAGCCTGAAACTAGACAGTAGAAAACGGGGTGATGTGGGAGTTCTGAGGGGAAGGAGGCCACAGGGGATTTTTTTTTTTTTTTTTTTTTGAGAGGTTTTCGCTATAGGGCGCGTGCGCTCGCCAGACAGACAGAGAGAGACAGGGAGACAGAAAGCAGGAAATCACCCCCCAGGGGGGATGGCCACGCCGCAATCCCTTCTCCTCCATTCTCCTCTCGGGATCCTGGGCACGCACGCACACGCGCCCGGCGTGAGTTTAAGCCACCGGGTCCGGGACGCGAACCGCGGTCGACTACGTGGGAGTCCAGTGACATAGCCATGACGCTAACTGCTGGTCCCGGCCACAGGGGATTTTAGGGTTGAAGCCTGTCTGTCCCAGCTGTCTTGGGGGCCTATCTTCCCACTTAGAATTGCTCCCTCTGGGGGGCCAGCAGGTGACTTAACGGTTCGGGTGCTGGACTCCTACGTGGCAGACCGTGGTAGGACTGTCTACCTACATGTTAGAACGTGGCAAACATCCCGGACCCAACAGCTTGAAACTCCTGCTGGGCGCGTATGTGTGCATGTATGCCCAAAATCCCGAGAGAAGAATGGAGGAGAAAAGGGGGGATGGCCACGCTGCAATCCCTTCTCCTCCATTCTCCTCTCGGGATCTTGGGCACGCACGTACACGCACCTGGCGTGAGTTTAAGCCACCAGGTCCGGGACTCGAACCATGGTTGACTACATGGGAGTCCAGCAACATTGCCATTACGCCAACTGCTGGTCCCCCAAACAGGTCCCTCTTGCTCCCTCTTAAACAGGTCTATGCTGTTCCTAATGGAGGGCATGGTTCATTCTACACAGAACACTTGCTACTACCGAGCGCCACGCAGTTGTGGCCGAGTGCTGGTCAGCGGGCAGCACGTGGGCTCCCTTCGCAGTGCTACAGTGTGTCTCACTGCGGTTGCCTCTACGCCGGCCACCAAGCAGCACCACACGGCTGTACGTACGTCTGTTTTGCTCCTGTTCACCCTTGACGCCTTCATAAGCATCTCCACACACTCTTCAAGAAGAACCCACGTGAATCTGGGGATCGAAGTAGAAGAAAAGGGGCCAGCAGGTGGCATGGAGGTCAAGTGACTGGATTTCACATGGTAGATGCGCAGTTTGAGTCCTGGACCCAGCGAGCTGAAGATCACATGGGGCATGTGTATGTGTGTGCCCAAAATCCTGACAGGAGACTAGAGGAGAAGGGATTGCAGCATGGTCATTGTCCCTAGGGCTTGATTTCTCTTCCCCTCTCTCTGTCTCTCTCGTTTTGTCTCCCTTCAGGGAGCGCGTGCACCGTATACTAAGACTAAAAATAAATAAGGTATAGCAAAGGGATGCAAAGAGGTTTCTCCAGTCTTCCCAGCAGCGACCCCCGTGGCACACAGGCTCAAGGGGTAAGAATGTGACCTGAGATGGTCCGATCAGAGCAAAGGTCGGGATGTTTGCTCAGTGACTGTGGAAAGGCACGTACGCAGCTGTTGCAATCGGCAGCCATTTTGGTACCATAAATGGCAAAGCCAGGCCAAGAGCAAAACCAGCGTGTGGCGATTCCAACTTGCCCGACTAGGCCGCCCTAACATATGGCAAAGATCACCCTGACAAGTCACACATGTAAAGTGCCCAGCACTATGGTCAGCGGCGTGTAAGATAATAATAAGATGAGTCACTCTTAGCTGTCTTTATGAATGACCCCACACGGTCCTTGGAGAAAAAAGAAGGGGGAGAGAAGGAAGACAAATTTTATCACAGGGTTGCTTATAATAATAAAACTTGCCAGTAGTTTCAATATCCTTCGAAAAATGTTTATGCAAATTATACCAGGTCTGTAAAATGGAGTACTATGCTCCTATTAAAAATAATTACGGGGCCAGCAAGTGGCATGGTGGTTGTGGCACTGAATTCCCACATTGCCAACCACGGTTTGAGTCCCAGGCCTGGCAGCTTGAAGATGACAACAAATAAATAGATAAATAAAGAAAAGGTTTTTTTTTTTCTCTTTTTGTTTTTGAAAGAGATTTTTGCTATAGGCATGTGTGCTCTCCAGAGAGACAGAAAGCAAGAAATCACCCCCCAGGGGAAATGGCCACACCACAATCCTTTCTCTTCCATTCTTCTCCTGGGATTTTGGGCACACACACACACACACACACACACACACACACATAACTGGCATGAGTTTCAAGCCACCAAGTCCTTGACTCAAACCATGGCCAGTTACTTGGGAGTGCAGCACCTTAACCACGATGCCACCTGTTGGTTCCCAGGAAATAAATGCTTTTTTTTTTTTTTTTTTTTTTAAAGCATAAAAAATACAATTATATAAATGATTAAGAGAGCTGGATCCTACATGGCCAACCATAGTTCAAATCTGGTCCCAGAGGCTTTAAAAACATGCCAGGCATGTGAATGCATGTGCCCGAAGTCCCAACAGGATGAGAAGCGGAAGAGGAGGGTGTAGGGGACGCTTTCTTCCCTCTTCTCTGTGTCTCTTTGATGAGCACACACACCCTCTGGCAGTTAAACAGGAGAACAGTAGCACAGGCCCAGCCTCTGGTGCAGTCGGCAGCATGCCAGACCATGGATTTGAAAACTACGCACTAACCACCACTCAAGGCCCTGGTCCATTGGACCTGAAACACTCCTGTGTGTGCGCATGTGCCCAGGATCCTGGCCAACCAGAGGACTGTAGAAAGGAGATTTCAGTATGACTGAGCCCTGGGAAGGGTGCCCTCCCCTGGGCATGCACACGCTCTATTGTGAATGGAAAAAAAATTTATAGCTATAATTAATGTTATAGAAAAGTACCTATTGGGTTGTCAGAAAAGTCATGACACATTTTTTGCACAGAAAAACAGAAAAATACATCATGACGTTTCCGATGACCCAATAATAGAATGCTCTGTGGAGAGACAGCCCACAGCATGGTGATTAAGGTGGCTGGATTGCGGGGTATTCAGTGAGAGAGAGACAGGACACCGAGGCCTTTTGCAGGAAAATGCCGATTTATTCACCTGCTAGCACTGGCTCAGCAGATTCACATCCAGAGACTGGGCTCCGGATTTGTGGGGGCTCTCCCTTTTATCTGTTTTAGCTTCTACGTCTCCCTTATGTGGTTATACACAGTTGTACACACTTTTGATTGGACAGTTACATGAGGTAACTTAGATGATAAAGTTGCTTACAGAATCATGCACTGGGCCTCTAGACTGTCAGATACACAAGCTTACAAAAGCTACAGACTTGCTGAGTTGCTATGGAGACAGGACTACAAGGTCAGTAAGGATTGCTAGATTGCTATGGGGACAGGGCTACAAGGTCACGATAGACTGCACCTGTGTATTCAAATTATAAGCATGCCTGTTATCTTCTTTGGTCCTGGAGACTCCTGAGGCCCCCACTACCACAGCTAAATCCCATGTGGATAACTGCGTGATTCAAGTCTAGAACTCAATAGCTTGAAAAACATGCCTGGCACATGTGTGTCCATGCCAAAATCCCAATAGGAGAGAGAAACAAAGGAGAAGGGGTTATGGTGGGACCATACCCCATAAGAAGTGATTTCTCAGGACCAGCAGTTAGCATAATGGCTATGTTGCTGAACTCCCATGTAGCCAACCGTGGTTCGAGTCCCGGACCCGGTGGCTTAAACTCATGCCGGGCGCATGGAGTAAAAGGGATTGCAGTGTGGCCATCCCCCCTGGGGGGTGATTTCTCGCTCCTCTTTCTTTCTTTTTCTCTTTTCTCTATCCAGTGAATGCACATGCTCTATGGCAAAATGTTTTTAAAAAATGCTAAGAGGAAATAGAGATTAACATACAGAAGGTACAGTATAATATTTTACAATGTATATATGTATGTGTATGTACAGGAGAAAATGAAGAGATAATAAAAATATCAATCACGATTATCTTTGGAGAAAGGGATTACAGATATTTACTTCCTTGCTTCTGTCTTTTGATGTTCCCTTTCGTTTTTGTTTTAGATTTTTGTGACGGAGGCAGAAAGAGAGAGAGAGGGAAAGTGAGAAATCACCTCCCGTGGGGATGGCCACGCAGCAATCCCCCCTCCTCCATTCTTCTCTCAGGATTTTGGGCACACGCACAAAAGCCCCATGTTTTTCAAACTGTGGGTCTGGGACTCAAACCAGTCATCCATGTGGCATCCCGTGCCTTAACCATCACATCACTCCCTGGCCTGTTGCCCAATTTTTTAAAATAAATATTTCTTCTACAGGGGCTGGCAGGTAGCCAGGTGGATAAGGAGGCTGGATTCCCAGTGGCTGACTGAGGTTTGAGTCCTGGACTTGGCAGCTTGCTTCCTCACTTTGCTTCTCTGTCTCTCTCTGGTCAATTTCAAAAAAAAAAAAAAAAAAAAAAAAATGACAATGAATAAAATTAAAAGAAAAAATAATTATTTAAAAATATTACTTCTGCAATCAGAAAAAAGTGCATATTTTACCATTTTTTATTTAAAAAGAAATGAATAGTAGCCAGACAGTTGTGAATGTTAATGCAACAATTCCCACGTGGGAAGGTTCCGGGTTCACCTCCCTGAACACACCAGGCATGCCCATGCCATTAGCCGAGGTTGGCTGAGACTGGGAGTATCAGCATGAAGACCCTATTAGAAGTGCCTCTCTCTCTTTCTATCTCACTCATGGAAGAAAGAAAGAAAATTTTACAAATAAATAAATACAGGGTCCAGCAGGTAGCATAGTGGTTAAGGCATTGGACTCCCACAAGATCGACTGCAGTTTGAGTCCCAGACCTGGTGGCTTGAAACTCATGCCAGGTACACGTGCGTGAGTGTTCAAAATCCCAGGAGGAAAATGGAGAAGGGATTGAGGTATGACCATACATACTCCTGAGGGGTGATTTCTCACTTTCCCTGTGGCTGTCTCTCTCTGTCTCTCTCCAGCAAGCTCACACATCCTATGGCAAAATCCTTAAAAAATAAATAGATACATACATAAAATAAAAATAAGTATTTTACAGCGTGCTGAGTGGTTCTCCTGTTCTCAGACTGGCCTGTCCAGCAGATTTTTATGGGCAGACACCTCAGACTCTGAGCTCCCACTTCTTTGGGCCTCAGTGAATCATTAAAATAGACTGGAGAGGTGAACCGATTTGACTGAGGGCTTAGGAAAAGCAGAAGGAATTATACACCAAGAAAACTGAGTATTAGACATGAATGCTCTGGGCACCGTCTTTCTCAATGGCTCACTTCCAGGGCTTCCCTGTTCAGCGACTGCTGCCCCCTTGTGGCAACAACGAACTTTCCCCAATTGCCTCCGCTTGCGCGCGAGTACGTATCAGTGTTTTGTTGTCTAGGCACTAGCGCCAATATTTTTTTCCCAGGGAGCTGCCTTTCCTCCATATGATTAATAAGGGGACTGTCTCTTCTCTTTCAGATTGTCCCATCTTCAATTCCTTTCTAACCTAGGCAGCAGATCACAGTGCTCCAACGTGAGTAAAAGCAACATGTGAGTAGTCCGTAACAACTGTCCCCTTACACTTCCTGCTACTATTTAAAAATGAGAGCCCAGGAGAAAGGGACGCGTAGCAATGGGCTCCCCAGGAGCAGAATTGTAAGCACGGCGGCATGACAAGTGAGGTGTTTACGGCAGGGGCAGGATTTGTGCTTAGACAGGTTGGCGCTAACTTCAAACAAGGAGGATGGCTGGGGATAGATTCCAGGCTGGGAATGCCAGGCACACCAGCCAGGTGGTATGGAAGGGAAGTTTTCAGACATACCTTATGTGTGAGTGTGTGGCCAAAAGAAAGAGACACTCTGGTTATGGTGGTGATCCGTGATCTGTGAGTCAGGTAAGATACGTCTAACATTGTTGATTCCACAGCTATTAATAGAGCATACATTATATTCCCTGGCAGAGGGTATGAGGGTGGATTAGAGAGAGTCCACGCTCTCTCGCAGCTCACAGTCTGGCAGGGGTGACAAGGGGGGAGTGGAGGAGAGAGGAAGAGAAGGGGGAAGAAGCTGGCTTGTAAATACATCCTTATATACAGCAGGTTTGTGCTATAATGGAGAAGTATTTCAAGATACGGAGGAGTAAAGCCAGGGACAGCCATTAACTGCTGGGAGCAGCGAAGGCAGGCTCCCAGAGAAGTCATTCTTAACTACTGACAGGGCAGCAGCAACCACATAGACCCTAACTCTTCATTCACTGATTGCCCCAGCTCGAATGGTCTCCCTGCTGTCTAGACAGGCTCTGGGCGTGGCCCACATCCTCAGCCTCAGGGCCATTCTAAGCAACCAATCAGTGGTTGTGCAGAGGAGTGGCTGGAGGTCGAAGGGGTTAGTTTTCCCTCCAAATTTTCACCAGGCCACTCCAGAGAAACCTACAATGTAAGTCAATTCGTGCACTTGTGCAGTCAGTCTTCCACTTCCTCCCTGCCAGCATGCCCCAAGTCCTCCTGCAATGGACTCCTGAAGTCTGTACTATAAAAGCCAATTCTTGGGACCAGCAGATGGTGTAATGGCTATGTCGCTGGACTCCCATGTAGTCAACCCTGGTTTGAGTCCTGGACCCAGTTTAAACTCACACCGGGCGCATGTGCGTGTGCGCCCAAGATCCCGAGAGGAGAACAGAGGAGAAGGGATTGCGGCGTGGCCATCCCCCTGGGTGTGATTTCTCACTTTCTGTCTCTCTATCTCTCTCTGTCTTTCTGGCGAGTGCACCCGCCCTATAGGAAAAACCTTTCCAAAAAAAAAAAAAAAAAAAGGCAATTCTTTTTTCCTTTATCCTAATCAGGCAAGCTGGAATCCCAAAGGCAACCTATTAGGGAATTTAGGGATAAACAAGTAGAAATCAATTCAATATAAAAAAGAATAAATACGATCCTCCAAAGAATGAAGAAATCAATAACAAACCCTTTATCCCAGGTTTATACCTGGTACCCCTTCTCAGACAGGTGGCCTCTAAGAGTCTCTGATCCCTATGGTCCTTTCTATTAACTTGTTCTTCCCCAAATGCAGACGGGTGGGGCTCTGAAGGGAGGTGTGGCCTGACGTGGTTTCCTTATTCCCTTTATTCATCATGTTCTAAGTGTTAAGTCACTCTGGTCTCCGAGCTGCAGCTTCTGTGGTTGGACACCCTGGGACGTTGCTCAGGTAGGAAGCCACCCCTTTTTGCCTGGTTTTCTTTGGGACAGGGAGATGTGGTTCAACTTTATTCCACAGAAGGCATTAATTTCTCTGGGACCTTAGGATTTTTGCTAAACTGCCATCCTGCCTCCTCCCTTCTGACCATGTACTCAACTCTGACCCCCTATAGGGTTGTAGCTGGTGAAGGAATGAGGCCATAGCTCATTCCCTCCTTTTGTGGAATAGAGGTTGCCAACTTTCCATTTCAATGTTGTTGCTTTGCCCTAAGACTGTCTTTCGTGAAAATATAAATACTGTCAGGGAGAAAACACCCTAAAACGTGTGTGTCTGGATGAACTTATCATGGAACATCAGACCTAAAACGAAATTAGAAGTTATCTACTCTGTCTTCTTTAACTTGCACATGAGAAACTGAAATCTTTAGAAGTAAAGGTTTCACTCAAGGTCACACACTTTACTAATATCGGATCAGGATAGGACGAGGATTGGATGCCAGGAATTCTTATTTCCAATCTGGCTAACTTGACAAAGATTTTCAGACTGTTCTCTGGAGAACCCTGGGGGAGGGGGGGGGGGGTCCTGGGGTGGCTTTTTAGGGGTTGTCTAGGTAGAGAAAGCAGCACATTCTCTTCCAAAGGCAGCGCAACTTCTGTTTCGCACATTGGGCTACTGAGAAGACTTTGTTTCAACAAAGTATTTCACAATCAATTTAAACAAATGGAAAACTGCTCAACTATCCTGCAGATGTTTAGGGGGCAATTTCAAGGACCAAGATGAAGGCCTTATCCTCTCAAGTCTTTCAGCTACCTTTAGACAGAAAATAAAAAACATGTATTGTTCATTTAAACACTAGACTTCAACCTGCTAGACAGTATAATGCAATTTGCTGTTATCACTTCCTTCCCCCAGTGTATTTTAAGAAGGGCAAATGAGAGTCAGGAAGAATAAGGAGAGGAAATAAGATAAAAAGGAACACCTAGGAACAAGCTTGCCTTTTTCCATTTTGCTTAATGTTGGTCCTCCCTCCAACGTGTAAGACCAACCTGGCCATCCTTGAACACACAGGCATGGCCGAGAGTAGAAAAGACTGTAGTTGAGGTAGTTGTAGGGACAGCCAGGACAGAGGTTTTTTTCCCCATGTATTATGTCTCATCCCCTTCCCAGATGGGGCCTTGGAATTATATTTATAACACTGTGAAGGTTTATAACATTTGAAACCAGCCTTGAAAGAAGCTCAAGTTGGAGGTGAAGGCAGGATCTCTGGTTGCCGAACCAACAGAGAAGCAAAAGCTATCCCAGTATCTGTTCTCACATCCTCCATGAGGGTGACTTGAATCTGAGTTACTAAATCATAGTTCTCTCCTTTTCTCCTTGCAACTAGATCAGCCATGGCTCAAGATACAGAAAGCATGTGGAACATGACTGATCTGTGGATGTGGTTTGACGAGTTGAATTACACTGGCATGCCATCTGTAGAAGAAGGTTACGGTCCCTGTAGTACAAACTCTGAGACACTCAACAGTTATGTTGTGGTCGTCGTCTATGCCCTGGTGTTCCTGCTGAGCCTGCTGGGAAACTCTCTGGTGATGATGGTCATCTTACACAGCCGCGTCAGCCGCTCCGTCACTGATGTCTACCTGCTGAACCTGGCCATAGCCGACCTGCTCTTTGCCCTGACCTTGCCCATCTGGGCTGCCTCCAGGGAGAAGGGCTGGATTTTTGGCACAGCCCTGTGCAAGATAGTCTCATTCCTGAAGGAAGTCAACTTCTACAGTGGTATTCTGTTACTGGCCTGCATCAGCATGGACCGCTATTTGGCCATCGTCCACGCCACACGCACACTGACCCAGAAGAGGCACTTAGTCAAGTTTGTATGTCTAGGCATCTGGGGATTGTCTTTGATTCTGTCCCTGCCATTTGTCCTCTTTCGTGAGGCCTATAGTCCGACCAATTCCAGCCCGGTTTGCTATGAGGTCTTGGGTAATGACACAGCAAAATGGCGGATGGTGTTGCGAGTCCTTCCCCACACCTTCGGCTTTGTCCTGCCCCTCCTGATCATGCTGTTCTGCTACGGGTTCACCCTGCGCACACTGTTTAAGGCCCACATGGGGCAGAAGCAACGGGCCATGAGGGTCATCTTTGCTGTTGTGCTCATCTTCTTGCTCTGCTGGCTGCCCTACAACCTCGTCTTGGTCACAGACACCCTCATGAGGACCCAGGTGATCAAGGAGACCTGCGAACGCCGCCATGACATCAACCAAGCCCTGGATGCCACTGAGATTCTGGGCTTTTTCCATAGCTGCCTTAACCCCTTCATCTATGCCTTCATTGGTCAAAATTTTCGCTATGGATTCCTCAAGATCCTGGCTACCCATGGCCTGGTCAGTAAGGAGTTCTTGGCGCGTCATCGCGTCACTTCTTACACCTCATCCTCTATCAATATTTCTTCAAACCTTTGAAGCCGTCAAGAGTATCCTACCTTCATAAGGAAATGATAACCATTACCACAAGTTTGTGTGTGTGTGTGTGTAGGGGGTGGAGTAGTCTGACTCTGGATAGATACTATCTGAGTTTGAGAGGAAGGCCATAGAACATGGGAAAATTAGAGATTGTTATCTTCAGGTTTGATCTGCTGAGACCTCCAAGGACCAGCCTTCGTACTCCCAAGGAAAGGAAGCATCATCATTTCTCTGGCATTGTTGAGTCACTGATTGATAATTAGCACTGTCATATCCAAAGCCTGAATCTGATGTTAGACCAAAGAACTGGGGCTGACTCTTCTCCTGGCCATCCCAGGAACATCAGTTTGACTGCTGAACACATTCCAATAGACTGTTTGACAGCTCTGTTTTCTCTGATCTGAGCTCGTGGAACTGTTTTCCCAACCCTCGTAGGTTGTAGTATCTGCTGAGAACACAGGTGCCACTGAAACATCCACTTGTGATGGACATGGAAACACATTTCTCCCTTGGATGTGGTGGGTGAACAAAGGAGGAGTGTGATCGAGAAGCCAGACCTATTGCATGAGATTCCTCCTTACCCCCATGACCAGCATCACAGACAGAATGCATTGGGCTTTGTTTGTACATGAAGCCACGCTAAGCCAAGATTTGCAACTTTCAGCCTTTTCTTCTTGGAGCTTTCAGTCTGACTTGTAAGGCTTCAGCAGCCTTACAAACCCATTGTCAACCAATTAGACGGTCAGATACTTTTATTAAAAATTCTGTCCCATGTTTGTTTCGATAGAAGTATCTTGGCTGTGACATGAAGTAAAATGTGTATGCTGTGTTGGTTGTTTCTGCAGTATAACGGGGCAGCACCATCAAAAAGGCATCTCTTGGGAACCAGCAGTTAGCGTAATGGCTATGTCACTGGACTCCCACGTAGTCGACTGCGGTTCGCGTCCTGGACCCGGTGGCTTAAAACTCACGCCGGGCGCGTGTGCGTGCGTGCCCAAGATCCCGAGAGGAGAATGGAGGAGAAGGGATTGCGGCGTGACCATCCCCCCGGAGGGTGATTTCTTGCTTTCTGTCTCTATGTCTCTCTCTGTCTGTCTGGCGAGCGCACGTGCCCTATAGAAAAAACCTCTCCAAAAAAAAAAAAAAAAAAAAAAAGGCATCTCTTGGGACCAGCAGATGGTGTAATGGTTACGTTGCTGGACTCCCACTTAGTCAACCATGGTTTGAGTCCCAGACATGGTGTCTTAAAGCTCCTGTCAGGTGCTTGTTCGTGAGTGCCCAAGATCTCGAGAGGAGAATGGAGAGAAGGGATTGCCTCATGGCCACCTCCCTGGGGGAGGGGGATGATTTTTTTGCTTTCTGTCTCTCTGGCGAGCACATGCACCCTATAGCAAAAATCTCTCTCTCTAAAAAAAAATCATCTCTCTGGGTTGATGGGCTGCATTCTCTGAGGCTTTAACTCTTGCTAAAATAGTCTCTTGAGGTGCAGAGACTCCTCTTAATCCTTGTACTAGGCTGAGAAGGCTCTCTTTGTTTACAAGTAAAAGAAGCAGAGTCTTAGCTTCATCTTTTAAAAAAAAATATTTATCATTATTATTATTTTATAATTTACTTCAGGGCACATGTACTCCCCAGAGAGAGACAGAGAGAGTGAGACACAGAGAGAGGGAAAGTGAGAAAGCAAGCTGCCAGGTCTGGGACTTGAACCACAGTTGACCATGTGGGAGTCCAGCACCTTAACCAACATGCCACCTGCTGGCCCCAGCTTCATTGTAATAAACATGATCATCTGGGTTAGGCCTTGTCCAGCTTCCTCAAACTGTGTTAGCTCACCACTGCTTCCCCCATTGCTTGCTCTTTTTTTTTTTTTTTTTAGTTTCTAGAGAATGTGTGTGTGTGTGTGTGTGTGTCTGTGAGAGAGAGAGAGAGAGAGAGAAGCCCCAAGTAGGGTGTGGTCATGCCTCATCTCTATTCCTCCATTTCTTTGTCTTGTTGGGACTTTGTGCACATGTCTATGGTGTTTTCCAAGCCTTAAGGTCTGGGATTTGAATCATGGCCAGCCATGTGGGATCTGGCTCCCTTAAACACTAGGTTACAGGGCTAGCTAACTTTCTGTTAGTTAATTGTAGTATTCCTTTGTCTGCTCTTCTTGCTTGAAGGCAGGAACCCTTCCTGTTTGGTTCACTCTACATCTGCAGTGTCTGGCACTGTCCGGAGTCTATTAAATGCTCAGTAAATGTTTATTGAGTGAATGAACAGATGATAAAAAAAGACACAGCTCATTTGCATACCATCTGTTCCAAGCACCTCTTATCTGTCCTCTTCCCCCTCACCTCACTGCTGTCCTTACCAACATACTTCACTCAAGTTTGCCTTATCAGGGTTTATCTCCATTGAATTTTCATTTGTGTAAAAATGTTGCAAGTGAGTAATGATGGCATTAGGGTCTCTTCTGATTGCAAGTGATAGAAACAGAACTCAGACAAAACTGAACTCAGGCCCAGGCCTGGTGGTGCAGGTGGCAGGGGCAGTGCTGAAGACCATGTGGGAATGCTCTGCCTGCAACACATCAGTGACGCTTATGTCCTGGTTGGCTGCAGGGCTGTGGGGAGGATCGTGGTGTGAAGATTCTGTTGAAGATGTTTCTTTCTTGGGACATAAAGAAATGAACTTAAAAAAAAAAAAAAAGAAAAAAAAAGTAAAAGAACCTGAATTTAAACTAGCTTAAGGAAAACAGAATGCATTGGTATATGTGAAATGGGAAAGCATGAGAAGACTTCAAAAAGTCTGTAGAAAAATGAAATTGAAGTACTAGTTTATTTTGCTGCAAAAAACTAACAAATGTATGCGTCCATGGATAGTTTCTTCATAACATGCATTTTCAATGAACCTTTGGAAGACCCTTCATATTAGGGATGGCTTGAGGCTTGAACGGGGTGAAGCTCAGATGGGATTTAGATCAAGATTGAGATTGGAATCAGGAGTTGAGGTTGGAGTTGGAGATGAGGTAGGGGGAAAGGGTGGGGGCAGCTTGAGATAAGTGGAAGGTCAGAGAAAGATGAATGCCAGAAATAGGGAGAGGCTGGGGATAAGAATGAGTGAGATTCAGGGATGCGTGAGGGGTTGGAGCCAGGGAGATTCAAGATGGAGTTGGAGTCAGGTACGTAATGAGCTTAGGAATGGAATAATGGGGATGGGGGAGTCTCAAGGAGAGGGTGTCAGAGATGGAATGAATATCAAGGTTAGTGGCTACAAGACTGGAGCAAAAAGACATCATGGGTAGGGTCACCACTTTCTCCAGAGCGTCGTTTACGATGCTCTTTCCTTCCTCCCTATTCTCTTTTCCAACTCTCCCGCTGTTTTTATGTTCCATCTTCCTTTTCTTCTCCTTCCTTCTCTGCTGCCCCAAAGACAACTCCATCAGAGGCTCCAGTAAGTAAATAAGGAGCCATATTGATTCTGGGGGAAATAGAGTTGACTACTAAAAAAAGATGCTTAGTCTTGGGCCAATCTCGTAGCCTAGCAGTTAAGGGAGCTGGATCCTACGTGGCCAACTGTGGTTTGAATCCCAGCCTCAGTGAAAATCCCCATAGGGAGGAGAAATGGAGGAGGAGTTGCAGCGTGACCACACCTCACTGGGTGATGCTTTCTCCTTCTCCCTCTCTCTGTGTCTCTCTGCCTCTCTCTGGTAAGCACATACTCTCTGGCAAATTAAAAAAAAATACATGAAGACCCCTAGGCTAGCTGGGTGGTACAGTGATAATGCGACACTCTTCAATGCTAATCTGGGCTAGACCAAACAGCCTCAAGAGGCTGAGATCTCTCCATCACTGTTTATGTCCATCCTGGTACTATGCCCTTAAATTCAAGATATTTCTTTCAATCTTCAGGGTAGAAATAAATCAAGGAGATAAAAAAATATAAACAGAATATATTACTTGGACTTATTTTTGTAAGAGAGATTTTTTGCTGTAGGGCATGTATGCTTGCCAGAGAGACAGAGAGAGACAGAGAGAAAGCAAGAAATTACTTCCTAGGGAAGATGGCCACTCCGCAATCCCTTCTCCTCCATTCTCCTTTTAGGATTTTGGGCATGCACGCACACATGCCCAGCGTGAGTTTTAAGCTGCTGGGTCTGGGACTTGAATAGCATTCAACTACATGGGAGTCCTGTGACGTAACCATTATGCCATCTGCTGGTCCCTACATATTTTAAAATAGCATACCTATTCTACTATTTTTTGATCCCCCCAACCTAGTTTTAGGTATCATCTATTTCTTTACCATTTTGGCTTGTGAGAATTTAAAGTCTGGGTTGGTCAGTAGTACAGTGGTAAAGCACACACTTTGTAAGGCTGTCCCACATGGAAAGGCTCCGGGTCCTTATCTGGAGATGTCCCTGGGTGTATGGGGGACTTGCTTGGGCTGGACTGATTCGAGGGCAAGACCCTGTTGGGGGTGCAGTCTGTTCATCTCCCTGTTGCTCATGGAAGAAACAGGTAGATAAATTTTTTTAAAAAGCAATCTTTTGGGACCAGCAGTTAGTGTAATGGCTATGTCGCTGAACTCCCATGTAGCCAACCGCGGTTCGAGTCCTGGACCTGGTGGCTTAAACTCATGCCTGGCGCATGTGCGTGCCTGCCCAAGATCCTGAGAGGAGAATGGAGGAGAAGGGATTGCGGTGTGACCATCCCTCCTGGGGGGTGACTTCTCACTTTCTGTCTCTTGGTCTCTCTCTGTCTGGCGAGCGCACATGCCCTATAGCAAAAACCTCTCCAAAAAAAAAAAAAAAATCTTTTAATGCTCTTCCACGCTTCCTTCTACTTTTACAGCTATCCAAGAAAACAGAAATGTTGCCTTCTGTGTTGTCCCAGGATATAGATACCACACTTTGGTTGAATGAACATTTAATGTTTTCATTATAATGACTGTGTAAAAAACTTATTTACAGTTGGGTACAATGTTTACATTTCCTTTCTTTGGACAAGTTTTGTTTTCCCTGGAACTGGTGATAAAATTTCCATGCACTTATCATTATGTTAGTCCCAAATGTCTCCGTCAGTACGTTCACATTCACTGGAGCATCTGTGAATATGTTTCCTTTCCTACAGCCATTTGTGGTCTTGGCTGCCCTGGACAGGCCATTTCTCCAGGCCTGCTCCCCTTTTCTAAATCACTTTGGTTCCATTTACAGATAAATTTTAGAATCTGATGGCCAATTCCTGTAAAATATCCAACTGAGATTTAGATTTGGATTATGTTGACTCCATAGATCAATTTAGAGAAAATTGACATCTCACTATTGAGTCATTCAGTCCATGGGTGTGATATCTTTCTCCATTTACTTAGGTCTTTAGTTATGTTTGCAAATAATGTTTTTCAGTTTTTAGTACACAGATCTTGTACGTATGTTTTAAATTAATCCCTAAGTATTTTATGAGTTTTTTTAATACTTTATAAATGGTATTAAAAAAAACTCTCACGATCTAGTTGTTACTCATGTATCAAAATATAATTGCATACGTATATTGATTTTATAATCTGGGACTCTGGCAAATTTACTTATTAGGCCTAGTTAGTTTTTTTTTTTAAGTTTGTTTACTTATTTTGAGAGAGAGAGAGACAGAGAGAGAACCCCCAATGGGGTCTTGATGTCACAAGCCTCTCCCAGTCTCAGCTAGCATTGGGTCATAGGTGTGTGTATGCCTGATACTTAGGGAGGTCTCTGGACTCAAGCTAGGAACCTTATCCTGTGGGACTGCCTCAGAGAGTGTTAAATTTTGCCTGGTGCCATTGTCTGCCCCCCCCCCCCATTTTTTAAAATTTAATTTATTTTTTTAAGTTTTTCCTATAGGGCACAGACATTTATTAGACACACACACACACACACACACGCGCGCGCGCGCGCACATACACACAGAGGGGGAGAGAGGGAGAAAACTCACCTCCCCGTTCAAGGATATGACCATGTTGCAATCTCTTCTCCTCTTGAGATTTTTGGGCATGCACGTATACAGGCCCCGTGTGTTGTTCAAGTCACCACGTTCAAGACTTGAACTACTGAGTTGGCCATATGGTATCTAGTTGCTTTTTTTTTTTTTTTTTTTTTTTGGGAGAGGTTTTTGCTATAGGGCGCGTGCACTCACCAGACAGACAGAGAGAGACATAGAGACAGAAAGCGAGAAATCACCCCCCAGGGGGGATGGTCACGCTGCAATCCCTTCTCCTCCATTCTCCTCTTGGGATCTTGGGCACGCATGCACACGCGCCCGGTGTGAGTTTTAAGCCACCGGGTCCGGGACGTGAACCGCGGTTGACTACGTGGGAGTCCAGTGACATAGCCATTACGCTAACTGCTGGTTCCCCGGTATCTAGTTGCTTTAACCATTATGCCACTGGCTGGCTCATGGCTCCCCTAGATTCTTTTAAAAATTATTAATTTAATTAATAATCAATTAATAATCATAATTATTATTATTTTAAATTTTGTTCACCAGAGACAGACAGTGAGAGAGAAAAAGTGAGAAAGCAAGCCTCCAGTTTTGAGACTTGGACTGTGGTCAACCATATGGGAATCTAGCACCATAACCACCATGCCACCTGCTGCCCCCACCACTAGTTTTTTTTTTTTTTTAAGCTTAAATTTCTTTTTTGTATGTACACAATCATATCATCTGAGAATAAAAAGGTTTAGTTCTTCTTTTTATTTATGCCTTTATTTCTTTTTCTTGCCTGAATCCACTAGCTAGGACCTCTACTATAATGCCGTATAGAAAAGAAGAGAAGGGACATCTTGCCCGTTCCTGGTCTTAGGAGTAAAGCATTTAACTTTTACTAAATATGATGCTGACTATAGATTTTTCATAGAGACCTTTAATCAGGTTGGGGAAGTTCTATTCTTAGCTTGATGAGGTTTTTATTTTTAATTTTTAAGTCATGAATGGCTGTTAAATCTTCCTTTTTCTTTAAGATTAAGTCTGAAGCCAGACTTCCTAGTTTAAAATTTCAGTTCTGCTCTTTACAGGCTTTGTGACTAAGGGCAGGTTACTCAACCTCCCTCTACCACTTCGTACAATGTGGACAGGAATATGCGTAGTTAATTCCTATGAGTATTAAATCATATAAACACACATGTGTACATGTACACGTGCACTACAGTTAGAGGAATGCCTAGTACACAATTGATACTATTTAAATGTTAGCCAATCCTCTTCTTGTAAGCGGCCTGAGGTGATCTTTGAGAATGGTTCGCTATTTACTTGACCCAAAGAACTCCATGAAATTATGCAAATTAAGAGATTAAAATCTTTGTGTTCACTTTAAGAACACCCTTGAGGGACCAGCAGTTGGCATAGTGGCTATGTCGCTGGATTCCCATGTAGTGGACCATGGTTCGAGTCCCTGACCCAGTGGCTTAAACTCATGCTGCGGGGGACCAGCAGTTAGTGTAATGGCTATGTTGCTGGACTCCCACATAGTTGACCGCGGTTCGCGTCCCAAACCCGGTGGCTTAAAACTCATGCTGGGTGCGTGTGCGTGCGTGCCCAAGATCCCGAGAAGAGAATGGAGGAGAAGGGATTGCGGCATGGCCATCCCCCCGGGGGGTGATTTCTCGCTTTCTGTCTCTCTGTCTCTCTCTATCTGTCTGGTGAGTGCACGCGCCCTATTGCTGGGGGCCTGCTCCAGCTGGGGTGGTTGAGACTTGTACACAGGAAGGCGACACGGGTGATCAGGAACAAAAATTAGACTGAGACCTCAATACTCCTTAGCATGTTCTCAGCCGGCCACAGCCAGAGCCAGCTCCAGACTGCAGCCCAGTGGCTATTAAAACATACGTATTTATTGAGGGTTGTTTAGGAAGTAAGGGGGGTGAGGGGAAGTAAAAACTTACTTTAAAAAATAGGGAATACGAAGCATGGAAATAATAATTATAAAACATGCTGTTTGTCTTGTCAGATCAGGTAAAATCAATCACAGTTCTCAGGATGAGGAAGTCCATTTGTCTGTTGTATTTTCTTCTTAGATCTTGATTATCAGGAAGGGTCTTTCAAAGAGGGGGCTTGCAGGAAGCTTTGATAACCTCAGTCCCAGGCCAGCTTGATAACTTCAGTCCCAGGCCAGGGCTGCAACATTGCTGGTTACAAAGGTCTAGATAGAAATCTTGTCTTGTTAAGTAAAGACACAGTTAATATATGGACTATCTATATATTACAGCTAAAGGGGGGGTGAGCTTATTGCCCATATGGGAAAGGAAGATGATCTTATGGCTCAGGAGACAACACAGGATGTTTTATTAGCAGTTTTTCATAGTCAACAGCACATAGATGAGAAACTCTTTGTAGTTAAAAACTACTTGTTGCTTTAGATAAGAGCTCCCAGCTAAGATAGTTAATCTTTCCCTGGAGTCTTCATGTTTGTTCATTCTGTTGTCGTCAGCCAGGCTTTTCCTTTCTTTATAAACCTGTGGGTTCCTGTATTTTATTTGCTGAGTCTGTCAATTAGTGAGTTCTTTTGTTTTATCTCTGAGTCCTTGTCATGTAGTGAATGCGTTGACTTGGCTTAGCGTGAGTTAACTTTGGCCTGTAGCTTTAACAAGGGGTATTTACATAAAACTAGCCTTAAACTAACTTAGTCTACATATGCTACTAAAACTAATTTGGCTTATACTAACTTAACCTAACATATGTTAATTTTGGCTTAAAGCAGACAGGTGGGGGAGTCTCAAACTTCCTGGCCCTCACATGCCGTCTTAGGAAACCACATTTCTATGAGATCACTAATTGGCTTTATTGTAATGGTTGGGGGTGATATTTTATCCTTGCAGGGTACCGTAATAACAGTAAAGTTCATGGCAGAGAAATTGAGTGCAGGCTAGTACAGCGACACAAGGGGGGGGGGGGGCTTGTAAACCATCGGCCTTTCCTTGCAGTTTCTTCCCAGTCCAGGCCTTGCCTTAGGTATGGGAGGCAGCCTCTTTACAGCTTGTGTTGTCTGCATGGCCCTGTCACCCTATAGCAAAGACCTCTCAAAAAAAAAAAAAAAAAAAAAAAAAAAAAAAAAAAAAAGTAAAAGAGGGAAAAAAAACAAAACAAAAACTCACGCTGGGCATGTATGCGTGCGTGCCCAAGATCCTGAGAGAAGGGAGGAGAAGGGATTGCGGTGTGGCCATCCCCTCTGGGGGATTACTTCTCACTTCCTGTCTCTCTCTATCTTTCTGGCGAGAGTATGAGCCCTATAGCAAAAACTTCTTAAAAAAAAAAAAAAAAGAAAAAAAAGAATACCCTTGAAACTGCTACCCAGGTCATCAAGGGTACGCATATTCAAAAAGCCACCAGTTATCTGAAAGATGTCATTTTACCGAAGCAGTGTGTGCCATTCTGTCATTATAATAGTGAAATTGGTAGGTGTGACCAAGCCATACAGTGGGGCTGGACGTAGGGTCGGTGGCTCAAAAGGAGTGCTGAATTTTTGCTGCACATGCTTGAAAATGCAGAAGTAGTGCTGGAATTAAAGGTTTAGATGGAGATTCACTGGTCACTGAGCATATTGAGGTGAACAAAGTACCCAAGATGCGCCATCGTGCTTACAGAGCTCATGGGTGGATAAACCCATACATGAGCTCCCTCTGCCACTTCGAGATGATCCCCACTGAAAAGGACCAGTTGTTCCTAAACTGGAAGAGGAGATCACACAGAAGAAAAAGATATCCCAGAAGAAAACTGAAGAAACAAAAACTTAAGGCATGGGAATAAATTCAGCATAAAATACATGTCGATAAAAGTAAAAAACAAAAATCAACTTTCATTCTTCTAGTTGGCTCCCTTATTTTGCTGGGTTACTGAATTTTCTGAGAAAGGACATACAGGAGATAGCTTTCTGAGGTCTTCCATTTCTAAAACGATCTTTACTCTTTTGTACTTAATTGGTATCTTGGCTGAGAAATGAATTCTAGGTTGGAAATCATTTTCCTTCAGAATTTTAGACTCTTCCTGATTTATAGTTCTCTGTGTTGCTGTTGAGATTTCTGATGCTATTTTAATTCTTTTTTAAAAATAATTTTAAAATTTAATTTATTATTATTATTTATAATTTTGCTATAGGGCATGTGCGCTCACCAGAGAGTGATTGGGGTGGGGAGGGGAAGTGAGAAAGCAAGCCACCAGGTCCGAGACTTGAACCTTGGTTGGCCATGTGGGAATCTAGTGCCTTAAACACCATGCCATCTGCTGGCCCGGCTATTTTAATTCTTGATTCGTGGTATGTGACTGAATTTTATCTTAGTCTTATAGGTTCTTCTCTTTCTCTTTAGGTTTAGAATACATATACTGGGAACCAGCAGTTAGCGTAATGGCTATGTTGCTGGACTCCCACATAGTCGACCACGGTTCGTGTCCCGGACCCGGTGGCTTAAAACTCACGTCAGGCGCGTGTGCATGAGTGCCCAAGATCCCAAGAGGAGAATGGAGGAGAAGGGATGGTGGCGTGACCATCCCCACTGGGGGGTGATTTCTCGCTTTCTGTCTCTATGTCTCTCTCTGTCTGTCTGGCGAGCGCACGCGCCCTATAGCGAAAACCTCTCCAAAAAAAAAAAAAAAAAAAAAAAAAAGAATACATATACTGTGGCCTGGTGAGAGTTTCTTTTCATTCATTGTGCTGGGCACTTGGTAAAGTCTTTCATTCTAAAAATTCAGATTTTATAAAATTTTCTCGCATTATTTCTTTGCTACTTTCCCACCCTTCATTTCCCCTATTCTCTTTTTCTAGGATTCCTTTTATTTGGATGTCGAACTCCCAAGATAATTCTCTAATATTCTTATCAGTTTATACCTGTTTTTTCAATAGTTTCATCTTCCTACTTTCTAAGACGTTTCCTTTAATTTTTCTCCCATCTTTTTCGCTGGAATTTAAAAGTTTGTTACTATATTTTAAATTTTCAGTAGACTCTTTCTGTTCCCTAGTGTTTCCTTTTATCACATCTCATTCTGGCCACATAAATGAAATATTTTCTTTTATTTTTCTGAGGATATTATGATTTTAAAAAATTGTCAGTACATGCACTTGCCAGAGAGAGAGACAGAAAGACAGAAAGAGAGAAAGTAGCCTCCAATGAAGCATGGTCACACCACAATCTCTACTCCTCCATTTCTCCATCCTGTCAGGATTTTGGGCACATACGCACAGTTGAAGTGTTTTTCAAACCACTGGGGCTGAGTTTTGAACCATTGTTGCTTATGTGGGATCCTGCTCTCCTAACCACTAAGTTTCAGGGCTCACCTTTTTTTAAATTAAAAAAAAATGTTTTTATTACCAGAGGGCATGTGGTGTGTGTGTGTGTATGTGTGTGTGTGTGTGTGTGTGAGAGAGAGAGTGAGAGAGAGAGAGAGAGAGAGAGAGAGAGAAATAGAGAGAGAGAAAGTATTCTCTAATGAGATGTGGTCACACTGTAATTCCTTTCCATTTCTCTGCCTGGGGCATGAATGCACACATACCAGATGTGTTTTTCCCTTTCTTTCTTTTCCTCTCTCTCTCTCTGTTTTTTTCTCTCTCTCTCTCTCTCTTTTTTAAGTTTTTTTTTTTTTTTTTTTTTTTTTTTTTTTTTTTTTTTTTGCCATAGGGTGCATGTGCTTGCCAAAGAGAAACAGAGAAAGATAGCGAGAGGGAAAGTGAGAAATCACCCCCATGGGGAGTGGTCATGCTGCAATCCCCTTTCTTCCATTGTCCTCCTGGGATTTTGGGCATATATGCACAAGTGCCTGGTGTGATTTCCATGCTGCCAGGTCCAGCAGTGTGGCATGTGGGAGTCCAGCACCTTAACCACTATACCATCTGCTGGCCCCTAGATGTGTTTTTCAAGTCATTAGATTAACTGCAATAAGCTTTGTGGGATCCTGCTTCCCATGCACAGTGCACTGTGCTATGAGGCTAACCCTGTTGTTGCTATTCCTTTCTTTCTTTTCCTTTTTCTTTTCCTTTTTTTTTCTTTTTCTTTTTCTTTTTCTTTTTCTTTTTCTTTTTCTTTTTTTCTTTTTTTCTTTTTCTTTTTCTTTTTCTTTTTTTCTTTTTTCTTTTTCTTTTTCTTTTTCTTCTTCTTCTCTTCTTCTTCTTCTTCTTCTTCTTCTTCTTCTTCTTCTTCTTCTTCTTCTTCTTTTTCTTTTTAACTCACCAGAGGGGAAAGATGCCTAACGTGTTTTTCAAGTGTCCAGGGCTAGGATTCGAGCCATGTGGTTGTATTTTTGGAATCCAGCTCCCTTAAGTACCAGGCCACAGAGCTTTTCCTGTTGCACTTTCTTAGCCCTGGCTTGCACACCACTCCAAACAGCAATTGTGAGTCCTTGTCACTTTCTATTCAGGCTTGTGATTCTGGAATGTCCCTTCCAGTGACCCCTTTTCTCCCATGGACAAAGGCAGGTAGTTTACTGGGTCGTGATTTGGAGCTGGCAGGTGTTTTTCCATCCCCAGTCAAGGTAGGCTAGTCTTCCCTGGCTCCTGGCCTTTTACAGAAAGGTTGGTTGCGGTTCCTTGCTGAATGTGGAGTCATAGACTATTCTCATCCCTGAGAATCTCAGAGGATGGCCATACTGCAATTCCCCCTCCTCTGTTCTCCTCCTGGGATTTGAGGCATGCATGCACATGTGCCTGGCGTGATTTCTTTCTGGGTCCCAGTGACTTCAACTCTTACTCCCTGATAAATCTTCACAACCCTAAGTCCCCTCTTCATTTCTGGCCCTTAGAAATTTCTCTCTCTCTTGCTTTTGACCATATCATATTTGTTTTAAAAAATATCATCTAGCATTTCTACACAGGGTGTGTGTGTGTGCATGAGTGTGTGCACACATGTTGGTGTGTTGTCAGTTCTTGTGCCTCCTCAGTCCACTGTCATGATTGGAAATCAGTAAAAATTCAAATAGCACATAAAATAAAAAACAAAGTTTCCACTCTCATTTATTATTTCCTTTTTATTCAAAGTTAAGCATTATTAAAACTTCTCCCAATGAATTTTAATTGCTGACCTGGGTCCAACTGCTACGGAACAGCAGTAACACAAGTGCCCTGCAAGGTAGGAAGCTATATGGTGATGGCGGGTTCAGATCCCTGAGCTGGCCTGAGAGTGCACTGGGTGTGCATGTGAGCACCCAAGATCCTCAGAGCCGAAAGGCTGCGGAAGGGAATTACAGCATGATGAGATCCTGTTGAGGTTGCATTCTTTCTCTCTTGCTCTCATTCTTTTTCTTGTGCACATGTGCTTTATCATAAAAAAAAAGTCAACCTGGGAGGCCAGCAAGTGGTGTGGTGGTTAAGGCTCTGGATCCACATGACTGACTCTGAGGTTTGAGTTGTGGGCCTAACAGTTTGAAAACCACACTGAGTGCTTGTGTGAGTGTGCATACCCGAAATCCCAAGAGAAGGGATTGAGACATGGTTATGCTCCCTAGGGGGTGGTTTCCCACTTTTCCTCTCTGTTTCTTTCGGCAAGTGCACATGCTCTACGGCAGAAAAATCTACAAAAAGAAAAAAAAAGATGCATCAACTTGGAAGATACATTGGGCAGATATCTAGGTATGTTGCAATGCTTGCATGCAGATGTATGTGTGTGCTGGGAGAGTGAACAACCCTATGTTATCTTAGAATTATCACACCTTCTTTTAGCCAAACTCAAATCAGGAGGGTGGAAGATATAAGATGTACGAGGTAAGGAGGGAGGGACTTCTGAAGAAATCCAGTCACTTCCGACATAGGAAGGAATTGTGTTGCCCAACAGAAACGTAAGAGGCCACATCCGTACCTCTCCCTTGGTTCCCATACTGTAAACAACAAGACTGTCTTCCTGAAAGAGCTGGCTTTGCTCCAACTTTGGTGTCGAGGGTGTGGGGAGACTCAGAAAGGACAGGTCTCAGAGCCATGCAGTGCAGGGCTCCCACTTGGCCTGTGTCTTTGTGCACTCCCGGGAGCTGGGTCCAACACTCACCTGCTACTGTTTTTTGAGTGCATTTCCACATGTTAGCAAACAAAAGTCAAATATCCAGTTATCCGATTACATGATGAATGCCTGCTTGTGCTAGGCCCTTAATGTCACGTACTGCAGAAATAGAGTGATGGGGGACAAAAGGAGCTTGGAATGGGGGCTACGTGAGGAGTTAGGAAACTTCCTGTAAAACAGCTGTAACGAAGTCTCTTTGGGGTTCCTGGTGCAATGCAAGTTGAACCTGAACAGAAAACTGTTTCTCGTTAAGTAGAAGAGAAAGAAAAGGAAGACTGAGAAGTGGAGTTACTTGATTATTCACCGAAGCTTTCTGAACCTTAGTTTCCTCTTCCATGAAGTGAGGTTTGATTAGGTAATCTTCCTTCCAGTTCTGAGAAGAGGATCTGCTCTCAATCTATGTGGACTGAGATGTACAATTCTGGGCAAACTTGATAAGAGTTGTCTATCTTTGCTCAGATCATCACTACCAGTAACTCGATGCTCTAGACGTTAGTTTTAATACGTGGTTTACGCAGTGGCTGATCACGTCTAACACTTAGGAGGTCTAAGTGTTCCTAGAGGTCTTCCCTGTCCCCACCTGTCCCCCACCCAGCCTCACCTCTCCTTTCTCCTTCTTTCCTCTACCCCTCTAATACCTCCTGCTACTGTTTGACAGCAATACAATCTTTGGAGTTAGGCAGGCCCTTTAGAAAAAGGGCAAATGCCTCTGGATTGGGGAAATATCTTTCTTTCTTTCTTTCTTTTTTTGTTTGCTATAAGGTGCCTGAGATTGCTAGAGAAAAAGGAAGAGAGAGAGAGAGAGAGAGAGAGAGAGAGAGAGAGAGAGAGTGAGAAATCCCTTCTCCTTCATTCTCCTCTTGGGATTTTGGACACACACGCACACGTCTGTTTGGCATGGTTTTCAAGCTGCTGGAGCTAGGGCTTGAACCATGCGGTTGGCTGTGTGGAATCCAGTTGGCCTAACCACACCACTCACTGGTCTGGGAAAATATTTTCTTTCAGCCATTAAGTGTGGAATGAAATTAAAAATACACGCTGCTTGGGAAGTGGATAAAGGGTCCTTGCTCATGTTCCTGTGACATCCAGTCTTGCTCTTCTCCTGAATGGCACCCCTCAGCACACAGGCCTGCCATAAGTGCTTCCATCTTGTAATAACCCTCTCTGACTCTGTCTCCCATCAGCTAAGGTTCTGTTTCTCTGCTCCACTTTGCAGCTAAAGTCTGAATCCCACTGCTTGAGGAGTGCATCAAGCCCATGATGGGAGATGAGCGACATTTAGTAGAGTCTCAGTTTGAGCCTACCCGGTACCCACCCTGGGATTCATACATGTCAAGGCCCTTTAAAGACCAGCTCATCCCTAGTGGGCAAGAGAGAAACACCTGGGTCTGTAGAAGTTGTGACTCAGGGCTGGGGCTCAGAAGACCCATAGGGCTGAAGGAATTGAACTCTGTGGTTGAGACCAGCCCTGGCTCTTGGCCTCGTCTGAGTGCTAGGGAGATGGGGCAGGGAGTGAAAGCAAGAAATCTGTGAGATCTTGGTAATGCAACTACACTCAACCAGGGAAAGCTGGCCCCATCCTCTCCAGATGGCCAGGCTGGAGTTGGCAGAGAGTGGAGGCCAGCTTGGCAAGAAGAGGTCAGGTGGGGGGAGGGTGGGGAGTGGTCCTTTTAGGTGCTGAGCCATAGGCTTGCTCACTGGTGTACATCCACAGATGGTAAACCAAGAAAAAGCTAAAAATGTAAAAAGACTGAAAAAAGCATCCACAGTCCCCTGCTTGAAGTCAACAACAATACACATTTTAATTTATTTCCTTTCAGCATTTATTTTAAGGTTTTTGCCATAGAGTGTGTGTGTTCACTGGAGAGAGAGACAGAAAGAGGTAGAGAGATAGGGAAAGTGATAAGTCAGCTCCTAGGTGGATGGCCATGCCACAGTCCTTTCTTCTCTATTCTCCTCTTAGGATTTTGAGCACTCAAACATGTGTCCGGCTTGTTTTTCAAACCGCCTGGTCTGGGACTCAAACTATGGAGTTGCCTATGTGGGATCTAGCCTTAACCCACCATACCACCCGCTGATCCCTCCTTTCAGCCTTTCTAAAAATAGACTATTTTTTTAGAGCAATTTTAGATGCATAGCAAAATTGAGTAGAAAGCATTTTAGCATTTTTCAATGACATATGGTTTTGAATGTTGCAATCTCATGTTAACGGGTCACCGTGCCTTGTCAGTGCAATTTAGATTTTTACAATTTCCACTTACTATAAGGCAATTTTCATATTATTATTGTATTTTACTTTCCCTTGCCTGTTACATTCTTCCTAATTGGTCATTTTCTCAGACATTCTTTAGGTCTCTTGTTATTTCTGCCACTTTCCCCTCTGGCTTTCGATCCCAGGATTGCGCGGTGTCTCTCTTTTCAGCCAGTTGTCTTACCTCCCATTTATCTAAGGCTGTTGGGCAGGAGGTTCCTCAGTAAGTTGATGCCTCCCCAGCACCTGTAGCCAGATCCCTCTTCTACTCTACCTGTCTGAATGTCCAGGGAAGAGACAGCCTGCTATTCCGTCCTTGCAGGTTTATTGTGCTGAAGTGACTGTTGTCTTGTTTTGTTTTGTTCTGTTATAGAGTGTGTGTGCTTATGAGAGAGAGAGAGAAGAAAAGTATGAGAAATTACTCCCGGGGGATGGCCTGACCACAATCCTTTTTCCAGTCTCCTCCCTGGATTTTGGGCCTGCATGCACGTGTCCCAGTGTGATTTTCAAGCTCTTGGGTCCAGGACTCAAACCATGCAGTTGGCCCTGTTGGATCCAGCACCTTAACCTCCATGCCACCTGCTGGCCTGAACTCGCTTTGTTTTCAATTTCCTCCCAGCCCATTGCTGCATCCACCTCTCCCAGTCTCCCAGCTCCTTCCCTGGAGTCTATGCATGTGGCAATTCTGGACAACAGTTCCTCTGTAGCACTTGACTCTATTCATAGCATTTCTTCATATTAGTAAAAAAGTTATTAGGCAACTCCTGTGTGCTGGGACCCCTTGTCATGCTTGATGCACAGCAAGAGCAAAATGCTCACCAATTCTTGTCCTGCCAGAGCAGAAATCCACAGCTCTTACCTTATAATTTTTAAACCTACAACTAATCAGATTTATTGTATAAAAATGAGAAAATTTGTCACATAATATATGATCTCATATAAAAATTAGTACATTCAGATAAGCTAAAGAAGACAATAAATTCCCTATTCCTCCACCAGCAGATAACCACTATCAACAACTAGTCATACATCCTTCCATAGTCTGTACTGTGCATGTAACACTTTTCTAAAACATGACATGAGAATATGATATTCTGTAGCCCAAATATGATTTATTTTTCTCTAACACCATACAGTATTAAGAAATATCAGGGACAGGCAATGGTGCAGTGATAGTGCAACTGGACCCACATAGTTCATGTCCTGGGACCTCCATGTGCCCACGACATGGGTTGAACCTGGAGGTTGACCTTGGCATAAGGATCCTATCAGGGGGTGACTGTCTGTCCTTCTCTCTCATGGAAGAAAGAAAGAAATAGAAGTCTTGCTATACTAGAGTTGTGTTAAAGGGGAGAGAAAGAAAGAAAGTTCAAATTCATGTAACAGTCTAGTAATGTCTATAATGATAATTTTTGGAGAAAGTTAAGTCTGGGCTGGTCCCATGGATTGCTGATTAGGGGAACTGGGTCCCACATGGCCAACTGTGTTGTCTGAATTCCAGCCCTGGCAGTTTGAAAAACACATGGGGGCACATGTGCATGCATATCCAAAATCCCAATAGGATGGAGAGATGGAAGAGAAGGGATTACGGAATGACTATGCCTCAGGGGACTGCTTTCTCCCTTTCCTTCTCTCTGTATTTCTCTGGTGAATGTTATGAGCCCTCAGGCAAATTGATAAAAAAAAAAAGAAAGAAAAGAAAATGGTCAAGTCTATGGGTATGAACACATCACTGAGCAAATTCAGAGTTGATTACATCCACCTTTTGCTCAAAAGAATGGCTTTCTCTTATCATTCATGGTGCACACAGGGTCCTGTCACTTTTTTTTTTTTCCAAGCCAAACGGTATCCAGCTTTATTAAAGATACTTTTCATAAACAATCATGGTATTTCAGGCAGGACATGGGCAGACAATCGTTAACATTATACTACAACTTTCAAACTCCCTTCTTCAATGGACTACCAAAATTAGAAAGCCACTGGAAACCCCAATGAAGTCTTCATTTGATGCTCTGAAGAGGGAAAATTTAGAGTGAGGGTTGACATTTCACATTTAGCATGTTGTTTAACAACTTTTCACGAGCCGACCCTGACTTTTGGGAAATGAAAATGGCAGAATGATCAACCTGAAGATCCAACAATATAGAAAAGGAACTGCTGCTCTTTTGAAGGATGCCATCTCAATGTCATTGGAAAGTCCAGATTGCCTGATACACTGGCATAACCAATTTTCTGTGGTCAGGTCCCCACAGGTCTCTGGATAAAGGGAGTTAAGTCTATACTGAAGGCAGAGAGGGAGAGGACATAAAAGCAAATGTTAAATGTTCCATGCCACAAGGCATCTGTGCCAACGTGGCTGTGTGTGTCAGGGAATCTCTCCTCTCGGGAGCCAAGAGGGATCCTCTCAAAACTAGAAGGGAAAGGTGTTGTCCAAATCAATCCAGCTTCAGAGACATTCTATTAGTGACAAATGCCCCTTCCCCAAAAAACAACAATGAAGTGTTCTGTGTGCTAACAACATAGCTTAAAAAAAAAGGCAAAACAAAATTCTGTATTTTTATAAAACTTGATAAAAAATAGTATTTCGAACTGTACAGTCACCAGAAGTCCACAGTTATAAGAAACGCACACACTTCACTCGGCATCTCCAGCACCTTCAGCTTTCTGTGCCTGGTCTGTGTTGGCATCTCCATTTTCTGCAGGGTTGTTCCCATCCTTGTCAGCATCAGCTTTTCCCCTTTTTCCTTTAGGTACCTTCTCTCCCTTCTTTGCAGGGGCCTTTTTAGGCTTGGGCTCTGGCTTTGGAGGAGCAGATTTCACAGACTTGCAGATCTTTTCTGTGGTTCATCCTTCACCTTGGCTTTATCTCCTTTAGCATCCCCTTCAGCCTTTCTCTTGGGAATGGTGATGACAACAGCGGGACAGGAAGTAGGTGCAAGACGCGGGGGATGCAGTGGGTGGGCAGGCTTTGGTCTGTCTTGGGGTGGCTCTCGCCTCTTCTTCACACTGCTCCGGGGTCCTGTCACTTTTATTACCCATGGTTCTGAAGAACAATGTGCTGAGAAGGGAACACATTTACCTGCTGGAGCTTGGAGGACATCGGTTTTCTGACTGTACTTTGTCATGATAAACAAGTCTTCCCAACTTTGCACATACTTTTTTATATCTAGCCCATAATGGAAGAGGGAAGCGTATTTATTGTGGAATCTTATTCATGTTCATAAATATTCATTTACAGCTTCATTTCCATCAGGACAGGAATCACTGTCCAGGTGGACCATGCCACATCTAACCAATCTGCTCTTATAAACATTACTGCAGTGAACATGCTTTGAGGACAGAAATCTGACTGTTTTTTTCCTAGTACCAAAAATCCTTTCCAGAGGGCCTATGGTGAGTCACTCCCATGAACATTAACAGACCACTTTGACCCATTTGATAACAGGATTCTTTTTTTTTTTTTTTTTTTTTTTTTTTGAGAGGTTTTTGCTATAGGGCACGTGCGCTCGCCAGACAGAGAGAGACAGAGAGACAGAAAGCGAGAAATCACCCCCCGGGGGGGATGGTCACGCCGCAATCCCTTCTCCTCCATTCTCCTCTCGGGATCTTGGGCACGCACGCACACGCGCCCAGCGTGAGTTTAAGCCACCGGGTCCGGGACGCAAACCGCAGTCGACTACGTGGGAGTCCAGCGACATAGCCATTATGCTAACTGCTGGTTCCCCTGATAACAGGATTCTTTCTACATTCTGTCCCTGGCATAGTATCTTTGTGATGAATAAGTCACACCCACACACATTAGAAGACCATTTAGACTCATTGATAACGGGACTCTTCCTACATCCTGTCCTTGGGCAGTATATATGCAAACCCCCTTATCTCTGTTAAAGTATAGTATTTACTAATCCTTTTCTGAAACACAGAAAACCCACCAGTGACATACAAGTCCCTGCTTCCAGATGTCCTACCTTTTGGAACCAGATCAATGGGAGGACTATTTTCATTAAATTCCAACCTCGACTCTCACTATCAAAACCAAAAAAGAGGGGCCAGCAGTTAGCGTAATGGCTATGTCTCTGGACTCCCACGTAGTCGACCGTGGTTCGCATCCCGAACCCGGTGGCTTAAAACTCACGCCGGGCACGTGTGCGTGCGTGCCCAAGATCCCGAGAGGAGAATGGAGGAGAAGGGATTGCAGCGTGACCATCCCCCCTGGGGGGTGATTTCTCGCTTTCTATCTCTCTGTCTCTCTTTGTCTGTCTGGTGAGCACATGCGCCCTATAGTGAAAACCTCTTAAAAAAAAATAAAAAGAAAAAAAGAAGAAAAAAACAAAAAAGAGAACGTCTACATCTGTTCAACCTGAGAAATGTATATTTGCCTTTCACCGGACCTAGTCACTCATATTCATGTTTAGAAATAAACCACATTAATTATTTCTGCAAAGTTGGTTATTTCCATAAATAGCTTGCAGCTTTGGATAACCTTGATGGTTTGATTAGGACCAATATTTAGAAGTAGAATCTTGGGGAAAGAGTGAACATTTTAGATTTTGGATACATATTACCAAGTTCATTCACTCAACAAATATTTAAAAACCATTAACTTACTGACACTGATGTAGGTGCTGGGAATATAGCCTTGGTCCGAGCAGATATGGACCCTGTCCTTCTGAAGCTTATAGTTTAGTGAGCACAAAACATCAAACACATAAGCATAAATGTAAGCTCAGGTGGTGTTTAATGCTTTGAATACAGCAGAGCCTGAGGGTGGGATGTGAAGGGAGCTAGTCTAGGTGGTAAGGGAAAGATTCTTTTGTAAGATAACATCTGAGAAGAGACTTGAATAAAGTGATATCTGGAAGAAGCTCATTTTAAGGCAGAGAGGATACCAAATATGCAATTCTTGATGCAGGACTGTTCTTGGCTTGTTTCAGGATGAGAAGGAGACTGGCATGGCTGAAATGCAGTGATGAAGGGTGAACTTTGCAGGAGATGACCTGAAAGTGGTAATCACGGGGGTCAAATAAAGTTAAGACTTTTAGGTAAAAAATGCAGGACTAAGGGGCCAGCAGGTGGTGTGGTGGTTAAGGTTCTGGATTCCCACATGACCTTGGGTTCCAATCCTAGACCTGGTGGCTTGAAAAATCACAGTAAATAAACAAATGTTAAAAAAAAGAGAATGGATGGACCAGCAGATAGTGTAATGGTTACATTACTGGACTCCCATGTAGTTGACTGCAGCTCGACTCCCAGGCCCAGTGACTTAAAACTCATGATGAGCACATGTGCGTATATGCCCCAAATCCTGAGAAATGACTGGAGGAGAAGGGATTGTGGCATGGTCATCCTCCCTGGGGGATGATTTCTCACTTTCTGTCTCTCTCTGTCTCTCTGGTGAATGCATGTGCCCTATGGCAAAAATATCTCTCTCTCAAAAAAAAAAAAAAAAAAAAAAAAAAAAAAAAAAAGAAAAAAGGAAAAAAAAAAAAGAATGAAGAACTATGAGCAGGACTTTTAATCAACCTGACTGCCAGGTGGAGAATGCAGGAAAGGGTGGAGGCAGAAAGACCATTAGGAGGCTATCTCAGATGTCCTGGAAGAGATGAAGGTGTGTCTTGGATTAGGGTGATGGTGGAGGAGATGGTAAAAGTGGTCAGATTTCCAATGTCAACAGAAGTGTATGACAGCATTATTTTCTCACATACCTCACTTCCTCATTCTTGAACTTCTATTTCTCCTGGGCTCCTATTTCCTCTTGTGGCTTTGGCTTCTTTTCAATCTCTCTCTCTTTTAAAAGTGTATTTATTTATTTATTCTATGAGGGAAAGAGACAGAGAGAAAGAGAGAGACAGCATCCTTAACAGGGTTTGCATGCTGCAATCCACCCCAGACTCAACCAGCCTTGAGCTCTCAGGGAGGCCTCCGGATGCAATCCTGGAACCTTCCTATGTGGGTCAGCCTCACAGGGCATAGTGTTACTGCTGTGCCATTGTCTAGCTCCCTTGGTCTCTTTTGAAGACCCTTCTTCTTCTTCTAGTCTCTTAAATGCTGGTGTTCTCTCAGATCCTGTTTCTCCCCTTTCTGTCTTTTCTCTGTTCTCCAATTTCCCTGGGTGATGTCATGTACATGGCCTTGATCTGCCATCTTTATGAAACTGATCTTCAAAAATGTGTTTCTAGATTAGCCATTTTTCCCTGGGCTTCCAGAGCTAGGTTTCCCAATGTACATTGATATGTCTATTTGCACTCTCACACAAACCCGGAATTGAAGCCAGCATCTTTCTCCCTCACCTCAGAAAACCCAACCCCTTCACCCAAGCAATGTATCAAAGAGTCCTTTTTGACTCTTTCTGTCTTTCTCAGGGCCCCATTCTCTACCCAATTGATAACCAAGTCCTATTAATTTTCCCTTAAAAATCTCTTCAACTCCCCTCACTGCCTCTACTATAATTGCTATTATTTTGTCAAAACCCTTACCATTTAAAAAAAAGTTCAGTTATTTATTTTTTCATATATGTATGTGTGTATGTATATTCGTGTGTGTGTGTATACACACACACATCTATTTATAGAGATATATAGATATATATTTGCAAATATATTATCTATATACATATGAAAGTATACCTATACATATATACATACTATTATATATCTCTATATATCTATACTATATATGTATATCTATCTATATGTATATCTATCTATATACATATATATGTATACATGTGTATAACTATATCTGTCTATATATATCTAGAGAGAGAGAGAGAAGAGACGAGAGAAGCAGCCACAACAGAGTCTTCATGTTATGCTCCATCTCCAGATTTAATCAGCCCGGATCATGGACACACATGCACCCAGTGTGATTAGGGAGGTCTCTGGATGTAAACCCAGAACCTTTCCAAGTAAGTCAGGCTTGCTCGTGACTGCTGTGCCACTATCTGCCCTCATCACTTCTATAGCCTCCTAACTAGAATTTTGTCTTGAGCTTCTGCTCCATTTGGTCCACTCATGTGCCAGCTCAGGGGAGCCATCTAATTGCATTGTTCGTCTGCCCAACTCTTCCAAGGCTCCTATTGCTTGTGGAATAAAGTTAACATATTTTAGTTCAGAACTCAAGGCTTTTTGTGGTTTGGCTTTGCTTACCAGCCTAGGTCTGCGTCCTATCTCATACTCACATTTGGTATGGCCTTTGCTTTGGCCACACTGGATTCTTTATATTTCTCTTAATACATCATGCTGCCTGCGTTAGTCTAGATTTCTTTGGTTATAAGTGATACAAACTTGCTTTAAAGAGGATGGAGCCAAAAGAAATTTAATGGAAGGATCCCGGGGCATCTGATGGACCCAAGGGTCATAAATTTCAGGAATGACAAGAATGAAGAACAGGAAGGTGGCTCCTTTCTCAAGCTCTCTTTGGACCCCCAATTTCTCATTTCTACTTCATTTAGCAAGTCCATTTCACTCTTCTTCCTAGGCACATCAGCTTTCTCTGCTTTTTTTCCGCTCACTCTCCTTCAGTTTACATCACCTCAGATCAATTGAAATTCCAGGTAGCATCCCATTCTCTCATTTCCAAGAGAGCAACTCTGGCTGGCCCAGCCTGGCCAGAGCAGAGGAACAAACACAACCTGGAGGAGGACAGCCTTAAGGAAGTTGCTAACTCCATGCTGAGCGTTCGCATGTACTCTTCCCTATTACCAATACCCTTCCTGGCATCTTCATCTGGCTGAATTCTATTTGTCCATTAAGAGTTAAAACAAGAGTTAGGTTTTTCTGAAAATCTGGTTAGGCTGATTTAAAAGCCCTTCTGTGGGTCTCATAAAACCACTGCATACTGATCTAACATATCACATTTGGATTTTGTTAATTGGGTTCTTGTCTGTCTCGTATTAGACCATCAGATCTTTGGATGTAGACATAGAACCTGTTAATCTTTATTTCTTTAGTGGCAGGGGTAGAGCTAGCTCTAACCCCGCCCCCCCCAAAAATATAAAAAGATTGGGGGCAGTCAGTGGCATCACAGTAAAATGTTATGTTCTGTGAGGCAATCCCATATGGCGAGGTTTTTGGTTCAAGTCCAGAGACCTCTCTGACCACACCAGCACTTGCTTGCCCATGATCATGGCTGGACTAAAGACTGGGATGTATTGTGGCATCAAGCACCTGTTGGGGTGTCTGTCTCTCTCTCTCAAGAGAAAAAATAAATGTAAATAAATATACATAAACGCAATTTTTAAATTAAAAGAATGGAATAGTCTGTTAGTCTCTACAATCGCAAATGGATGATTTGGGGGCCAATTGGGGGCAAATTCAGACACATGATGGGAAAAGAGAAAATACTATGGCTGGTTGATCTCAATCGCTGCATGCTCATCTCTGTGCATCAGAGTCCCGTGAGTATCAGCCTACAGGAAGCTGAATGATTTAAGATTAGATTTTGTCAGTTTACAGGATTATCGGTGACTTCTTAGATAAAAGCTGCCTAATCTGACTTATTAAGTGGTGTAAATAAGTGAGCGGCTGAATGCAGGATGGTTCCGGTTCAGAACATAGTTTTAAACTGTCAGTACCTTTACATGACAGACAAATTGATAGCGGCTATATCATTTTGTACAAACATTATAGCCAGAAACTTGTTTGAATTTTTAAAAAAGAATTATTTAATTTAATAATAATTATTATTGTTATTGTTATTGTTGTTGTGTTTGCTATAGGGCACGTGTGCTCACCAGAGAGAGAAAAAGAGAGGGAAAGTGAGAAAGCAAAGTGCCAGGTTCAGGAATTGAACTACGGTTCACCATGCAGGAGTCCAGGGCCTTAACCACCATGCCACCTGCTGGCTCCTTATTTGAATTTTATATCAAAATTTTTATTCATAAAGTTTATCTCAAATGACGAAATCTTAAAGATTTTTATATATATATATATATATATATATATATACACACACACACACACACATACACATACACACACACACTATATATATATATATATAATTATTTATATATATTGAATTATATATATATATATATATATATATTTATATTTATTTTTTAGAGAGATATTTGCTATAGGGCATATGTGCTTGCCAAAGAGAGAAAGAGAGACAGAAAGACAGAAAGTGAGAAATCATCCCCTGGGGAGATGGCCATACAATCCCTTTTCCTCTATTCTCTTCTCATGATCTTTGGAGAGGTTTTTATTTATTTATTTATTTAATTTTTATTTTTTTTTATGCCATAGGGCGTGTGTGCTCACCAGAAAGAGAGAGACAGAGAGATAGAAAGTGAGAAATCACCCCCCGGGGGATGGCCATGCCACAGTCCCTTCTCCTCCATTCTCTTCTAGGGATTTTGGGTACACACACACATGCACCTGGCATGAGTTTAAGTCACCAGGTCTGGGACTTGAACTGCGGTTGGCTACATGGGAGTTCAGCGACATAGCCATTACACTAACTGCTGGTCCTTACTCTCATGATCTTGACCACACATGCACATGCTCCTGGTGTGAGTTTTAGGTTGCTGGGTCCGGAATGCAAACCATGGTCGACTATGTGGGAGTCAGGTGATGTAACCATTATGCCATCTGCTGGTCCCAGTATTGATATTTTTATTTATTTATTTTTAAAGTTTTTGTCATAGAGCATGTGTGCTCACTGGAGAGAAATAGAGACAGTGAGAGGGAAAGTGAGAACCATTCCCCCTTAGAGAGAGGTCAATACTGCAATCTCTTCTTTTTTCTTTTTGGAGAGGTTTTCTTTATAGGGCGCGTGTGCTCACCAGAAAGACAGAGAGAGACAGAGAGCTAGAAAGCGAGAAATCACCCCCCAGGGGGGGATGACCATGCCGCAATCCCTTCTCCTCCATTCTCCTCTTGGGATCTTGGGCACGCACACACACGTGCCCGGCATGAGTTTAAGCCGCAGGGTCCGGGACTTGAACTGCAGTTGACTATGTGGGAGTCCAGCGACATAGCCATTATGCTAACTGCTGGTCCCGCAATCTCTTCTCCTCCTGGGAATATGGGCATGCATGCACACACACCCAGCATGATTTTCAAACTGCTGGGTCTGGGACTTGAATCACAGTCTGCCATGTGAGAGTCCAGTGCCATAATCACTACACCACCTGACGGCCCCTTAAATAAATTTGAATAGTTAACATTTACTGTGAGTATATTTTCTATATACTGGGCTAAGTATTTCATATGTATTAACTAATTTTATCCTGAAACTCCCCTGAGGTTGGTCTTATTATTGGCCCATTAACACAGGAAGATGTTGAGGCACTTCAATTTAACCAGGCTACAGGTACATGCGTAGAGCTCTTCCTGGTGCCTCCACCTTTAACCACTCTGCTGGCTACCTCAAGGTATAATCTGGTACATTTCTTTCAATACTTGTCTGTAAATGGTTGTTATTTTCTTTTATTTTTTTCTATTTTAGAATTATTTATTTAATATTATTTATTATTATTATCTTTAAATTGCTATAGGGCATGAGTGCTCATGGGGGGGGGGAGAGAGAGAGAGAGAGAGAGAGAGAGAGAGAGAGAGAGAGAGAGAGAGAGAGAGAGAAAGTGAGAAAGCAAGCCACCAGGTCCAAGAATTGCACTGCAGTTGGCCATGTGGGGGTCCAGTGCCTTAACCACCACACCACCAGCCAGCTCAAATGCTTGCTATTTCAATTAGGATTTGCTTTATTCATGCTATAATAGAGTTTTTCTTTTAATACATCCTTTACATTTATGTTTTTGGGTTAAAAAAAAGAAACAGCTCTGTGTGGGTAGAAGAGATTTTGGTGTTAAAGGTTCTTGCAAGAAGCTCTCCTCTGAAGCAAGCCATGCTATGAAGGAGAGGCATTGTATGTCCCCACTTAATATATACCGAGTGTCTGCACTCTATAACTGAAACTAATTGTCTAAAGGATATAGAAATGCAGTATATAGATGTAAATACCAGATATAGTGTGTGTGAAAGAGGAGGGTCTGAGGAAGGACATTTGGGGGAGGGACAGGGAGGAAAAGCATTAATGGCACAAAGAGGTGTGGTATTATCTGTTGAAGATATTTCGTAATTTTATCAACAGTACTAGGGAGAAATGTTCACCTGTTGAAATATCCATTTTGTAAGACAAATAATAATGGGATTGAATGTATGGAAGAAAATGAAATGAAAAAAATAAATTAAAAAAAAAAAGAAGCTCTCCTCATGCCCATGTTTACCACTGAACCAGCTCCAAATGTTTACCTGCCTTGCACAAAGGGCAGCAATAGATGAATTAATGAAGGAATCATTTTCAAACTGCCTTCTGGGTGTCTATTTTTGGGTTTTCCTTCCTTCTGAGTCTTTTTTTCTTTTAGGTTTGTTTCTTCCTAAATAATTTATCTTCGAGAGAGAGAGAGAGAGAGAGAGAGAGAGAGAGAGAGGGCAGATACCCACAATAGGATCCTCATGACATAGTCTACCCCCCACTCAGTCAACCTGGATCATGGACACATGCATGCATGTCTGGCGTGTACAAGGAGCCCTGGGATGTAAACCAGTGCCCCTCCCATGTCATCCAACCTCACAGAACATTGTCTTACTACTCTCCACTAGTTGTCCCTTATCCCTACCCTGAATCTTCAACTACACGTATTGAAAAAAAGGTCATGGCACAATATTATGAGTCCTGCCTCCAGTTCATAAGAATTAGCTTTCCCAGGACCAGCAGTTAGCGTAATGGCTATGTCGGTGAACTCCCATGTAGTCAACTGCAGTTCAAGTCTCGGACCCGGTGGCTTAAACTCACTCCGGGTGCATGTGCATGCGTGCCCAAGATCCCGAGAGGAGAATGGAGGAGAAGGGATTGCAGCGTGGCCATCCCCCCTGGGGGTTGATTTCTCGCTTTCTGTCTCTCTGTCTCTCTCTGTCTTTTTGGTGAGCACACATGCCCTACAGCAAAAACCTCTAAAACAAAACAAAACAAAAAAAATTAGCTTTCTCAATAACTTGAAAGAAGCTTCTCGGTATAGGAAGGAGAGTAATGAATGAGAAATCTGGAGACCAGGGTCAAGGGTTGATTCTGACACTTACGGTTCAAGGCCCCTAGCAAGTGCCCCCTGCTCTGATCTCAAGTCATTTACCTGTCAAAAGGGAAGGTCAATCAAGAAGTGGATTTTCAGGGCTGACCTTGTAGCTCAGTGCTTAAGGGAACTGGATCCCATGTGACCATCTGCAGCTCGAGTCTAAACCCTGACGGCTTGAAAAACATGCTGGGCATGTGTATCTGGATGACTGGAATCCCGATGGGATGGAGAAGAGTAGAAGGCAGGGTTACAGCATGACCATGTTCCTGGGAGGTACATTCTCTCTCTGGGGAGCACACCCATCCTCTGGCAATTAAAAAAAAAAAAGGGGGGGGCCAGCAATTAGCGTAATGGCTATGTTGCTGGACTCCCATGTAGTTCACTGCAGTTCAAGTCCCGGACCTTGTGGCTTAAACTCACGCCGGGCGTGTGTGCGTGCGTGCCCAAGATCCTGAGAAGAGAATGGAGGCGAAGGGATTGTGGAGTAGCCATCCTCCCTGGGGGCTGATTTCTTGCTTTCTGTCTCTCTGTCTGTCTCTGTCTTTCTGGAGAGCGCACACGCCCTATAGCGAAAACCTCTCCAAAAAAAAAAAAAAAAAAAAAAAAAAAAAAAAAAAAAAAAAAAAGAGAAGTGGGCGTTCAAGTTCCCTTCCACCCAGACATTCTATATTTGCTAGGTAAAACAGTTCAGGGCCACCACCCACACCAGTGGAGAGTGGAGAGTGGAGGATATGACAGGAGTAACATGCTTATGTATGTATACCTTAAGCTGAATGAGCAGAATCTTCCCAAAGAAGAAGGTTTTTGTGCTACCCTGACTCTAGTCCCTGGGAGCAGCTAAGGCACTGAGACCCCTGAGCCTTGCAGAGCTGCCTGGTTGTAAGGCTTATGCATTTTTGGCTATTGGATTAGATTCGTGGACAAATGGGGAGTTGTACTGGGGGCAGCAGAGTTCCAAAGTGCTATAGCCAGCTTGTTCAGGCTAGCACAGTAAATGTCTTAACAGAGTGAGGGACATCCAAGAAAGTCCCCTAGAAATGCTAGCTGGAATTATTACTGTAGTGGCATAGAGAAAAAAACAGAACAGACCACCTCTTGAGAACTGGAACTTTAACCCTGGTCTGCTTGGCACAGAGCCAGATTTGTGGGGAAGCTGGCCCAGCTGTTTATGACCAGGGGAACATGTCTGACATCAGACTGTCCAAGGCCCTGTTGAGAAATCAGTGGTGTCTGTCTTCTCCGGGAAGGTGCCTTGTGTATATCTTGAAGCTATTTGGGGAGGAATATTGAGTTGGGGCCATGATCTCTGCTTCTCCTTCTTCCCTTCCCCACTTCCCGGCTGCACCATCTAGGACAGTTGGAATGGCCAGGAGGAAGCTTTGGTGCAAGCCTGTGTTCCTTTTGACTAGATGTCAGCAGGAGTTGGGGGTCTTGGAGATAGGAAGTGTACGTGGAGAAAGACAGGAAATAGGAAACACACCTGCAAGGAGGGAATTACCCTCACAAGCAATTCTAATTCCAAGAGGGAATCCCTCATCTCCAGTTTGGGTAACTCTACCACCATTTGCGTCTGGGTCAGAGAGCTTTAAATCTGCATCTTGATCTGAGTTATCTGGGGCTTCCGATACTCAGGAATGACCCTCAGCTACACGGATTTAGTAGAAATGGGACTCTTACCCTTACCTAACCTTAAGCTAGGGTGGTGAGTTGTTCCTTTCTCGAGCTCATTCTCTTCTGCTCTCTACCGTGCCCTGGGACTGTCTCAGTGGATTTCCGTGTCTTCTAGTTTCTTAGCTCAGGCAATGAGAACCCTGATAGGAGGTCAGGCCGAGCTCAGCCAGTGGAAATCTTGGTAGGAGATTGGGTTAAGCTCAACCAAGGGGTCTTAAGTGGAGGTCTGGGCTGAATTCAGTCAGTGGGATCCTAGTAGGAGAAGCTTCAAGAATTCTAAGCAGGGACAAGTCAGGGCATTTATGCCACCAACCCTGTCCTTGTTGGTTTCTGTGATTGGCAACTGTCAGGCAGCTCCTCGCCATACGGGAGCCCCTCTGGGCTGCCACTACGGCTCCCTTGCCTTACCTCTGTAGGCTGAGGGAATATACCAGCTCCAAGTTACTGACCTTGGGCACTGCGGTATTTCTCATTACTTTCCCCAAATCCTTCCCACACTTGTCTTAAAGGTCCCTTTATTCAGCTCTTCCGTTTGATAAAACTCTCCTTGCCCAGCTTGAGTATACCATCTGCTTACTGTCAAGACCCTGATCCATTCAGGCATCATCCGTAAACCTGCGTTTTAAACAAGAGTCCATTTTAAACACAGAGCACCTTCAGAAATGCTGCTGCAGGACCTTCGGTGCTACTGGCCTAACATCAACAATGCTGCCTGACTCACTCACCGAAGACTAATGTGACACCTTCCAAAAAGCAACTTTGCTAGAAAATGGAGTTTTAAAGAAAGAAGCCTAGGGATCAGCAGTTGGCTGGACTCCCATGTAGTGAACCGCGGTTCGAGTCCTGGACCCAGTGGCTTAAACTTACACTGGGCGCATGTGTGTGCATGCCCAAGATCCCGAGAGAAGAATGGAGGAGAAGGGATTGTGGTGTTGCCATCCTTTCTGGGGGGTGATTTCTCGCTTTCTGTCTCTCTGTCTCTCTCTTTTTGGCGAGCGCATGTACCCTATAACAACGACAACAACAACAACAACAAAAACTCTCAAAAAAAAGAAGACTAATATTATTCAATGAGAAAATATAAGACATACATATGGGCAAGTCCATAAACATAGCAGTAACTTTGGTTAACAGATTGGTATATGTATTCCCATTTTCTGAACATTTATCAGTCCACAAACACTAGAGCGTTTTTTAACACAAATGGGCAAGCCATTTGCTACACACGCTGTCCTATCTTCCTTTTCTCCTTCAACATTATTTCTTGAAGATCTTTTCATGTCCATTCATATAACTTTTTTTTTTTTTTAGTTTTGCTATAGGGTGCATGCACTCACCCAAAAGAGACAGAGACAGAGAGAGACAGAGACACAGAGAAAGAGACCGAGAGAGAGAGAAAGTGAGAAGTGAACCCCCAGTGGGATGGCCACACCACAGTCCTTTTTCCTCTGGTCTTCTCTTGGGATTTTGGACACATATACACACATGTGGTGGCATGGTGGTTAAGGGCGCTGGACTCCCACATGGCTGATTACAGTTCAAGCCTCAGAACTGGTGGCTTGCTTTCTCACTTTTTCTCTCTCTGTGTGTCTTGCTCTGGTCAAATAAAAAGTAACCATACTGATAAATAAAATAAAGGAGATAATTCTTTTTTAAAAAATATAGCTTTATGGAGCCGGCAGGTGTCATGGTGGTTAAGTGCTCTGAACTCCCACATGGCTGACCATGGCTTCAGTCCTTGACCTGGTGGTTTCCTTTCTCACTTCTCTCTCTCTCTCTCTCACTCTGTCCCTCTCTGGTCAAATAAAAATAAATAAAATAATTCTGAAAAAAATAGCTTCACTGGTGGCTCGAAAATCACACCGGGCGCATATATGTGCATGCACAAAATCCCAAGAGGAGAACAATGGAGAAGGAATTGCGGTGTGGTCATATCCCTTGGGGTGTGATTTCTCACCTTCCTTCTCTGTCTTTTTTCGATTAGTGCATGTGCCCTATGGCAAAAACCTAAACAAAGAAACAAAAATGAACTGACTAGAAATTAAAAATCCTCATTGCTAGAGAATGTGTGTACTCTTCAGAGAGATGCAGAGAAATGGCTTGAGGGGTAGGGAGAGGGAGAAAGCATCACCCTAATGTGACATGGTCACGCCCCAAATCCCTTCTCTTCTATTTCTCCCTCCTGTCAGGATTCTCGGCACCCATGTAAATGTGTCCAGTGTGTTTTTTAAGTTGCTGGGGCCAGGATTTGAAGATCTGGCTCCCTTAACTGTAATGCTACAGGACTGGTTCTACAGTAGGAGCCTTTATTTCAGCTTTACCACTGTCTAGCCATGAGATTGCTCTGATCAGGTCTCAGTTTCCTCCTCTATGTATTAAAAAGGGCTGGTGAGTCTTTAGGCTCCTTCGACTCTGCTGTGGCATGAGAGTGCCATTCTTCCTGCATGTCTACATGCGAAGAGCTCGAATGTGACATGTAGGTTGGGGGTACTCCTTAATGTCACTCAAAATAGACTGGAGGCTGTCTTGATTTCACGAACTAAGGAAGCACATCCTGCAGGGCCTGGGAATTGTGATGGAGACAGACATCGCAAACTCGGGGAGACAGAGGAAAAGGCTGATGGTGTTAGTGGAAGTAGAGGAACACATTTTGGGCAGCAAGAAGGACCAGTTCAGACTGAGCAGGCCGAGTTAGGCAGAAAGGTTCTCGGTCCTGAGACCGTGGAACACAGACCCAGAGATATCAGAGGGAGCAAGAAAGAAATTGGTGGCTTTAACATCATGTTGGATGAGGGTGCAGGCATGCCCAGAATCCTAAAGAAAATGGAGGAGAGAGAATTGCGGCGTGGCCATCCCCTCGGGGGGTGATTTTTCACTTTCTCTTCCTCTCTCTCTCTCTGGATAGTGTATGCACCCTATAGCAAGAATCTAAAAACAAAAACAAACAAACAAACAAAGAAATAACTCAAAGAAAGGCCCCAGATTGCTCTGCCCCAGTGATAGCATGGTTGGTAAATTATTTATGCCAAGTATGTACTTATTAGAAAGAGAAAGAAAGGGGTTGAAAGAGGTTGGACAGGGATAAAGACTAACAGAGTTCACATAGGTGCAATTCAATCTCTACCTCATTTCATCTGGACTTATTATATCTCTATTTTCCTTTGAAAACAGTGCTTCCTTCAGTTCTCGTTAGAGGATGGAAGAGCAGAGTTCTGGAACCGGAGTGATCTTAATCGGTCCTCCTCCCTCTGAGAGTCATCCCAGGGAGCCATCTGGTTTGTCTGCCTCACCCAGGCAGACAGCACCAATCCCTCCGGCAACTCAGGTGTTTGGTGAATACATGTTCTCCTGCGTGTCCCTCCTACTGAATCAGAAGCTGTTCCAGAGGCTTAGCCAGAGCAGCTGAGTCATGCCTGATCCTGAGCTTAGTACAGTGTCTGGCATGGAATGGACATGGAACAAGGGATGATCATGGCTGTATCAACTCTGTTTGCTGCATGCAGTAAGAAAAGCACTTTCATGAGTTATGAGTGGAAGTTGCCAGCCCATAGAGCCCTCTAGCTCAGGGATTGGCTCCTACCTCTTTGACATCTCCCGGATTTAGCGCTCAGATGGTTGTTAACGTGAAGGGGATTATTCGGCGACTGTGGAAGTTCACTTACTCTTGCTCTCTTCCTTTCTTAGCGGGCTGCTCAGAGCCAGAACTCCTCTTGACAAGGACCCTTCGGAGACAAGCCCTGAGCTTTGCTAGAGCAAGTCTCCGCCTGATGTGGTCACTGCTAAATCCCCAAATCCTGCAACAGTTGGCACTCAAGAAATACTGTTGAAGGAATGATTCAACTCCTCTGTATTCTGTGGTGACAGATTATAAATCATGTCCCCATTCTGCACAAGTGCTCTCTTGTCAAACCCTCAATGACTGTGTGAGTGTGTTTTGTGTGGGAAAGAGGGACGTGAAGGAGACTCACAGTGGGAGATGCTGGTTGAGCTTGGGAGTGCTCTCTGACTTCTTAATACCCAAGATGGCTGATTTGGTGAACTTAAGTCTGTATCTAGTAAGGCTCACTCTTGATACTCTTGACTGCTGTTCCCTCCCCCCACCCCCATGGACATGAGAAGCACTAGAAGATCCCAGGACACATTTCTTCCCACAGAACATGCTCAGCAGTGGGAAACTTGGACTGGGAATGAGGGTGGTGGAAAAGCTGGTCTCTACCTTTATTCTTGCCCTTCCCAGAAATACAAACCCAAGGGGGCTGGCAGGTGGCGTGGTGGTTAAGAGCACTGGACTCCCACATGGTCGACTGTGGTTCTAGTCCTGGACCTGGTGGCTTGCTTTCTCACTGCTCCCTTCACGTCTCTCTTTCTCTTACTCTCTCTCTCTGGTCAAATGAAAATAAATGAATAAATAAATAAATAAAGTTAGATAAAATAATTCTTTAAAAAATATAAACCCAAGAAATAGCAAAAGGACTTAATTCTTGTAAAGATCCTCTCTTGGAACCTCTGTCACCTTTGCCCAACTTTTCTGTAACAGTTTAGATGTTTTTGGAAGAAAATAATGAAATAAATACCCAAGTAAAAGTAGTTCATACAAAAAAACACATTTAATGGTCTCAACAAGAAATTATAGGTGGGTGGTGTTAATATTTGTTCAGTGGTTAAAGTGCCTTTTGGGGTCCAGTTTTTCATTTTCTATTTCCCTTTTTTTGTGAATTCAGGTAAAATATACATAATAAAATGTACTATTTAAATCATTTTTAAGTGTATAAGTTAGTGGCATTAAGTATGTTCACTTTGCCGTGCATCTATTGCTACTGTTCATTTTCAGAATTTTTTCATCTTCCCAGACTGAAATTCTGTACATTAAACAATAACTTCCTATTCACCACTCCTCCAACTCCTGGCAACCACTGCTTTCTGTATCTATAAATTTGACTATTCTAGGTACCTCAGAAAAGTGAAATCATACGGTATTTGTCCTTTTGCATCTGGCTTTTTTCACTTATGCTTTCAAGGTTCGTCCATATTGTAATATGTATCAGAACTTCATTCTTTTTTAAGGCTTGATACAAATCCATTATGTGTATATATACCATATTTCGTTTAAAGACTCATTCACTGATGAACATTCAGGTTGTTTCCACCGTTTGACTATAATGAATAATCCTGCTGTGAACATTGGTGTACAAATATGTGTTCAAGTCCCTGCTTTCATTCTTTTGGGTATATACCAAGGAGTGGAATTGCTGGATCATATAGTAATTCTATGTTTAACATTTTCAGTAAAATGGCCATAATACTTTCCACAGTGGCTATACCACTAACATTTCCACCAGCATTGTACAAGAGTTCCAGTTTTTTTCTACATCCTCAACCACAGTTTGTAGGTTCTTTCTTCCTTTCTCTTTCTCTTCCTTTCTTCTTTCTTTCTTTTTCTTTCTTCTAGGCATCCTATTTCATTGTGCTTTTTAAAAATTTTTCTTCTTCTTCTTTTTTTTTTTTTTTTTGAGAGGTTTTCGCTATAGGGCGCGTGTGCTTGCCAGACAGAGAGAGACATAGAGACAGAAAGTGAGAAATCACCCCCCAGAGGTGATGGCCATGCCGCAATCCCTTCTCCTTCATTCTCCTCTCGGGATCTTGGGTACGCACGCACACGCGCCCGGCGTGAGTTTTAAGCCACCGGGTCCGGGACGCGAACTGCGGTCGACTAAGTGGGAGTCCAGCAACATAGCCATTACGCTAACTGCTGGTTCCCTCATTGTGGTTTTGATTTGCTTAGAAAACAGTGCCATGACCCAGTGATGGACATAGTTTAGCAGTTGGCATAGTGATTATGGAAAGGACTGGGGCTCCATGGTAGGCTTCTTAAACCTTGCAGTGGCCTCTGTTCCTCTGTAACCACAGTGTGTGTGTGGGAGAGGGGCTGCACTGATACAACCACAAACAGCCAGTGAACTTGAGAGACACTGAAGAGAAGGGAGGAACCCTGAACCAACTAGGCAGAAGGTCTTAGAGTGTGGTAGATGTATTTCCTGAAGAAGAGCCAACAAAGGAAGGTCTGCTTTCCTTGGCCAAGTACTCCTTGCTGACCAGGCCCCTGGTGGCCAGGATTTTGAGGAGTCCATAGCGGAACTTCTGGCCAATGAAGGCATAGATGAGGGGGTTGAGGCAGCTGTGGAGGAAGCCCAGAATTTCGGTGGCATCTAAAGCGTGGTCGATGTCATGGCGGCGTTTACAGGTCTCCTCAATAACTTGGGTCCTCATGAGAGTGTCGGCAACCAGGACGAGGTTGTAGGGCAGCCAGCAGAGCAGAAAGATGAGCACAACAGCAAAGATGACCCGCATGGCCCGGTGCTTCTGCCCCATGTGGGCCTTAAACAGCGTGCGCAGGGTGAGTCCATAACAGAACAGCATGATCAGGAGGGGCAGGACAAAGCCGAAGGTCTGGGGAAGGATCCGCAACACCATCCGCCATTTGGCTGTGTTGTTACCCATATCCTCATAGCAGACTGGGCTGGAATTAGGTGGGTGGATGGTCTTACGGAAAAGTAACATGGGCAGAGACAGAAATAGGGACAGGGCCCACATGCTTAAGCATACAAATTTGACTAAGTGCCGCTTCTGGGTCAGTGTACGTGTGGCGTGGACGATGGCTAAATAGCGGTCCACACTGATGCAGGCCAGTAACAGAATACCACTGTAGAAATTGACTTCCTTGAAGAGCGAGACCACTTTGCACAGGGGTGTGTCAAAAATCCAGCCAGTTACCTTGGAGGCAGCCCAGATGGGCAAGGTCAGGGCAAAGAGCAGGTCGGCTATGGCCAGGTTCAGCAGGTAGACATCAGTGACGGAGCGGCTGACGCGGCTGTGTAAGATGACCATCATCACCAGAGAGTTTCCCAGCAGGCTCAGCAGGAACACCAGGGTGTAGACGACGACCACAACATAACTGTTGACTTCCAGGAATTGTGGCCGGCATGGGGCAGAGTCTGGTAGAATAGAGGGCAGGTCAGTGCTGTAACTGTAATTACTAAAATCTTCATCTCCAATGTCAAAATCGTCCCAGTTAATTTCTTCCATTTTTGAGGTAAACTTAAGTCCTGGCCTATGGAAAAGAGATGAAGGTTACTACACAGTAAATTCTCCCCAGATTATTGCCCATACACCCGAGAAACTAAGATAAGAAGAGTTCTTTGCATTTGCTTGGATGTTATGTGGAAATAATTTTCACTTCAAGTTTACGAGTGGTACGGGCTCCACATTTGTGAGATGAATTTAGTAGTAAGTGGTGCATTTTATGAAAAGACTATATAGTTCCCTTCAATATCAGAGAATGGTCCTTTTTTGAATTTTTTAAGAAGAATCATTTCCTTAATTTTATTTATAATTATTATTATTATTTATTTGACCAGAGCGAGACACACAGAGATAGAAAGCAAGAAAGCAAGTTACCAGGTCTGGGACTCGAACAGGTCAGCCATGTGGGTGTCCAGTGCCCCTAACTACCATGTCACCTGCCAGCCTGAGGTTTTTTTATTATTATTTTATACATTTGATTGTTAAACATCATTTTGTTGTAAAGATAATTTACCCAACATGAAATACACCTTAGACCAATCCAGTCAAGAATACTACGCATTATCATCAACAGGTAATAAACCATTAATGTGTTCCACAAATGCCTTGCTTCTCTATTTTTCCCCCTAATTTCCTTCCCTGTACTCTTCCCCTCTCCCACCCTCCTTCCACATTGCAGAGAAGGGTTCTTAGCATTATCCATGACATTTCCATCAGCAAACTTTGTTGAAACGTCCCTCTGATGATCCCGACAGAGCCTGTGGTCCTGGATCCCTTAAGAGAGAGCATCTTCAGCTGTTGAGGCTGATTTAACATTCCGAAACGTGAGAAGCCATTCAGTTCACAATATGGGGATTAGGTAGGCAAGCCAATTGGGTTGTACCTCAGCGATCAAGGTCTGACCATGAACCTGAGAGAGGAATTGCTTTATCCAACTTTCTGAAAGTTATTTTGAGGGAATTATTCTGGAAAAAGGATTTGAGTGATAGAGGCACAAAATTTCAGAAGGCTTGAGCTGAAAGAAAATTTACCTAGTTAATACATTCAAATGTTTCTCTTTGGGGAAGGAGGCCTAATCTGGGAGTATTTGTGTAGTTTGAAAAAGTATATTGAAAATGATAAGCAGGGGTGTGACTGAGTCTCACCATAGGTGGAAACATAACAGATTCCTTGGGGGACTCTGGGCAGCTATCCCTGCCATGCAGACATGAGTAGAGTAAGCCATATGCTCACTGAATAAGAGGGAGGGGTAGCAGGGAGTAAAGATGGATGGAGACACATTATCCTTCTTTTGGTGACTTTCTAGTCCCAGGGGACCCTTTTTGCCCTGCATGTACATGGCTTCATCTATCCCAGCCTCCTCTGTTCCCCCAGACATAGTCTACCTTGTGGGCTCTGCCCTTGCTACAAGGATGGCAGAGATACCGCTTCTAGGGGACGCCTGTATGTAGAGGACTGGCTACTGCCACTCTGAAGCATGAGCTTAGTTTTTCAAAGAAGTAGACTAAAGTAAATCAGCTACCAAAATAGCTTCCTTTTGAGCCACAAAATCAGATCCCCAGAGTTTTCATTTCTTCATAGCAAGGTCTAATCATCCTATGATCATATTCAAGTCTATAACCTACCCCCCAAAATGAAACTCAGGGCTAGAGAAGAACCAAGAAATAAAAGTCCCAGGGACCCCTCACACTCATTAGAGTGGAAATAATAATAATAATAATAATAATAATAATAATAATAATAATAGTAGTAATAGTAATAATAACAAAGTTTGGACAATAACAGTGTGGGTGAGGATGTCGAGAAATCAGAACCCTTACATTGTTGGTGGGGATGTAAAATGGAACAGCTACTTTGCAAAAGCTTAGCATTTTCTCAAAAAAGTTAAACATAGAGTTACCATATGACCAAGCAATTCTCATCCTAGGCATATATCCAAGAGAGATGAAGACATATGTCCAGACAAAAACTGGTATCCGAATATTCATAACAGCATTCATCTTATAGCCAAAAAGTGGAAACAACCTGAATGTTCAGCTGATGAATGGATAGACAAGTTGAAGTATACACACACGGTGAACGTTACTCAGCCAGAAGAAGGAAGGAAGGACTGATGCACAATACCACAGGGGTGAACCTTGACAACGTATTTCTTTTTTTTTTTTTTCCCCAGAGAGATTTTTGCTATAGGGTGTGTGCGCTTGCCAGAGACACACAGAAGGACAGAGACAGGGAAAGCGATTTCTCACTTTCTCGCTGAGAAATCACTTTCCCTATCCCCTGTCTGTCTCTGTCTGGCAAGTGGACACACCCTATAGCAAAAACCTAAAAAAAAAAAAGAAAAAAAAGACACACACACACACACACACACACACACACACACACACACACACACACACACACACACACACAAACAAGAAGATTAACCAAAGGGTGAAAAGTCTTGCAAAACAAATACAGACATTAAAACAACAATGACAAAAGTCCTAAGATGGTTTTCTGTTTAATAGAAGGTAGTCTCTGTTATTGCCAATTATATATAGTAATAAAGAAAATGGAATATGATTAAGTGATACTGAGAAAACAATGCCCTTCACACTCAAGAGTGATAGAATACTTAGCCTTTATCTTTCCAGGAAGGTATTACTTGCTCCCCTACGTGACAGGGGCCAGATAAATTGTCTTCCCGTATGTCAAGACAGGGACCAAAGATTCACTCAGTTGGTGAACCCTGAGGATGTGGAGAAGAGGGCAAGGTGCTGTCTAGCCAGGAGGATGGGGAGGCAGGGGAGAGGTGAGTAGCATGGCCGGCTTGGCCAGTGTGCATAGCCAGATCTGAAAGAAGTCGTTATCTCTGCAGTCATGATCAAGGGCAAGTTTGCTCAGGGGCCTGAGGTTCTGTCCAGTGAAGTCACGGGGTCAGGGGCTAGTCATCTCTGAGAGCAGATGATCCACAGATGGTCTTGAGGGAAAAAGTGTCTATGGGAAGACCCATGACTACAGAGAGAGCAGAAGCACAGCGGTGAGAAGACAGATGGGGGCAGCTGCAGAAGGGGTTTCTGAGAAGGCAACAGCAAGCGCAGAGTACACTCCAGGTAAATCCTCACTCTGGATGATCCCATGCTCAGCTGTGCTGGGGGTGGGCTGGAGGCCATAGTGAGCCCAAGGACCAGCATGAGGAACCCGAGAGAGACCATGCACGTCAGGGCAGAAGGTGGGGGAACTCGGGAAAGACAACCAGGACAGGCCAATGACCTTCAGCCCCTGTGGTGGCAGAGGGGTGTTCGTTGGTGGTGTGTGTGTGTGTGTGTGTGTGTGTGTGTTTTCATTAGATAGAGAGGGTTTTTTCTATAGGGCACATGTGCTCACCAGAGAGACATAGAGAGACAGAGAGACAAAAAGTGAGAAATCACTCCCCCGGGGCGATGGCCATGCCACAATCCCTTCTCCTCTGTTCTCTCGGGATTTGGGGCATGCATGCACACCTACCCAGCGAGTTTTAAGGTGCCAAGTCTAGGGCTGGAGTCACAGTTGTCTATGTGGGAGTCCAGCAGCGCAAGCATTATGCCACTTGCTGGTCCCACGTTGGTTTTTTTAATTTGCCAAGTTCTAGAGAGGATGGATTGGTGGTTAGAAAGTCAGACTAAGAGAAGAGAGATGGCTTCTCTGAGGTCTGCTCTGTGCTTCACCATCACACGATCTCCTTTGGTTGTTACAAATACTGGGTGGTTGGAAAAGTCACGACACATTTTGCATAGAAACAGAAAAACATGTCATGACTTTTCTGACAACCCAATAGGTACAGTTAGCCTTCATTTCCTGGTGAGAAGACTGGGGCCCATAGAGGCTCAGCCACCAGCCTGTGGTCACAGAGCCTGTAAACGGTGCAACCGGGATTCCAACTAGGTGTAAATGGTTGCACTTGGGTTGTTTCAGTTCACAATCCTGCTTCTTAGAAACAACAAACAAACAAACAAACCCACACCTTGTAAGCTAAATACATTTGGAAGCTAAGTTCTTGAGAGTTCATGAAGTCAACCTATATATAGTTCACTCGCATCACTGGATTTTTCGTGCATTGCTTTTTGTGTTACTCCTTAGGCCTAGAATGAAAGAAACAGCCCTTTCAGGAGTGAGGCACTGGCTAGCTTCTCCTGTGACCACCTAGTCACGTTCTTGGTGACCAGGTGGGAGCTTCTCTGATTCAGTGATATCAGCAGTTCAGAAATTGTAGAGAGATGACTTCTAATCTGTTACATGAAAATACTAGAGAATGGATAATAATTATAAGATTCTAAAAACATAAGGCAGTCTTTTTTTTTTTTTAAAGAGGGATTTCTGCTATAGAGCATGTGTGCTCACCAGAGAGAGAGAGAGAGAGAGAGAGAGAGAGAGACAGAGAAACAGAAAGCGAGAAGTCATCTCCCAGGGGGGATGGCCATGGCACAATTCCTTTTCCTCTGTTCTCCTCCCAGGATTTTGGGCAAGCACACACATGTGCCTGGCATGAGTTTCAAGCCCCTGGGTCCAGGACTTGAACCACAGTCAGCCATGTGCAAGTCTAGCAATATAACCATTATTACATTATCTGCTGGTCCCCAAGGCAATCTTTTAAACAATAACAACAATTTAAAGCAACTATTTTAATTTAATTCTAGGAATCTTTCTCTCTAAATAAAATCCATAAGTATTTGCATTTAATTTAGGGAGATGGCATCAACAGTGTCTGCCTTGTCCCCAGACTGAATCCCAGCCAGAGGGCAGGCTGGGTCTGAGAGGCTACCAGGCTAAGGGAAGTGGTGGGTGGCACCCACCTGAGTGGTAGTTGGAGAGGGTGGTAGGGAAGGAGGCAGAGGTTCTCTTGGAGAAAAGGAGGCCTACAGTGAGAGAATGAAGAGACCTAGGGGTATGGGTTAGGGACCCACCAAGAGGCCTGGGATAAATGCGGGTTGGGTGTCAAGGGAGACAGGGAATACAGATTTTCTAGGTGGTAGGGAAGGTGGAGGTTCCAAGACTTACCAGGATGCTGGGCTTTTCACCTGTGGGACACCTCCAGGAGGGCAGCTGTGACCAATGAAAAGGCGATGGTGGTGAGAACACAGTGGAGGAAGTGAGTGGATTAGATTGCTCAATTCGGGGGTGGAGCTCCTGAGGGTGTGGGATGCTTTTGATAACTCTGGATAATTAATTCTCAGGTCAGCTCTTGGATACATAGCCATTTCATGGACTCACAGAGTTCAAATTGGGCAGGGATCCGTGGGGTTTTCTAGCCAGTCTTCCCATTTCACAGATGAAGAAACTGAGGCCCAGACAAAGGGAGTGGTTTGCCCAGGACCACCTGGATTTCTCTCATCCTTGCTGTGATCTCGGCACCCCTGGATCTTTCAGCTGCCCTGACTCTCCCCACACTCCAGCTGCCTCGGCTTCCCTATCTTAGCCATCAACAGCTCTGCTGGTCTTGAATGTTTCTCATGTGTCAAGGGAAAGCAACGCCTGAGAACAACAGAGATGGAACTTAAGCAGCATTGAGTGACGCTGAGAATGTATTTTGTCCCATTGATTGCACATGAAAGGACTAATTGCAGGTGGAGCTGGGAACCCGAATTCCTTGCTTCCTCCTCGCTCCCTCCCTTTCTCCATCCCTTCCACTATTCTTTACCCTACCTCTTGCTCCATGCATCCCAGGGCCCAGAGGGTACTCAAAGCTGCTGCTTGCCCCAGGGAAAGAGCCTTTGAATCTGTTTAGCAAATGCTCCTCAGTGCTGATCGCTTTTCTCTCTCCTGTGTTGGGGAAGAATGCAATGACACCTGGCCAGCTGTTGCTCAAACCCGATAGAGACTCATTACACACGGAGAGGGGCAGATGAGAGCAGTGGCTTTTCCTTTCCAAGTCTCAGTTTACTCATCTGTAAAAAGGGACTGGTAGAACCCAACTTACCAGGTTGTGCTGAGGATGAAATGAGGGATTACCTGTAAAAGTACAATGTTAGTTTTTGTTGTTGTGATCATTGCTATTGAAATAGTTGGGGCCAGCAGGTGGCATGGTGGTTAAGGTGCTGGTCTCCCCCTGTGGCCGATCACGGTTCAAATCCTGGACCTGGAAGCTTGCTTTCTCACTTTTCCTCTCTCTCTGTTCAAATTAAAACAATAATAATGATGATGATGATAAACTTAAATTAAAATTCTAAAAAAAGCAATAGTTTATCAACTAGGATGTGCTGTCTCCCCCACTGTATCCCCAAATCAAGGGAAAGCAAAAGTCTCCTTTCAAGGCTGACTTTGATGTAGACCTTAAAATGCTTTGACCTGGATAACAAATTAGCCTTCTGCTGAGTGGTTACTGGGTTCTAGCTTTGGAGCCAAGTAGAATTTGTATCATTTAATCCTCACGACAGCCCCATGAGGTAGGCACTTTCAGGATGAGGAAATGAAGACTCTACGACATTAAGCAACTTACCTTGAGTGACACAGCTAAAGTGGTTTTAGGCAGCTTTAAAACTTTTTTTTTTTTTAAAGAGAGATTTTTTTGCTATAGGACACATGTACTTGCTGGAGACACAGAGAGAGACACACAGAGAGAAAGTGAGAAATCAGCCCCCAGGGGGGAAGGCTATGGCACAGTCCCTTCTCCTTCATGCTCTTCTTGGGATTTGGGGCACACATGCACACACACCTGGTATGAATTTCAAGCTGCCAGGTTTGGGTCTTGAACCACGGTCAGCCATGTGGGATTCTAGCTCCTTGACTACTATGCCACCTGCCGACCCTAAAATCATTTTTAAATCTGCTCCCAAATCTTGTGTTCTGTCCACTGTACAAGGAGCTGGATCCCAGCTTTGGGATTCTGAGCTACTCTGGGTACTTCTCCATCTCACAAAATCACATCTGAAGGGATAGACGGGAGCCCAGATTGGACATTTCCCATCAGCCCACCTCTTGATTTCATCTCCACTGAGCTCACTATATATATTTATATATACACACCCCTATGTAGGTGTTGTGAATAAAACCTGACCTCCAATCCTGTTTCCTCTCTTACTGGTTTTTCTTCTCTTACTGGTTTCTTCCCTTCCTTACCGAGGTCGCTTACTTCTGGAGCTGGATAAGTCATTTCTCTGTGGGCCTTAGAGAATGGGGAGACTGTTAGAGGTCTGTCCTGCCTAGTGTGGTAGCTACTAGTCACATGTAGTGATTTAAATTTAAACAAATTAAAAAATAAGAATTCAGTTCCTTGCTTGTGCTAGCCAGGAGTGAGCTTACTGAGCATTTTAAGTGCCCAATAAGCACATAGGATAGTGACTACCACGTTGGACAGGGCAGATAGAGACCATTTCTACCACCACAGAAAGTTCTTCTGTATAGCATGAGGCAAAGACTGAGTTAACTTCAAGTCTGAGGTTTTGAAATTTATCAACCCAGTTCTCAGGGGCCTCAAAGGAGCCGAAGTCTCCAGTTCCCTTCTGTCAGAAGCAAGCCCCCAGCAGCCCTAAGACTGAACAGCCCACCTACCTGCGGTTGTGGCTGCAGGAGCTGCTGATATTGGAGTGGTGGCTGTCACTCGAGCTGTGACTCAAGGCTTGGTGCAGTCAGAGCTGTTGGACAGGGGAAAAAAAGTGAAGCAGACTTGATGGGGCAACTTCTGATCCAGGCTTGTTAAGGGGGAAATCTAAGAGGCCCACCAGGGGAGGTGTTCCTACAGAAGAACAGTAAGGTCTAGGACTCTGATCCTAGGCCGAGGTCCCCCCAGGTAATTCTGGGATAAGCTCTGGATTTTTTTTTTTTTTTATGCCTTCCTGCCTAATGGCGTCTGGAGAAGCCTGCCAGTCTGAAGGTGCAGGTTTGCCTAGTTCATCTTCTGTCTCTGAGTGTTTTGAACTTGTACCGCCTGTTCAAACAAGGAAGATGCAGGATTTCAGCCTCCCCATTGCACACCCCACCCCCACTCCCCCTGGTGACAGACTTGCCTGAACTTGAATGCAGTTTCTTCCTTCCATCAAGGTCAGCGTGACAAGTGTCCCTCGTTCCATTTCTGGGGAATCCCTGCACTTGACTACGTGGGACCCACTGCCTCGCTCTCCTTGGGGCTTCTGCCTCCTGTCCTTTCTGTCCCTCAAATGGCTCTTCCCCTTTGGCCCCTGAACTTGCTTATGTCTTTCTTACCCTGTCTCTGTCCTAGGACCCCTTAACCACTACTCTACCAGGTCCTCTTTTTTACAGGCAAATGTACTGAAAAAGGGGCAGTTAACGCTCTCCACTTCCTCACTGTCTGTTTGCTGCTCAACAAGCACGCTGGAGCCAGCTTCCTTCCTACTGCTGGCTGAAACAGCTGTTGCCAGGATGATCAACCACCTCTCTCAGAAGCAAGTCTCCAGCAGCCCTAAGACTGAACAACTCACCTACCTGCTGTCGCGAATCCGTCATTTCACTGCGGGCCTTGGTCATCAGTTAAAGCCAGCTTTAATAGAGTAAAAATAAAGCACCCATATGATACAGAGCACAAACAACACCTGAGCATGTAAGGGAAAGCTGGAGAGTCTCTTTTCATTCCTCTGTCCACTCGTATATTTCTCCAGAGATAATTACTGTCCACAACTTGTGGAGTATACATCTTTTTTTTTTTTTTTTTTTTTTTTTTTTTTTTTTTTGGAGAGGTTTGCGCTATAGGGCGCGTGCACTCGCCAGACAGACAGAGAGAGAGACAGAGAGACAGAAAGTGAGAAATCACCCCCCAGGGGGGATGGCCACGCTGCAATCCCTTCTCCTCCATTCTCCTCTCGGGATCTTGGGCACGCACGCACACGCGCCCGGCGTGAGTTTAAGCCACCAGGTCCGGGACGCGAACCGCAGTCGACTACGTGGGAGTCCAGCGACATAGCCATTATGCTAACTGCTGGTCCCAAGTATACATCTTTTCAGATAGCTCGCCATGCAAATGCATATCCATGTTGTCCTTAATTAAAGAACTATTTTTACTAGTTACATTGTCCTGCTCCTTGACAGTATAGCATGGACCTATTCCACATCAGTGCGTAGATCCCACTTATTCTTTTCCATGACCGCATAATAGTCTGGTAGGGATGTATCATGATTTATTTGGTAATTACCTTCTAGATGAATATTTAGGTTCTTACTGTGAGCATCCTCGGCTGTAGGTCTTTGGGAACTTGTGTGAGTATTCTTCCAGCTTAAGTATACTTTTGCTGGATGATATTGATGCACATTTAAATTGCGCTAAGTACTATCAGACTGCTTCTCAAAAACACTGTCAGTTTACTCTCCCATTATCAATTTTTTTCTTTTCTTCTTCTTCTTTTTTTTGAGTGAGATTTTTTCTTTTTTTTTTTTAGTTTTATTTTATTTTATTTTTTTGAAGAGGTTTTTGCTATAGTGCGTGTGCACTCGCCAGACAGACAGAGAGAGACAGAGAGATAGAAAGTGAGAAATCACCCCCCAGGGGGGATGGCCACGCCACAATCCCTTCTCCTCCATTCTCCTCTCGGGATCTTGGGCGTGAGTTTAAGACACCGGGTCTGGGACTCAAACCGCGGTCGACTATGTGGGAGTCCAGCAACATAGCCATTATGCTAAGTGCTGGTCCCTTGAGTGAGATTTTTGCTATAGGGCACATGTGCTTGCCAGAGACAGAAAGTGAGAAATTACCCCCTGGGGGGACGGCCACAAGGGATTGGTGGCAATCCTTTCTCTTTCATTCTCCTCTTGGGATTTTGGGTACACAGGCACATACACTCTGGCTTGAGTTTCAAGCCACTAGATCCAGGTCTGGGACTCGAACTGTGGTCAAATACATGGCAGTCCAGTGTCATAACCACTAAGCCATCTGCTGGTCCTCCATTATCAGTTTATTATTTTTTTAATTGTATATATTGTTATTATTATTATTTTTAAAAATTTGACCAGAGCAAAATTCCAGGTTTAAGACTCGAATCACAGTCAGCCATGTGGGAGTTTAGTGCCTTAACCACTACACCACCTGCTGGCCCTCCATTATCAGTTTCTTAAAGGGCCTCTTATCCTGTACATTCACCATAAACATTGTATATATTTTATACAGTCTTTTTTTTTCTCCAGGCAGGTAGATAGTAGAAAATGATATCTCATTGTTTAATTTGTATTTTTTTTTTTATTGCTGGGCTGGTGAGATCGAATGTCTCTTCCTTTTGCTACTTGTATTTTTGTATTTTTTTTGTGAATTACTTTTTTTTTTTGTCTGTTTGCATTGGATTGTCATTTAGTCATTGATTAGTAGGAACTCTTTTTTTTTTTTTTTTTTTTTTTGAGAGGTTTTTCCTATAGGGCGCGTGTGCTCGCCAGAAAGACAGAGAGAGAGACAGAGACATAGAAAGTGAGATATCACCCTGGGAGGGGGGGATGGCCATGCCACAATCCCTTCTCCTCAATTCTCCTCTCAGGATCTTGGGCACACACGCACACGCGTCTGGCATGAGTTTAAGCCACTGGGTCCGGGACTCGAACTGCGGTTGACTACATGGGAGTTCAGCAATATAGCCATTACGCTAACTACTGGTCCCAGTAGGAGCTCTTCATATGACTTAAGAGTATTACATTTTGAATATTTGTCAATTATGTTAAACCATCTTCTCTCAGGGTGAGGAAGTCTTATCTTACTTGATCTGTACATCACTGAATTCCACGAAGCCATTCTTGTCTTACTTTCCCTATTCTCTCTTAGTTCCACGTTGCTTTCTTTTTCATTCCATTCTTCAGATATGGATGTTCCTCAGAGCCTTTCTTAGTCTTCTCTTCTCATTCTACCTATGCTCCTGCTTGCATGGCTTCCGCTTCCACCTGATATGCAGGTATTTCTCATACTTATTCTCGCCAACCTGCTTCTATCCCCGCATCCCCCCAACAGGGCACATGTACTTGCCAGAGAGAGACCAAGAGAGTGAGAAACCACCTTCTAGGGAGGATGGCCACGCTGCAATCCCTTTTCCTCCATTCTCCTCTCAGGGTTTTGGGCATGCACACACATGTGCGTGGTGTGATTTTCAAGCCACCAGGTCTGGGACTCCAACTGCGATTGGCCACATGGGAATCCAGCACTTTAACCACCATACCACCTGCTAGCTTCTCTTCTAAGCTCTAAACTCTGACTCTTGAAGTCTCCCTGAGATCTCTCAGGTGCTACAAACTCAGTATGTGGAAGACCGATGTCCTTGGCTTTCCTGACCTGTGTCCTCCCCTCACATATTCCCGCACCCATGCCTCTATCCAAGCTGGATGCACACTCGCCCCTCACCTCTCGGTCCCCCCTTTCCTCCTCCCCCTAACATTGCTCTTGACTATTTATCCTCGTCAGCTTCACTGACAGTGTTGGACGATCCTTCATTCTCTCTTGGCTAATCTGCAGCAACAGTCGTGCAATAGCTGTGGGCTCCGCAGTTGGCCTGAGTGAGGATCCCCTTACTACGTATGGGCTTTGGCCAAAGGATTTAATCTCCCTGAGAAGAGATGTTTCATCATCTGTAAAACAGGGATAATCAGAGCACTGAGTACATAGGGTCGTTATGTGGGTTAAATGAGTCTGAGTTTATGAAGCACTTAGAGCAAAGGTGGCACCATGCTTTTTCTCCTTCTCGTCTCCTCTTAAATGATTTGTCTCTGCCTCAAGTTTTCACTCCACTCACTGCCAGGATGCTCTTTCTAAAATGTGATTTTTTATATATATATATATATATATATATATATACACACACACACACACACACACACACACACACACATATATATATATATATGCATATATATATATATATATACACACACACAATATATATACACATACACACACACACACATATATATTTTGCTATAGGGTGCATGCGCTTGCTGGAGAGAGACAGAGAGAGAAGGAAAGTGAGAAAGCATTCCCTAGAGGGGATGACCACACTATAATTTCTCTTCCTCCTCCACTCTCCTCTTGGGATTTTGGGCATGTACATACACATACCTGGTGTGTTTTTCGAGCCTACTGGGTTCTGGGACTCAAAACACGCAGCCAACCATGTGGGATCCAGCTCTCTTAACAACCATGCCACCTGGCTGGCCCCTAAATTACGAATGTGTTATCTTCTTTTCTTCTTAAAACCCTTCAGGAGTCCCCATTGCCCTTGGGTAAAGTCAAACTCCTGACCTGGATATCTGGCATGCCTCCCTCTGACCCTGTTACTTCAGGTCACCCCCTCAGAACCCTTGACTTCAGCCACTGGGAACGACTTGTGGTTCTCCAAGGAACTGTTCTGATTCCCTTGGGGTCTTGACACACATTTCTCTTTTTCTTGGGATGTTCTTCCCCAACTTCTTGGTCTGGCCAATTTTCTCTTTTCCTTACAAACTCAGTCCAGGTTTTATAACCTGTCATGCTGGGCTGCTTTCTTTCCACACTGTGAGGTTCTTTTTTTTTTTTTTTTTCTTTTTTGTGGAGAGGTTTTTGCTATAGGGCGCGTGCGCTCGCCAGACAGACAGAGACAGAAAGCAGGAAATCACCCCCCAGGGGGGATGGCCACGCCGCAATCCCTTCTCCTCCATTCTCCTCTCGGGATCTTGGGCACGCACGCACACGCGCCCGGCGTGAGTTTAAGCCACCGGGTCCGGGACTCGAACTGCGATCGACTACGTGGGAGTCCAGCGACATAGCCATTACGCTAACTGCTGGTCCCCCACACTGTGAGGTTCTTGAAAACAGGTATTTCACATATCAGAGATGTTATATGTATGAGAGAATTTCAAAAAGTTTGTGGAAAAGTAGAATGAAAGTATGAGTTATTTTGGTGCAAAAACATTTTGAAATTCATGCATGGTTCATGGCTTTTATTTTTTTTAAGAGAGATTTTTGCTACAGGGTGTGTGTGCTTGCCTGAGAGACAGACAGAGATGGAGAGACAGGAAGTGAGAAATAACCCCCATTGGTGATGGCCAGCCGCAGTCCCTTCTCTCTCATTCGCCTCTCAGGATTTTGGGCATACACGCACATGTGCCTGGTGTGAGTTGTAAGCCACTAGGTCCGGGACTCAAACCTTGTTTCACTACATGGGAGTCCAGCGAAGTAACCATTACACCCTCTGCTGGCTCCTCACACATTTGTTAAAAGTAGTATGTATCGGGACCAGCAGTTAGCGTAATGGCTATGTCGCTGGACTCCCACGTAGTTGACTGCGGTTCGCGTCCCGGACCCGGCGGCTTAAACTCACGCCGGGCGCGTGTGCGTGCGTGCCCAAGATCCCGAGAGGAGAATGGAGGAGAAGGGATTGCGGCGTGGCCATCCCCCCTGAGGGGTGATTTCCTGCTTTCTATCTCTCTGTCTCTCTCTGTCTGTCTGGCGAGCGCACGCGCCCTATAGCAAAAACCTCTCCAAAAAAAAAAAAAAAAAAAGTAGTATGTATTTTCCACAAAATGGGGAGGGTCTTCACAAAGTTCATGGAAAATGTGTATTAAGGGGCTCACCCCAAGCATCAGTGGTTAAATGATGTGCATAAGAAGCTGGATCCTACACTGACCAGTTGTGGTGGTTTGAATCCTAGCCCTGATTCTCTTTCCCTCTCAGTCTCTCTCTCTGGTGAGTGAAAAAGTCCTCTGGTGATTAAAAGAATGTGTTTGTAAGGGAACTACGCATGGATTTAAAATAATTTTTTAATTGCTAGAGGGCATGTGCACTTGCCAGAGAGGGAGAGAGAAAGAGAGAGAGGAGAGAGAGAGAGAGAGAGACTTCCTGTGTGAGGGGCACGGTCACGCTGCAATCCCTGTGTCCCCTTCTCACCCCCTCAGGATTTTCGGCATGTGCGCACAGGAACCAAGGTAGTTTTCAAGCCACCATGGTGCTGGGTCAGCCATGTGGGATCTGGTTTCCCTTAACCACTAGGCTATAGGACAAGATTTCAATTTTTTTTTTTTCGTTTTTGCCATAGGTCACCTGCGTTTGCCTGAGAGAGGAGAGAGACAGAGACAGAGAAAGGGAAAGTGAGAAACCACCTCCAGAGGGGATGGCCATGCTGCAATCCTTTCTTTCCCGTTCTCCTTTTCTGATTCCAGGCATGCATGCACATGCACCCAGCGTGATTTTCAAGCCACCAGGTCTGAGTATTGAACCACGGTTGGTCATATAGGAGTCTAGGGCCTTAACCACCATGCCATCTGCTGGCCCCTAGATTTCAGGATTTTTTTTCACCAAAATAAACCAGTACTTTAAATGCATTTTTCCATGAACTTAGTGAAGTCCTTTTGTGTTGATCTCTGTATCTCCAGCTACTCACACTGTTTGGCATATCATAGGTGCATAATACATCTTTGTGGAGCCCTTAAGGAACTGACAAAGTTTGGGGAGATGGATATACATTGGGGTACCTTCTTTATATTTAATTGGGAGAAATGAATATGTTGCCTAAATTTCCCAGGGACTCCCAAGCCTGGGAGCACCGACGAAGTCCCATCTGGCAATAGCCCAGAGTGCAATGGCTCAGGTCCTGTCTGTTTTTTTTTTTTTTTTTTTTTTTTTAGAGGTTTTTGCTATAGGGAGCATACACTGGCAAAACAGACAGAGAGAGACAGAGAGACAGAAGGTGAGAAATCATCCCCCAGAGGGGTTGGCCACGTCGCAATCCCTTCTCCGTTCTCCTCTAGGGATCTTGGGCATGCACGCACATGTGCCCGGCATTAGTTTTAAGCTACCAGGTCTGGGACGCGAACCACGGTAGACTACATGGGAGTCCAGCGACATAGCCATTACGCTAACTGCTGGTTCCCAGGTCCTGTCTGTTCATGCAGGTGCGTCAGCCCCATACAGCGCTCCTCAGGGGCTTAGAGGGGTCTTCTGGGGGTCTCTCCTGTGTGCTGCTCTGGGCACTGCTCTTACTGAACACATGCCATGGATTGACTGCTGAAAGACTGGTGCCTTTGCAGTGCCAGATGCTGGGTGGCGCATGGTGACATTTATGGAACTCTGTGCTAGAGGGTCCCAAAGTCTAATGAACTCTTCTGGGTTCCTCTTTATTTATTTATTTATTTATTTATTTATTTATTTTTATTTATTATTATTGCTAGAAAGTACATGTACTTCCCAGAAAGAGACAGAGAGAGACAAAACACTCCCCAATGGGGTGCCCCTTCTCCTTCATTTCTCCATCCTGTTGGGAATTTGGGCACATCTGGACATGTGCCCAGTGTGTTCTTCAAGCTGCTGGGGCCAGGATTTGACCCACTTGGTCAGCTATATGGGATCCCGCTCCTTTAACCACTAGGCCATGGGAGTTCTGGGTTCTTCTAGACCTTTTTTGCTCTCTGTTGAGCTTGGTGGGGACTCTATGGGGTGGTGTTGAGCTAAGGGCCTGTTGTCAGCATGGCCCTTCCTTTCTGAAATTGGGAAGAGAAAGTCAAGTCCCCTCATTCCTGGTCCCTGGTTCCTTTTGGATGAAATGCTCTTTCAGGAACATCTTGCTTCTTCTTGGAAAACAGGCTTCTGCTAGCCACCCCCTCCCACCCCAATTCATTCATCAGGAAAGTCTGAACTCCATGCTGAAATTTGTGCTGGAATATCATTTCTTCTCCTATAATAGGAAGCCTGCTCTAATAAAAGCGGTAAGTCTCATCTCCAGAGAGAACAGCTACCCTTTTGGTAGGGGCAATTCTACTGTCCTGTTGCTCTGGAGCACCCCACTTCCTCCCCAACCTTGTTACCGTGTTCATGAAGGAGAAGTTGTCACCAGCTCTCCAGGGCAGAAACTGCTGTTGCAAAACTCTTGCTCCATGTGAAGCCAGTGGGATGCAACTTTGGGTGGCCACAGGCTCAGGTCAGAGTCACAGGATTGCCCAACTGCTACAGAGACTTATAAGGCAGAGGAACGGGGACCACATGAGTGCCTGATCGGGGTACAGAGTGTGCCCTAGAGCCTGGGTGGGCAGCTGATTGCCTCGTCATAGAGTCAGGCTCCAACTCCTGAAACAGTATTCTCAGAACTACACAATTAGGTGCCAGGGAATGACACAGAATTTGTGCAAGCCTTCTTGATCTTATGCCACATTCTACAATCACCAGTGACTGTCTTTACCAAAGTCTGGGGGAGCAAACACTGCACAGAATCACCTGGACTCAGCCTCTGCCTCCAGATGCTCACAGACTGGGACTGATCAAGTCACCATAGTGGCTGGAAGGAAGGGACAGAGAGGCCCTCGCCCTGTTCCTCTCCTCTCCTGCCCACCTAACCCACTTACCCGATGGAACACCTGGGATTCTCAACACTGCTGATGAGAGGGCACATTATACAGCCTCTTTGGGAAATAGTAAGATGATTTTTTTTTTAGAATTATTTTCTTTAACTTTATTTATTTACTTATTTTAATTTGAACAGAGAGGGAAAGAGAGAGAGGAGAGAGAGAGAGAAAAAATAAGCCACCAGGTCCAGGACTCGAACTGCAGTCAGCCATGTGGGAGTTCTGTACCCTTAATGACCACGCCACCTGCTGGCCCCAACAGTTTCTTAATATATATATATATATATATATTTTTTTTTTTATTTATTTTTATTTATTTATTTATTTTTTTAATTTATTTTATTTTATTTTTTTCAAATTGCCAGAGGGTGTGTGCAACTTGCCAGAGAGATGTGGGGTGGAGGAAGAGGGAAAGAGAGAAAGCACTCTCCCCGTGGGGAGTGGTCATGCCTTTACCCCCTCTCCATTTCTCCACCCTGTTAGGATTTCGGACACACACACATACATGTGCAGTGTGCTTTTCAAGCTGCTGGGCCTGAGATCTGAACCGTGACTGGCCATGTGGGATTTGGCTTTCCTTAGCTACTAGACTTTGGGGCCACCACGACAGTTTCTTAAAAGTTAAATGTATACCTACAATATGACCCAACCATTTAATTCCTAGATATTCACCCAACAGAAAGAAAAGTATGTATTTACACAGGTTCATCTACAAGTGCTCATAGAAACTTTATTTGCAATAACCCCAAGCTGGAAACAACCCAAGTGTTCAGCAACAGGTGAATATATAAACAGCTAAGGCATATCCGTGCATGGAATACTGCTCCCCAACAGACTAGTGACATACTTGACAGTGCCGGTGAATCTCAAAATAAATATGCTGAGTGAAAGAAGGAAGGTAAGAAAGAATGCAGGGGCCAGCCAGGTGGTGTGGTTGTCAAGGCAGTTGGACCCCACATGACTGTGAGGTTTGAGTCCCAGACTTAGTGACTTGAAAGTCACACTGGGTGCGTGTGCATGGGTGCCCAAAATCCCAAGAGGAAATTGGAAGAGTAGTGATTGTGGCATGGCCATCTCCCCTGGGGGGAGATATCTCACTTCCCCTCTCTCAGTCTCTCCCTGGCAAGTGTACACACTCCATGGCAAAAGTTAAAATATATGTATATATGTGTATATATATATATATATATATATATGTATATATATATATACTGTACAATTTTATTTATGTAAAAATCCTAGAAAATGCACCTATGGTAAGAGAAAGCAGAGTGATGTTGCCTGGATATGGAGGGGTGGGTAAGGGATCTGAAGAAACTGGGGTTTATTACTTTGAAGGCAGTGATGGTTTCACGGGAGTATATTATAGTAAAAACTCACCCAATTGTACAGTGTATATAACATTTATTATATGTCAAAAGTACCTCAATTAACTAGTTAAAAATCTGGCAAAACAAGAGAAAATAAACATGGATGCGCAGTGGGTCGCAGACAGGAAGCTCCTGGAGAGCTGGAGATGGCGAAGGTGCTGCTCAGGGTGTTGTCGGGAGTTGGTGCTGCAACTGGGTGAGCAGACCCCATGTTAGGCCACTGGGGTCTGCTTCACAGACAAAGGGCCTCCAGAGAGGATGGAGCCTGACTCCTTTACGATAGGAAAAAGACTGAGAGAGCTAAAGGTACGGCCAACGTCACCCAGCTCGTGGGTGGTAGACGCAGGCCCAGAACCACCCTCTGACTGTCAGGCCAGTTCTTTCTACTGCTCATGCCACAGTCTGTCCACATAAGTGCTGTGGCTTTAGAGCACCAGCTTTGAGCAGGCAGGAGTGGACAGGCCAGAGGACTGGGAGGAGCCAGGGGAGGGAGTGGGCGGGTGGACTGGGTAGGTGGGTGGGGTGGTGAGCCCTGGCCTGGCGCTGGTCAGGTGATCTGGGTTGTTTCTCCTTCCTGGGCGCAGGGTGGGCAGAGGCACTCTCTCTTCTTGAAATCTGCAGAGCAGGCATGGCAAACCAGGCCGCCACAGAGTCTGGTGGGCAGACGGGGAAGACTGAGGCAGCCTCTGCAGCTGGCCTGGGGGAGCCCTGGGCATGTGAAGGGTTTAAGGACCTCTGGCATCTTCAGATCTGCTGTCTGTTTCTCACCTCCCCGCAGCATGGCCTTTGGTCTGTCTGGGGAAGTCTCCCCTTTCCTAAAGGCTCTCCTGTTGCCGGCCCCTCCAGGGCCTCTAGCTCTAGAAGACAGGCTTTCCGGATGGCTCCCACTGCGTGCCCTGCCACCACCACTGTGATTGCAAAGGAAGGTGAGGGTGGCACAGGAACGCCCTTCTCAGAAGAGAAGCCCATTGGGGACCAGCAGGTGGCGAAATGGTTATGTTCCTGGACTCCCACATAGTTGACCACGGTTTGAGTCCTGGACCTGGCGGCTTGAAACTCATGCCAGACATGTGTGCATGTGAGTCCAAAGTCCTGAAAGGAAACGGGATTGTGGAAAGGCCTTTCCCTCTAGCGGGTGCTTTCTCTTGCTTTCTGTCTTTCTGTCTCTCTAGCAAATGTACACGCCCTACAGCAAAAATCTCTCTTAAAAAAAAAAAAAAAAAAAAAAAAAAGAGGAAGAGAAGCCCATTAGCCAGCCTAAGCTTGGAAGGTGTCACAATCTCAGCTTCCAGAACCTCACTCCAGATCTGATCCTCACTTTCTCATTCATGGCTCTGTTTAGGGTTGGAAGCCAGGCAGGGTAAAACGAGTGGCTGGCTTTAAGTGGCCTTTCGTAAATGCTTCCTTCCCTAGGGAGGGAGGGGGGCTGTGGCTGGTGGAAGCTGGGTTGTTCCAGAGGTCGGATTCTGTGCTTTCCTTACCTGCACGGATACCTCCGCGACAGCCGGCCAAAGATCTTGCTACAGGCAACGCAGCATCCAGGGGTCACTGAAGAGAGATGCTGCAGCTTCTGCCACTGGCGGTCCTTCTCTCTGATGGGGGCAGGGAGGTAGACACACAGACAGACAGGAAGACAGAAAGATGGAAATGACCCAGATGGAGAGACAGAGAAGGACCGGAGAAATATGGAGAAAAGAGGAAGAGAGAGGGATGGAGAGAGTGACAGAGGGAGTCTCACAGAGACACACACAGGCACGAAGAGAGACAAGAGACAGAAACAAGATAGAGAGGCAGAAATAGATACAGCCATGAAAAGGGACACAAAGAGGGACAGAGAAACAGTCACTCAGAGAGGGAAAGGAAGTCAGAGAGTTGGAGGAGGAGATGGAGAGACACAGAGTAGTATACAAAAGTATACGGACAATGCAGAGGGAGAGAGAAAGAGAAGACAGAGACGTAGAGAGACAGAGGGGCAGAGGAAGACACACACAGAGAAATGACAAGGCAGTGAGAGAAACACACACATACGACATTTAGTCTCCTGGGAAGGTGAGTGGTACGCTCAGCCCCTCCTAGCCCACATAGCCTTGACCCATTATTTAAGAAGCTGTGTACATCCCACCTCCTCCAAGAAGCCCTCCCTGACCATAGAAGCCCCTGGGGGTTTTGTGCTCCAGGCTCCTACAGCACACAGCATCTTTTAGTTGGCATTTGGTACAAACTGCCTTGAAGTTATGAATGCTTATGCTTTTGCAAAACTATCTTCGCCGTTATTTTTAAGGATGCTTAGGAATATGAGTTGTTTTAGATGTTTGTCAGAATAATACATATACATAATTAAAAAAAAAACAAATAGTACAGAAGGGCTTTTACCAGAGGGTAGGAGACACCCTCCCCACTTCTTCCCATTCTCAGTGGCAAATCATTTCTTACAACTTTTTGCCTTTTCTCTCTGGTATTACTTCCATAATTAGGATGCTCATATCCTGGGGCTGGCAGGTGGCTGGACTTCCGCATGGCTGACCACGGTTCAAGTCCCAGACCTGGCGGCTTGCTTTCTCACTCTCTCTCTCTCTGGTCAAATTGAATAATAGTAGTCAATAAGATAAATAATTCTTTTTTTTTTTTTTTTTTAAAGATGCTCATATTCCTCCTCCCCTCCTTTTTAAAAGTTTTTTTTTTTTTTTTTTTTTTTGCTGTAGGGCACATGTGCTCCCAAAGAGACTCATAGAGAGATAAAAGATGAGAAATCATTCCCTAGGATGACTACATGACAATCCTTTCTCCTCCATTCTTCTTTTGGGATTTTGAGCACGCACACATATGTGCCCAGTGTGTTTTTCAAGGTGCCAGGTCAGGGACTTGAACTTTGCACTTGCCCATGTAGGATCCAGTGCCTTAACCACCACACCACCTCCCGGCTCATATCCCTCCTTTTTGATTTAGCAGTGCAGAATGTTTTCTATGGCACCCCTTCTCTTTATATCAGAGGGTTTAGCTTATTCATAAACTAAGCCATTTTAATGAACTCTTCCTCCTTACTGCAAATGCAGTTACCATCGTAATTTTACTGCACATGCTTGCATATTTGTTTCTCATTCTGATAACCATAGACAGTTTCTTATGACCTTCATTTTGTAATATGATGAGTCAGCATCCCTTCCCTTCAGCTCTCCTCCTTCTTTCACCTCCTGATTTGTTCCTACAGCATCCAATATGGTAACTACTAGTCATTATTTAGATGAATTAAAATGAAATAAAATGGGGCCAGTAGGAGGTGTGGTAGTTAAGGCGCTGGATTACCATATGCAGACTGTGGTTTGATTTTGGACTTGATGGCTTGAAAAATAAAAGGGACCAGCAGTTGGTGTAGTGGCTATGTCACTGGACTCCCATGTAGTCAACCATGGTTCGAGTCTCGGACTCGGGGGTTTAAACTCATGCCAGGGGCATGTGCGTGCATGTACAAGATCCCGAGAGGAGAATGGAGAAGAAAAGATTGTGGTGTGGCCATCCCCCCTGGGGAGTGATTTCCTGCTTTCTGTCTCTCTGTCTCTCTGTCTCTTTATAGCGAGCGCATGCGCCCTATAGCAAAAAGCTCTCAGAAAACAAACAAACAAACAAAAAACAAAAAAACAAAACCAAAAACAAAACTAAAAAAAAGAAGAAAATCACAACAAATAAATAGATAATAAATAAATAAATGTTTAATAAAATTAAATGCAATAAAACATCAATTCTTCAGTGGCACCAGCTCAATAGTTCAAGAGCTCAGTTTCTACATGTGATTAGCTGCTACCATAATGGATGGCATAAATACAGAGTATTTTTATTTTCAAAGAACATTTTACTGGCTTTTATTCTATACTTAATATTGTTAAGGTGGCAACATTTATGTTCCTTTTTTTTTGCCCTTCTTAATTTTGCTATAGGGCATGTGCACTCGCTGGAGAGAGAGAGGGAAAGTGAGAGATCACCTTCCAGGAGGCAGAGCCATGCTGCAGTCCCCTGTCCTCTATTCCCCTCTTGGGATTTTGGGCATGCACACACACATGCCTGGCATGTTCTCCAAGCTGCTGGATCCAGGACTCTAACTCTATCCCTGTGGGATCCAGCTGTACTAACCTCCACATCACCTACTGGCCCTGTTCTGTTTCTATAATTATTATCGTCTTTTATGTTTGCCTTTAGGTTGATTCTATCATTGGAAAAAAATGAATAGTATTCACATTAATAGAGAATATACATAGCAAAGTGTCTTTACCATCTAAATGATCTATAGCGATAAAATGTATAAATAATTAAAATTAATAAATTAAAAAATGTTAGGCAAAAAAAAAAAAAAAAAAGAGAGAGAGAGAGAATATACATATACATTGCTTTCCATAGAGCTGTGTTCTGTAATGTTTGCTTCTTGGAAGACTTGTTTTTTCTAGGAGTTTCAAATTGCCTTTCTTTGCTCCTAGCATTACTTACCTTAAACATATTGCTCTCCAAATTCTTCATTATATCAGGTATTTTTTTGAGCCCCCTTCTCCTCAGAGACTTTCCTCCTGGGCCCTTGATACTTTTGCTATGGCCTAGACTGCTTCCTGGGTTGCTGCCCACTTGTTCTCTTGGGAATTCCCTTTTCTTCTCTCCTAGGCCAGAGCAATTGCTCCCTGAATTCCACACCTTCTCCTTTCTTGGCTTACTTCCTTGTTTTTCTGGAGCACATCCTTAACTAACTTCCTAAAAAAGGCTGTGTGGGAGATGAATTTTCTGAGACCTGTCTGTCCGAAAAATGTTTCTATTCCATCACTTTCTTCACTTATTTTGTAATTTGGCTGGACACAGAATTCTAGGGCAAAAATCAGCTTTCTTCAGAACTTGAAAAATACTGCACCATGAACTCTCCCTTTTTAAAATGTTTTATTTATTTATTTTTTAGGTTTTTGCCATAGGGTGCGTGTACTTGCAGATATAAAGAGAGAGGGAAAGTGAGAAATCACCCCTCGGGGGGATGGTTATGCTGCAATCTCTTCTCCTCCATTCTCCTCTTGGGATTTTGGGCATACATGCACGTACATGCACCTAGTATGATTTTCGAGGTGCTGGGGCTCCAATTGTGGTCGACCCTGGAGCCCAGCTCCTTAACCACCATGTCAGCTGTAGGTCCCACACTATGAACTCCTGACATGCATTTAGTTCTACTTCTTTTATCGGTGACCTGTCTTTTATCTTTGTTTTACTGCAGTTTCACAGTGATGTATGAGGTGTGGGTTTTGTTTGTTTGTTTTGTCAATCATTTACCATGCTGGTCACTTAGTGAAATCTTTAATCAGAAGATTGGTGTACATCATTGTTGGGAAATTCTTTTGTATTTCTATTTTTGTTATATTTTACTTGCTTATTTCTTCCATTTTATTCTTTTCTCTTTGGAACTTTGTCAGTTGGAGAAAATATTGGAACTCCTAGATTGAGTCTTTTTTTGTGTGTGGGGGGAGGTTTTTGCTAAAGGGCGTGTGCGCTCGCCAGAAAGACAGAGAGAGACAGAGAGACAGAAAGCGAGAAATCACCTCCCTGGGGGGATGGCCACGCCGCAATCCCTTCTCCTCCATTCTCCTCATGGGATCTTGGGCACACACGCACATGCGCCTGGCATGAGTTTTAAGCCACCAGGTCCGCGACTCGAACCACGGTCGACTACGTGGGAGTCCAGCGACATAGCCATTACACTAACTGCTGGTCCCTAAAGAGGGATTTTTGCTATAGGGCGCATGCACTCACGGGCGACACAAAAGAGAAACAGAAAGCGAGAAATCACCCCCCATGGGGGATGACCATGCCTCAATCCCTTCTCCTCCATTCTCCTCTTGGGATCTTGGGCCTGCACACACATGCATTCAGTTTTAAGCAACTGGGTGAACTGTGGTTGACTACATGGGAGTCCAGTGACATAATCATTACGCCATCTGCTGGTCCCCACAGACTGCTTGCTTGCTTGCTTGCTTTCTTTCTTTTTTTTTTTGTAGAAGTTTTTGCCTTAGGGTGTGTGTGCTTGCCAGAGAGAAAGAGAGATAAAGACGGTGAGAGAGAAAGCGAGAAATTGCCCCCCATTTTAGGGGGGGTGATGGCTACACCACAATCCCTTCTCCTCCATTCTCCTCTAGGGATTTTGGGCACACATGCATACACACCTGGAGTGAGTTTCAAGCCACTGGGTCTGGGACTTGAACTGCAGTCGGCCATGTGGGAGTCTAGCAACATAATCACTCTACCCTCTGCTGGTCCCCAGACTGCTCTTTCTAATGACTTTGTCACTCATTTCACTTTTACCATCTGTCCTTCTGGACTCTCTGGGTCCTGAAATTTCAACTTGGGCTTCACATAGTGTCCATTTTCTGTACATTTTCCAGCTTTTGGAAATTAGCTGAAATCTCTCATTTGTGAAACTAGATAAGATATGGCCAGTCTACATTTTGATATAAAAGCCAATCTCTGTCATTTTTTCTTTTTCTTTGTTTTCTTTTCTTTTCTTCTTTTTTCTCTTTTTCTTTCTTTCTTTCTTTCTTTCTTTCTTTCTTTCTTTCTTTCTTTCTTTTTCTTTCTTTCTATCTTTTTCTTTTTTTAAAAAGTCATATCTTTCATAAAGCTTTTGCCTGGAACATTGTTACATAGTTTGGGGTTCCCTGCCTGAGGACTGTGTGATCAATTTCCTTAGCTTTAGGGAAATCATTTGTCCAGCCTGATGAACTTTCCTCTAAACGGAGAGTATGATTTAGGCATATCTGTTTGTCCCCTTTTTGATCCTGCTGCCAAGATGTCAGAGCTGATTCTAAGCCTGACTTGAGTCATAACACTTTGGTGGGATATATTTGTTGTTTTCCATTGTATTTTCCATTTAACCTTCTATTTTTTTTTATATTGCCAGAAGGTGTGTGAGTTCTCTAGAGAGAGACAGAGAGACAGAGAGAGAAGGAGAAAACATCCTCCCACTGAGGTGTGGTCACACTGCAATCCCTTTTCCTCCATTTCTCTCTTCTATTGAGATTTTGGGCACACACACAAACACACGTTCCTGGCATGTTTTTTCAAGCCACTGGGGCTGAGATTTGAACCATGACTGGCCATGTGGGATTCTGTTCCCTTAACCATTAAGCTATGGTGCAAGCCCTAATCTTCTAATTTTCCTTAATAGTCACAAGAAAGAAACGATAGTTTATTTCATTGTTAACTACTTTAAATTCCTTAAAATTATTAATTTTTTATCTCTCTCTTCCTCTTAGTTAATTCCTTGAAGGAGCTTGTGCTTGTTTCTTTTTTTTTTTGGAGAGGTTTTTGCTATGGGGCGTGCGTGCTCGCCAGAAAGACAGAGAGAGACAGAGAGACAGAAAGTGAGAAATCACCCCCTAGGAGGGACGGCCACACCACAATCCCTTCTCCTCCATTCTCCTCTCGGAATCTTGGGCACGCACGTACACGCACCCAGTGTGAGTTTAAGCCACTGGGTCTGGGACTTGAACCGCAGTTGACTACATGGGAGTCCAGCGATGTAGCCGTTATGTCATCTGCTGGTCCCAAGGAGCTCATTTCTTAAGTTGTTTGTCCTTTCTAGGTTGATCTCTCCTTTTTCTCACCTTCAGTATTGTTCAGATTTTGGGTAAGAGGATTTTGTCCGAGATGACCCCTCAGTAGCCTTCTAATTTTAGTGGAATCTGAGTCTGGTGACCTTCCACTTCCTGACCATGTGAAAGGATAGCAAATGTGTGGCAATGACTGCCCCATTAGACTGAAGGGCAGAAAGGAAGCTTTACACATTCCCATCTCTCAGAGAGCTCAGAGGTTTGGAACTACTGCTGAGGAGTCCGGTTTCTGGAACCAGAGACCAGCCCAGGCTGGTCCACAGACCCAGGTCTGTGGATGTCCAGTGGGCAGCAGGCCTAGGACCTGTGATTACCTCTTGGTAAAGCCCTGTGTCTTTTTCTTCCTCCTTCCAATTCCTTCTCAACCCTGGGGTGCTTCTCCTCTCCTAAACTTAGTATGCGTGTGGGAGTGGGATGGGGAGGCGTGTACACCACTGTCAGAGGGCTCTGCGCAATTTCTATCTGTGTGTTCTTGATGACCCACCAGCCTCTCTGACCCTCAGTTTCCTCATCTGTACAATAAGGATCACAGCGGGGGTATATAAAAGAAGGAAATGAGTTAGCCTGTGTAAACTGGCTAGAACCCTGCTCGAGAGTTGTTAGTGGAGCAGAATTTCCACACTCAGGCCTCTAGCCCCTTCCGTGCCTCTGCCCTGTCCCCGTTCTTACTGAATCAGTTCCAGCACCCGCCTCTTCATGGCCCGGACCAGGTCTCGCTGCCTGCCGAGCTCCTCCTCATACATGGCGGCCCTCCTGTCCGCCTCCTGTTGCTTCTGTTCCAGCTCCGCCTGCAGCCCGGCTCGCTCTTCCTGACACCTGGGCACAGAAGACAGGGAGCTCTGGGGGAGTCGCTCCGCATCCCTGACCAGAGAGGCCCAGCCTCTGCCTGGCCGAGAGCATCAGGGGAGAAGCTGGTGGTGTGCTCACAGCTGAAGTGCACGCGCACACTCCCACAACACAACACGCACACTCCCACAACATGCACTCAACACAATGTGCACCTTGTACAACACACGCACATACTCCAACAACTCACAGATGCCACAATGCACACCTTGTACAACACACTGACACACATACATGCAACACAACATGCACCTTATACAACACACAACTTATGCAACATATGCACACCCTCATGACACAACACATGTGTAACACAATGTGCACCTTGTACAACACACATGACATGCACACACTTTGACAACACGGCATACAGACAACACAATGTACACCATGTACAACACTCCCACAATACACACTCCCACAACACATCAGACACATAACACAATGTGCAACTTGTACAACACACACAACACAACACAACACACTTGCAACACAATGCACACCTTGTACAACACACAACACATATTCCCACAACACAATGCACAGACAACACAATGTACACACAGCACAATGCACACCTTGTAAAACACACATGACAAACACACATGATACACATGCAACACAGTGCACACACACACAACATAATACATACCTTGTACAACACACACAGCACACACTCACACAAGCACACACTCACACAACATACACATACACACTCACATGACACAATGTGCAACATAACACACATTCACACATTAAAACACACGTAAAACAATGTGCATCTTACACAAAACACACAACACACATAACATAATGCACATCTTACACAGCACATATGCTTATGAAATACACATCATAATAAAACACACACATGGTGGGTGGCAGGTGGCATTATGGTTGAGGATGCTGGATTCCCACATAGCTGACTGCAGTTTGGGTCTCAGACGTGGTGGCTTGCTTTCTTGCTTTCCCTTTCTCTCTCTCTGTCTCTGTCTCTGTCTGGTCAAATTAAAAATAATAATAGTAATAATAATAACATACAGAATTAGATAAATAAATGATCCTTAAAACACACACATAGTACATACCCACAACATAACACATGGGACAACATATACACACAATACAACACACAACGTAGCACAACGCACACATGCAACACAATGTTCACGCACAACATAACACACACACAACATGTATACAATACACACATACACAATACAATGCACAACATAACACATATACAACACACATACTTATATAACACTCATAGACCAACACTCACACAATGTGCATACACAGATGCAAACACACACATGATACACATAACACACACTAAGCTGAGTGATGTGTGTAGTCTGACACCTATAGGCTGACTCGCACCAGTCAGTCAGAAGAATACAGTGGGGCTTTGCCCTCAGCATGCCTCTGGGGGATAAGCCAACATTTCCAATTTTCTGTTTCTTTTTTTCTTTCTTTTTTTTTTTTTTTGGAGAGGTTTTTTGCTATAGGGTGCGTGCGCTCGCCAGACAGACAGAGAGAGACAGAGAGATAGAAAGCGAGAAATCACCCCCCAAGGGGGGATGGACATGCCGCAATCCCTTCTCCTCCATTCTCCTCTTGGGATCTTGGGCACGCACACACACGTGCCCGGCGTGAGTTTTAAGCCACCGGGTCCGGGACGCGAACCGCGGTCGACTACGTGGGAGTCCAGTGACATAGCCATTACGCTAACTGCTGGTTCCCTGTTTCTTTCTTTTTAAAACATTCCTATTTTTTAAAAATTATTTCATTTTATTAAGTAAGTATTATTATTATTTTAAAAATTTGCTATAGGACATGTGTGCTCACCAGACACACACACACACACACACACACACACACACACAGAGTGAGAGAGAGAGACAGAGAGAGACAGAGAAGAGGGGGGGGGGAAGTGAGAAAGAAAAAGAAAGCCGTGTGGTTGGCCATGTGGGAGTCTAGAGCCTTAACCATCACATCACCTGCTGACTCAACATTCCTATTTTATTTATTTATTTATTTTAAAATTGCCAGGTAGCAAATGTGCTTGTGTGTGTGTGTGTGTGTGTGTGTGTGTGAGAGAGAGAGAGAGAGAGAGAAAGTATCCTTCAGTGGGATGTGGCCACACCACAGTCCCTTTTCCTCCATTTCTCTATCCTGTCAGGATTTTGGACATGCACATGCTCCTGGTGTGTTTTTCAAGCAGCTGGGGCCAGGATTTGAACCATGGTCAGCCAAGTGAGAGTCAGCTTCCTATACATAGTGCTTAATTGCTGTGCTACAGGCTGGCCCCGACATTTCCACTTTAAATGCAATTCTCTTGTAAGTAATGTTCACAGTCATGGCAGGTCTTGGGGGGGGGGGGGGGGTGGGATGGGATAGACTCTGCCCAGCTGGAAACAATTGTGTGGGAAGTGGGAGCAGTGCAATATTTGGGTGACTTTTTGCTTTGAAATATTTAAAAAAGTTACATTACATTGTCTTGTCAATTAAGAAAAATAATGTTAAAAAAATGACCATCCTAAATTTCTGTTTCAGTTTTAGGATTGGAATTTCTTCAGCTCCATTCTTGCCTTTCCTTTTGTCTCTAGTGGTTTTCTAGAAGGTTCCAAGAAGTCTACTGGATTGGAAATACAAAGGTCCTAGCCCCAGGTTCCAGTCTGTTACTGATCAGCTAGTCAGGTCGGTGTTGTGCTGGCAGGCAGCCATTGGTTAGGGTCCCACGCTCTCAGGGTGTGTGTGCACGTGCATGCAAGTGGCCCTGGGCGTGGGTATGTTTGCGGGGAAGAGGCATGCAGAGGCTTGACAATGAACTGAACTATTACTGTTTAAAACACCACCACTTGGCATCCGGCAGGGAAGAAATTTTGGTGGACCATGAAATGAAGCCAACAAGAGCCAGCCACAGAAACTCCAAAAGGCCAGCCACTGTGGCCTTTGGAACGCTGTCCTGATACTTGGACATAGGTCAGGGTCACACTTTGGCTTTTATTTTTTAAAAATTTTATTTATTTATTTTGTAGAGGTTTTTGCTATAGGGTGCGTGCACTTGCTAGAAGACAGAGTGAGACAAAGAGACAGAAAGGGAGAAATCATCCCCCAGGGAGGACGGCCACACTGCAGCCCCTTCCCCTCCATTCTCCTCTTGGGATCCTGGGCACGCACGCACACGTGCCCGGCGTAAGTTTAAACCACCAGGTCTGGGACTCGAACCACAGTCAACTACATGGGAGTCCAGCGACATAGCCATTATGCCAACTGCTGGTCCCAAACACACTTTGGCTTTAGTGAATACTACAGTCTCCAGCCTTCTCATTTCTCAGCTGTTGATGTTTCGTGAGTCAACTCACTTGCCTGGTGGTCCTGGGTCTCTTTGCTACCACTGTGGTCGGGGGTAATCTCTTTGGGTGGGAGGGAATGCTTATTAAGCACCTACTGTGTGCCAATGGCTGTTTTGAGTGCCAGGACAGAGGAGTGGCTCCTGCTCCTGTGGAGCTGATGGCATGTTTGGGGCAGTGGTCAAAACAAGTGATGAACCAAAAAGTAATCAAGTTTAGTGTCATGATCACAAGAAACGAGAGACTCAGAGAGACTAGAGCAGGGAAGTCTTCTCAGACAGGTGGCATTTAGGCAGACCAAAAGATGAGACATCAGCCAGGAGAGCCAGGGACAGGTACATGCAAAGGCCTTCAAGTTGGAGAGAGCTGGGCTTGTTTGAGGAACTGAAAGAAGGCTGAAGAAGGACAGTAGGGGTGGTGATGGCAGGAGAGGAGGAGGGGAGGTGGTGGCAGGGCCTGATCGGTCCCTCAATGGCCCTGCGAGGAGTATAATGGGAAGCCACCCAAGCAAGTGTTTTAGGCAGGGGTGACAGACACTCCTAGCACAGGAAGGCTCATGGAAGGAAGTAAAATTTATTGAGCACCTACTACATGCCGACCACCAGGCTTTGTGTTTATTAACCTTGTTTCACTTAATTTTCATAATGTATGAGGGCAGGTAATATGATCATCCTTTGATAGGAGACAAAAGTAGAGCTTCAGAGAGGGAACACTTGCCCAGGGTCACTGAGCTCGACAGGTGGAGGGAGCAGAAGTCTGAATGCAGGTCTGTCTAGCTCTAAGCTCCTGTTATCTCCCTACTCGTTCATCCACACAGGGCCCGGTCACTGGTGATTCCTGGCACCAGCCCACATGGGCAGCAGGAAGGATAGAGGGATGGAGGCTTACACCCCTTGGCAGCCTCAAAGAAGCTCACACTGCAATCTTGGGGGTGGGGCCAGCTACTTGCTTCCCCACCCCAGAAGCCTTTTGGCTTCTGCCTGTCCTAACCTCCTCTGCTGCAAGGGCTTCCCCAAAGGGCAAAGGAGTTGGAAAGATGGCCCTACAGACCAATGGAGCTGGAGGACCTGAGGCCAGAGAGGGGAGCCCACTGTTTCGGGGATCCCAGCCAGAAAGCTGCGAAGTGGGCATTGGAGCACCCGTATCTCAGTTCCAAGGCCACTTTCACAGTCCCTGCTGGTTGGCTCTGGGGCCTGCTGTGGCTCACCAAAGTCTAGCCCAGGCTCTGCACTGCGGGCTTCTGCTCTGCCCACCCTCACTGTATTCTCCACTCCACAGAGCCTTCTAAAAACCTAAGTCAGGGCCAGCCGGTGGCGTGGAGGTTAAGGCGTATGGACTCCACATGGCCAAATGCGTGGTTGGAGTCCTGGACTCAGCAGCTTGAAAAACACGCCTGGTGTGTGTGTGTGTGTGTGTGTGTGTGTGTGTGTGTGAGCTTGCTCAAAATCCCAAGAGAGGAATGGAGAAGGGATTGTGGTATCACTATTCCCACTGGGGGTGTCGCTCTCTAATGAGTGCAGGTGATCTACGGCAATTAAAACAACAACAAAAATACACCAAACAAACAAACAAACAAACAACCCGAGTCAGACCAAGACCCCCCTGCTCCAAACCCTGCCCTGGCCTCCTGCAGTACCTAGAATAATTATGTTGCTGGACTCCCACATGTCTGACCACGGTTGGAGTCCAGGACCTGGTGACTTGAAACTCACGCTGGGCTCATGCTTGTGTGTGGCCAAGATCCCAGGAGGAGAATGGAGGAGAAGAGATTGCAGCGTGGCCATCCCCCCGGGGGGTGATTGCTCACTTTCTCTTTCACTGTCTCTCTCTCTCTCTCTGGCAAGCCCACAAGAGAGAGTTTTTGCCCCCTAATGCAAAAACCTCCAAAACCAAAGAGAAAAACAAACAAACAAATGAACCCGGTGTCATTCTTGATGTCTGTCTTTCTCTTGGACCCTATAGCCATTGTTCCAAAATGTTCCATTTTAAAATTTATCCAAAATTGAGCAGCTTCTTCCGCACCATCGCCACTAGGCTGTCGGAGGCCCCTTACCCTCCCCTGCAGGGCAGCTGGGGCTCTCACTGGTCTCCCTAGTCCAGCTTTGCTTGCGCACAGTCTAGCTGCAAGGGGCCTTTTTAAACATATGATTCCAAAATAGACAGAGCTATAGAGACGGAAGGTGGTTGCCTCTGCCTTGGGCTGGGAAAGTTGAGAAGGAACTGGGGAGTGTCTGCTAATGGACACAAAGTTTCTCTTTGGGATGATGCAAATTTTCTAGGATTGCTTGTGGTGGCCCAGCCTGGTGGTGCAGTGGTAAGGAACTAAACTACAGAGCTGGAGTCCCCATGGCTGACTACGGGTTTGAATCCCCTGGCTGGCCTGGAAATACACCAGGTGCGGCGGCGAGCCTAACATCCAGACAAACGGAAAGGCTGGAGAAAGGGGATCGTTGCACAATGAGACCTGTCTAGAGTCTCTTTCTGTCTTGTGTGCATAAGCACATGAGCACTCTCTATCATGAATAAAATAAACTTAAAAAATTGATCTGCTGTGTGGTGTGTATCATGTTGGGTACAATCTCTTTACAAACTAAATGATGCAAAATGACCGAATATATACAAATAATAAATAATACAAAAAAGTTTATCGTGGTGATGAATGCACAATTCTGGATATACTAAATACCACTGACTTGCTAAAAATTTTAAAAAGCATATAAACATACCTATACATAAACACAAGTATACACACACACACACACACACACACACACACACACGTTTTGACTTGCCATAGGTCATGTGTGCTTACTAGAGAGAGAGAGAGAAAGAGAGAGTGCAAAAGTGAGAAAGCACCCCTCAGGGAGGATACTATGTTGCAATTTCTTCTCCTCCATTCTCCCCTCAGGATTTTGGACACACATGCACACATGCTTGGTATGTTTTTTTTTTTTTTTTTTTTTTGAGAGGTTTTCGCTATAGGGCACGTGCGCTTGCCAGACAGACAGAGAGAGACATAGAGACAGAAAGTGAGAAATCACCCCACCGGGGGGATGGTCACGCCACAATCCCTTCTCCTCTATTCTCCTCTCGGGATCTTGGGCACGCACGCACACGCGCCTGGCATGAGTTTTAAGCCACCGGGTCCAGGACATGAACCACGGTCGACTATGTGGGAGTCCAGTGACATAGCCATTATGCTAACTGCTGGTTCCCATGCTTGGTATGTTTTTTGAGTTGCCCGGTCTGGGACTTGAACTATGAAGCCGGTCATTTAAGATCCAGCCTCCTTAACCTCCATGCCACCTGCTGGTGGTTGACATTAAAAAACAGTCAGGTCACACCCCTCCTCTGCTCAGGATTCTCAATGGCTCCCATGTGATTCTGAGTCAAGGCCAAGGTCCTTTCGATGACCTGCTGGGCTCTCCCTGACCACCCCTCCGCCCTCCGGCCTACCTGCCTTTCCCAGCCTCTTTGCTTCACTCCAGAATGGCTTCCCTGGGATTCCCGGAACCTGCTACACCCAGGCCCATCTCAGGACCTTTGCTCTTGCTGTGCCCTCTGCCTGCGACATTCTTCTACCATTTATCCAAATGACTTGCTCTTCACTTTCTTTGGGTCTTTACTCAAATGCCACCTTTCTAGGGAGGCCTTCCCTGGCCATGCCATCTTATTTAAAGTATCACCTCTAACACGTCCCATTGCCCCACCCTGCCTTATTCTTCCTCTGAGAACTTATCCTGCCTGACATTTATGCATTTCACTCGCTTATTGTATTGTATTTCTCAACTGCCTCCCTCACTAGAACGCAGGCTCCACGAGGCAGGAACTCTGTTTGGTTCACAAGAGAATTTCTGTCTACCGGCCAGGCCTGGCTCAGAGTGGGCATGCACAGTGCAGGTGTGACTGGAAGCCTGAAGGACAGGTGGCAGGATGACAGTGAGCATCCTGGGGCTGGGCAGTTTCTCTGCAGCCTTCCAGCTGCTCCCTCCAGCTTATCTTGATCCCACAGAAGGTGGTTGAGTGGACAAGGACCTTCAGTTCACACTGGGACCGAATCATTGGAATCTACTGACCACACCGGCAGGCTCTGCTGTGTGTGTGTTGGGAGGAGCTCCCCGGGGCCTTTTTGGGTTGGTTTCTGGGCTCCCAGGCCTCTCACTCTGCTAAGCAGACACTCAATAGATTTCCCAGTGATTCAGTGTGAATTACAGCTACTCAGACTCTGCTTAGGGGTCAGATGGTGCCTCCTGGCCTGGGGCAGGTGTTGGCCACATGGGACAGGGAGACAGGGGCAGGTGGTAGGTAGACCAGGTCATGAGGAGACCAAGAGAGAGACACAAAGAAATTGAGTCAAGCCAAGGAAGGTCTTTGCAAGGCAGAGGTTTTTTTTTTTTTTTTTCTTTTTCTTTTTTTAAAAATTTGCTAGAGAGTGCGTGTGCTCTCTGGAGAGAGTCTGAGCATGCGTGTATGTGTGTGCGAGAGAGAAGGAAAGTGAGAAAGTGTCCCCCCCATCGGGGTTGGCTATGCTGCAATCCCCTCTCTTCCATTTCTCCTTTTGGGATTTCAGGCATGCATGCATGTATATGTGCCTGATACATCCTCCAAGCTGCTGGGTCCAGGACTCAAACCACACAGTCAGCCATGTCGGATCCAGCCACTCTATCTGCCACACCACTGGCCAGCCCAGGGGAAGTTTTCTTTTTTGTTTGTTTTTAGAGATTTTTGCTATAGGGCACCTGTGCTCGCTGAAAAGACAAACAGAGACAGGGAAACAGAAAGCGAGGAATCACCCGCCAGGGGGGGATGGCCACCTGCAATCCCTTCTTCTCCATTCTCTTCTTGGGATTTTGGGCATGCATGCACATGTGCCCGGCGTGAGTTTCAAGCTGCCAGGTCTAAGACTTGAACCATGGTTGACTACATGGGAGTCCAGTGACGTAACCATTATGCCATCTGCTGGTTCTGGAGATATTTTTAAAAATAAATTATAAAAAAGAAATGAGACTCTGAGAGACTGAGGGGGGAGGGTAGAGACTGTGCTCTGGGCTCTCGAGGTCACTGTGATGAGAGTAAAGACAAAGATGCTGAATGGGGAGACGCTGAGGGTGCAGACAGAGACTGAAATAGAGACACTCGAAGTTCTGGCCAAGGGGCAGTGTTGAAGCCCATTGGTTCTGGAGGATTTGAATCTCCATTTTGTGCTAACTTGACCTTGGGTGAGTTGTGTAACATCTTTGAGCCTCAGTTTCCTCATCCAAAAGAAAGAAAGAGACAGAGAAAGACGAAGACCTGGCTGGCTTGACCGAGACTGAGAGCAGAGCCAGGAACCTGAGCTGGTGGTTGCCAAGGTTACCTGCTGAGCTGTCCCCTGAGTGTCTGCAGCTGTACCTCCCGCTCCTCCAGCAGCCGCTCCTGGTGCTGGGCCTGCTCTTTTGCCGTCTGGAGCCTCTGTTGGAGGCTCTTGAGGGGGGAATGAAAAGAAGGGGATGCTGAGGGAGAAGGCTAAGACCCCAGGCCTGGGGCTGACCTGCAAACCTCCCCAGGGAACCCAGGCCACGCCCTTGGGTGAAGGGCAGGACTGGAGACAGTGTTGGGAGCTGGGATGTCTGGTTCTGCCCTAGGCCCTGGCCCAGGGAAGCCTGGGGACACCATTTCCTCGTGCATTGAAGGATGGAATTTCGAAGCGTAGGGGTCAGGAAGACTCTGGCTGGGGGGGAGGATGAACAGAGGCTTGGTAATAATCTTGGGCAACCTCCAGGGGAAGCATGAACTAGTGCAATGAGTTGGGTCTGCCCCAAAAAAACTGCTGGGAAGGGACCTTAAACTCAGATGCCTCCAGGGGCTAGGCAGGAAATACTGAAGAATAAAGTGGGTTGGATGTAGGGAGAGGTGGGGACTTTGGTGAGCTGGAGAGTGCATGGCTTTCAGAAGGCATCCCCAAATAATAATTCTGTGCTCACCTAAAGAACTTGGTCTGTGGGCTGGAATGGCCCCTGGGCTACTACTGGAGAGCCTTGTCTGCGGACCAGGTTAGAGAGGGGAGACTACATGGGGACGAGGTTCATCTGGTCTTACCTTGACCATGTCCTGCAGGGGCACCTCTGCTTGCTCCTCCTTCCTGGCCATACGGGTCACTACTGCTTGCTCTTCTGGCTTCTCAGCAGTGGAGCTTTTCCAGACCCAGGACTCTTCCAGATCGCTAGGCTCCTCCCCCTCCCGCCCCCTCCCTGACGTTGCTGCTTCTCTCTTTTCTCTGGGGTTGGAGGCTGGTAGCCTCTGGCCATGAGCCCACTCGGTTTCCCCCTCATGAGCACCCTCTGTTGTTCTCTGACCCTTTGAACCCAGCTGGGGCCCTGTGCACTCAGTCTCTGTCCCTGTCCCCTCCTCTGGAGCCCCCTTAGCCCTCTCGCCCTGCCTCAGGGTGCTAGATGCTGAGGATTCTCGGAAGAGCTCAGTCCTTGGGGTTCCCTCCTCCTGGTCTAGCTTACGCCCCTCAACCCCTGGTTTCCACATGCTCTGCAGGGACTCTAAACTCCTGGAATTGTCACTCTTTCTTCCCCAAAACTGGGGAGGATGGCTGTGTTGCTGGGATGCAGAGAGTCCAGTCCCCCAGTCCTCCCTGGGTGCATCTCGCAGACAGCTGGCTTGGCTAGTGCGTGGCTCCTCCAGCTGAACTCCTCTGGGGGCTCCAAATGCAGCCGAGATCTGCATGGAAGTCCCCAAGGCTGTCAGTCCTCTCAGCACCAATTCACTGACCTGGTGTCTGGGAGAGGCCACAGTTCACTCCTCTGGTAAAAATGTGGATTCCTGGACACTCCCACTAGAAATTTTGTTTTAGTGAACCAGAAATCTGGATTTCAGCAACTCCCCAGGTGCTGCAAGACCCAGGCTTTGATGTGGTGAGAGGACAACAGCGCGTCTTGAAGCCCTTTCCTTCCTCCCCTCTGGCCTGCTCCTTCTCCCTCCTTCTCAAGCGGCTTCTGCATTGATCTGGTCTCCCCTAAGTTCCTCTGCCCCTTTCCTTTAATCCTCCCTCCTGAACCTGACTGTGGTTTGGTTTTCTCATCTGTAAAATGGGGATACTACTACTGGGTTCGTAGGGTGGGGATGAAGCTCAAATAGATTGACGCCAGCTGAGAGGACCTCCCCCAGGGAGCCTTCTCTGTGCCACCATGCCTCTCTCTCCACGTGTGTCACTACACTTGACATGCACTGCCAGGTGTTCCTTAACATCTGTCTGCTGGAACAGAAGCTGGGAACTGGTGGGGGGTGCAAGGCGTGTGTGGAGGGACGAGCACACCGGTGATAAGAACCACGGCTGCTACACAGTGAGCACACGGCAGAGCCAGGAGCCTCGCTCTGGGCAGTGCATGGGTTTTCTCAGTTCATCCTCTCAATCGCCCTACAAGGGAGGCCGAGTCATCAGCCCAAGGACCATGGTTAGTCAGAGGTGGAGCTGGGGTTTGAGCCAGGCAGTCTGGTTCTGCAGTCACTCCCTGAACCGAACTAGGCATATGCAAATTGTCTGGTGCAGGGGAGTCCGCAGAGGTTGTCTCCCTTGTCTGTTTCCAGCCCACTTCCGTCACCCTCCCTAGCACCTCCTCCTCCCCTGGACTCCAGTGGCTCCTGCAGATGGAGCTGGTGTTCCCTTTCTCCCACATCCCCATCACACTAGGATTATGGCTCCTCTCTGTGGCTCTCCTGTCTCCAGGTCCACACGCTGGCCTCCATCTACCCGGCCAGTTGGGTCAGGGCTCTCTGTATGTTCAGAGGGCCGAGCCCAGTTACCGCTCAATGAGATGGGGAAGAGGCAGCTCAGAGTGAAGGTGGGCAGAGGCACCTCTTTCGAGGAGTCTTTGTTTTTTCTGGGTCTTCTTCCCTGGGTCCAGCTGGAATTGGGACAGCGTGATCTGGAAGTGAAAGAGGCAGGGGGACCCTGGGCCTTTTTCCAGCAGTGGGCTCAGTCCCCAGGTACAGGATACCCCATATTTTCAGTCACCCTTTCATCCCACCACCCTTCCCACCTTCCCAACCTCTACCCTCTTGTATCCCCTCGTTCATCCATTCAGGCATCCCACCTTCCACTCATCCATACATTCCATCCCAACACCCCACCATCATTCATCCGTTCAGTCCTCCTCCCCAACCACCCATCCAGTCTCCAGAGAGTATGTAATCCAGACAGCACCATGAGACAGCATGAGGATACACTGGGAAGACAGAAGGTTCAGGAAGTGGAGGGTCAAGGGTCAAGGAGCAAGAAGAAGGGAAGAAGTTATAGGGCTAGAGGCTGACACTTGGAGCTTGCTTGAGATGTGTGGGTCATGGGAGCAGGGGCTGGAAAGAAGCTTCCCTCCATGCTGCACACACTCACTCTGAGAACATGGGCCAGGCCCCGTCTAGGTCTGCCCGCTGCAGGTCCAAGTCAAAGGCCACCCCATTGAGAGCGTAGAGTGAGTCCAGGATGTCTTCCTGGAGCTCAGGGCACAGCAGAGGGCTCCGGGGGCCATACCACTCCCTGTGTTAAGAGCCATCAACTCCGTTGGCCTTTGACCCGGTGCTATTGCCACCCCTGACCTCAGAGAATCAGCCTCCACTGTACACCATAATGGGACAGTTTCCCAGGCAGAGTTGGGGCCCTTTGGGAGCAGGACACCCAAGTCACACAACCAGTAAGAGTAGAGCCACAGGACCAGCAGATGGTGTAATGGCTACGTCACTGAACTCCCATGTAGTTGACAGCAGTTCGAGTCCTGAACCTGGTAGCTTAAACTCACTCTGGGTGCATGTGCGTGTGTGCCCAAGATCCCGAGAAGAGAATAGAGGAGAAGAGTTTGCAATGTGGTCACCCCCCTGAGGGGTGATTTATCACCTTCTGTCTCTCTGTCTCTTTCTGTCTTTCTGGCAAGCACACATGCCCTATAGCAAAAACCTCCCCCACCCCCCAAAAAAAGTAGAGTCTTAGTGTTCTCATTCATTCATTCATAAATACTTACTGAGCACTTGCTATGTGATAGGCCCTCTTCTCAGACCTGATATGATCAGGACTCCTGGGTTCTTTGTTTGTTTGTTTTTTCTTTTTTTTTTTTTTTTTTCTTTTTTTTTTGTTTTGGAGAGGTTTTTTGCTATAGGGCGCGTGCGCTCGCCAGACAGACAGAGAGAGACATAGAGACAGAAAGCGAGAAATCACCCCCCAGGGGGGATGGTCACGCCGCAATCCCTTCTCCTCCATTCTCCTCTCGGGATCTTGGGCACGCACGCACACGCGCCCGGCGTGAGTTGTAAGCCACCGGGTTCGAGACGCGAACCGCGGTCGACTACGTGGGAGTCCAGCGACATAGCCATTACGCTAACTGCTGGTTCCCTGTTTGTTTTTTCTTTAGAGGTTTTTGCCTTAAGGTGCATGTTCTCACCAGAGAGAGAGAGAGAGAGAGAGAGACAGAGACAGCGAGAGGGAAAATGAGAAATCACCCCCCAAGGGAAGTGGCTAATGCCTCAATCTTTTCTCCTCTATTCTCCTCCCAGGATCTTGGGCATGTACACACATATGCCTGGCATGAATCTCAAGCCACCAAGTCCAGGACTCGAACCGCAGTTGGCCATGTAGGAGTCCAGTGATATAACTGCTATGCTATCTCCTGGCCCCAGGACTGCTGGTTCTAACCTCCTCTTGTACTTTCTTCCTTGACTTTTCCTTCATGACTCATTTCGGTTGTCCTTGACCTTAAACCTTTCATCTGGGAGCACACGAGGGCTCCTTCATGGGGGGACTGCAGCTCAGTTGGTATGCATGGGCGGATGTCCCCGAAGCCCTACCTGGTCAGCTCTGGGCTCAGGAGGCAAAGCTGCAGGGACTCGGCCAGCTGTCCTCGGGCAAGGCAGAAGCGGATGAAGGCACGACCTTTTCCCAGAGGGGTCTTCAACTACAGAATGCACAGGGAGAATGAGAGAGGGGTTGTATTGGACAGAGGGAGCTCAGTGTGCAGAGGCAGAGATGGCAGCCAGCCGTTGGTGTGGAGAGGGCTGGCAGGACATGGAGGGGAAGGAGCTGATGGGGGATGGGCTATGCAGGGATGATGGACGATGACCAGGTGAGGGGTCTATGTTCAGGGAGCAAGGACAGGCAGGAGTGGGCCCCAGGCAGGGCTGTGTCCCCCCACTACCAGCCATTCCTGTCACTGGCCTGCTGGCAGGGCCCCATCATGCTCGTGAGGTCAGCTTTCCCTCTGCCTGGCCCTGGATACCTTGTCTTGAGAGTGGACGAAGCGGTCCGGCTCTGTGTCTCCCCGCTGTCGCCGCAGGGCAGTGCAGAGGAAGTCCCAGTAATCCTTCCGGGGCCCCAGGAAGCTCTTCTGCTCTTTCTGGTCAAACTGGGACCAAGATGAAGGAAAGGGAAGTGTAGAAATGCTTCTTTTCAGAACCTGCCTTGCATTCCAGCATGCTGAGTGGACACGTGGTAGAGGAAAGGGCCCCTGCAGACAGACCTGGCTTCTAGTTCTACCTCTACCTATGCTGGCTGTGTGACTGAGAGCAAGCTGCTTGATCCCTCTGAGTCTCAGTGTTCTCATTCATTCATTCAGAAATACTGAGCACCTGCTATGTGCCCAGCCCTGTCCTAAGTCCTGAGAATGTAGCAATGAACAAACTGACTTCATGGAGCTTATACCTTGGTGGGAGATAGACAATGAACAGATCAACTAAGAAAAACAGATAGCATATTAGATAATGATGGCTACTAGGGAGAAAAAATGAAGCAGGGAGAAGAATAGAAAGTGTGGTGAGTGTGTGTGTGTGTTGCACATATTGAAATTTTAGGTTAGGTAGCCAGAAAAAGCCTTTAGAGCAGAAAGAAATGAGCAAGTGTGCCATGCGACTTTCTGGGGGAATAGCATTGCAGGCGGAAGGACTAGTAAACGCAAAGGCCCTGAGGCAGGAGTGTGCCTGGTGTCGCTGGGCATGGCACTGAGGCTGGGATAGCAGGAGGGCGGCAGACGAGTGGCACACTGGCTGGAGATGAATCAGACAAGTAGGAAGTTTGCACGCGTGGGGGAAGACCATCAGGCACCTCAGGGGGTTACAGTCAGGATTAAAGTCAGCAGATAACAGGCTTAGCTAGGGGTAGGTAGGTATGGTGGGGCTCTAACTGGCAGCAAGAAGGACCGGGACACCCATGTCTTGGAAGCGGAATCCTTGTTCCCATTTCACCCCAGTCTGCCTTACCTGCAAGGACCCCCTCCAAAAGTGAGTTTAGCTGTCAGCACAGTAAGAAATGGGGGCGGTGGCCCTTCTCTCAGTATCTGGGGGAGCCCTCCGGGTTATCTACGCCTGGGGAGGGGCCTGGGAAAGGAGAGGGTGGGTCCCACCTGTAGCAGCCACTCCAGGCAGCCACAGAGTCTGTGCAGCTCAGCACTGGCATCGGTCACTGGTCCCTGTCGGTCCCCGTAGCCCTGGAGGATGGTGGAGACGGCAGCTGCAGGATGGATGGTGGAAATCAGACGTTAGGTAGCGAGGGCTTGGACTGAGAGGCTCCCAAGACCCTTTACTTTTCTTGCAGTTCAGTCCCAGCAAATCTCTTGGAATATACTCACCTTTCAGGTCCCTGGTGACCTTGAGGACAGCCCTCTCTTCTGCCATGGGTACTTAGAAATGATGCGATCCCTTGTGACTTGGAAGATATACCTAGGAAGGACCCCTCTGGGCTGAGCTGTCTGTTTCCCTCCTTATACAGATGAAGAATTTGAGCCTAGAGAGGGAATGTGACTTATTTAGGGTCACACAGTTGGGTAAAACGTTCTGCTGTTTTTTGTTTTGTTGTTTTGTTGTTGTAGGTCCCATGCACTCACAGCAGAGTGAGAGAGAGACAGAGAGAAAAAGTGAGAAATCACCCCCTGGGGGGTTGGTCATGCTACAATCCCTTTTTTTTTTTTTTTTTTTTTTTTTTTTTGGAGAGGTTTTTGCTATAGGGCGCGTGCGCTCGCCAGACAGACAGAGAGAGACAGAGAGATAGAAAGCAGGAAATCACCCCCCAGGGGGGATGGCCACGCCGCAATCCCTTCTCCTCCATTCTCCTCTCGGGATCTTGGGCACGCACGCACACGCGCCCGGCGTGAGTTTAAGCCGCCGGGTCCGGGACTTGAACCCCGATCGACTACGTGGGAGTCCAGCGACATAGCCATTACGCTAACTGCTGGTCCCGCTACAATCCCTTCTTGTACATTCTCCTGTCAGGATTGTGGGCACACACACTTGCGTGCCTGGTGTGTTTCTCGAGCCTCTGGCGGGACTCAAACCACACAGTCAGTCATGTAGGATCCAGCGCCTTAACCACTCCACTCCTTGCTGGCCCTGAGAATGTAAGCTTCTATCCAAAGTCACAAAGCTGTAAGTGGTAAGGCCAGAATTTGAATCCAGGTCTCTGCATGTCCACATAGGCCATGTTCTCGACCCCAACTTGCCATGAGCGGCCCATGAATGCTCACGCCACAGGGACGCTGGGCTGAGAGAACACCACTCCCTTCCCCACCAGTAGCCCTCAGCCTCGCCAGAGCAGTCACTGTCCTGGAGACACATTCATCCTTTCCTGGACCCAGCTGAGTGGAAAACATGCATTTGTTGAGGAGAGGGAAGCAGAAGAGAAGGCCAGCCCTGGGGCTGGGCCTGGGCCAGTGCCCCTTCATGTGGGAGACTGCCTGGCTTTAACCCCACTGCTCTCTCCCAGCGGATTCTTAGCCTGTTCTTCCAGCGAGTTCTGTGCTCAGAGAGGCACCCTGCGGCCCTGAGGGCTGGTGGGCTTATTCTGAGATCCTGGAGTTGAGACCAGGAGTGGGGTGGAAAACCCGGGAGTTCTGCCTCCCAGGCAGTGGTTGGGTCTGGGGTGGGAGGCATAAATCTGGGACGTGGTGGAGTGCAGGGGAGGTAACTGAGGAGGGTGGGTGGGGGTGGGGTGCAGGAAGCACAGGCTTAGGGGTCAAGAGACCTGGGTCTCCATCCATGGCCACTCACTCACTGTGTGACCTTGGGGAAGTTACTAGCCTTCCTCGCGCCTCAGTTTCTCTATCTGTAGACCAAGGGGTGGACCTGAGGATCTCTGCAGCCCTCCCAGTCTAGATCTTCTATGAAATCTACAAACAACTAGATGCTCTGGCTCCTCTCCCTTGTCCCATCTGGGGATCCCTCTGCCACTCTCGGCATCGCTCCCTTTCCAGCCACCCTAGAGCCCAGGCATCTCCCTCTACTCACCGGACTGGCTGGCTGGGGCAGGGAGAGCAGGGCTTTGCAGCCTGCGTGGGTCCTTAGGGACTGTGGGGTCTGAACAGCATTTTCCAGAGTGTGCGCCTGGGGAGTGACTCAGGCCAGACCTAGCACCCTGGAGTGGGAAAAGTGACTCAGAGGGGGAGGAGCAGAAGGTCCTGCCTCCTGCTGGAGAGAAGTGACAGAGACAGGATCAAGGGGCAGAGGGTGAGATGGGGATGGTTCCCCCAGGAAGACCTGGGGTAGGGTCACCTGTTGGCCAAATGCCCACCGTGGAGAGGCCATTGCAGGTTGCTACAGTTGCTTTCACTTTTTCCCTTGCTCTTGTCTTTCTCCTCTACTACCACCAGGTGGCGCACAGAGGCTGCGGTGCTGTCCCACCTGCTACCCCTGTAGTTGTCTCCTCACTGTCAACCTGGTTCCAGGGCACCGCAGGTAGGAACGGGAGAATGTGGTCCCATCGTGTATCTCCCTTCTCCTCTTCACCGTCTGCTTAGGGATTCCAATGAGGCACCAGTGCCAACCTCCCAGTCCTGACACCCACCCCTAAAAGGGTTTAAGTGAAACCACCTATGAGATGCCGTGTCGGGCAATGGGTCAGGTGGGTTGCCCAGGTGGGCTGTGGCCCTCCCAGGCGGCTGTGCACTGCTTCCCTGAGGTTGGGGTCTTTCAGGCTCTCGTTTTTTTTCCAGGCTGGGGACAGAGCGCAGGAGAGCAGGGACACTTGAGAACTGCCATTTTCACAACCCCAGGAAGCGCATGTAAACTGGCATGTAGCGATACCGAGCCTCTGTCCTGACTCTCTGCCTGTCCCCACCTGGGTCCCCCGTGTCTATGACTCTTAGTCTTGACTCTTACCTGCCCCTGCCTCTTCCGTCACCCCGTCGCTCTCTTTCTAGTTCTCCCAGTTCAGCCCGTCCGCTGCCCGTCCCCAGAATCCCGCTGCAACCCCTCCCCGCGTCCCCGGAGCCCTCGGGTCTCCTGTCCCTGGCTGAGTCCGGGCGCTCCTGTCGCCGCCCCTTGCCAGGCCCGGCGCTGCCCGGCTTCCTGGCGGCGGGGGCGGAGAAGGCGCGGACTCGGGGCGGGGGCCGGGCCAGGGCGGTCGCTGCTCCCTCCCGACGTGGTAGGCGCCCTGGGCCGAGCCGTCGCCAGGGCTGGGGGCGGGCCAGCTCTCCGGGCGCTCGCGTCCCCGCCCCCGGCCCGCCAGGCGCCTGGCCGGATGGGCTGCACCGTGAGCTTGGTGTGCTGCGAAGCGCTGGAGCCCGGGCCCCCCTGTGGCCCCCAGCCCCCGGGGAGTCCCCCGGCCCCGGCGCGGGCGGAGTGCTGGGAGCCCGGGGGTTCGGCCCGCGCAGAGACTAGGCGGTTACTGCTTCAGGTAAGGTGCTGCAGAAGCGGGTGGGTGGAGAGTCCGGAGAGGGTGGCCCACAGAGCCCAGGCCACCTTAGACAGGTGAGGAGGCACCAGGAAAGTGCCGCAGGTCAGCGTTTGGGCAGCGGGCAGCACGGTGGGGACTGGAGCAGGACAGGTGAAGGGGCAGCCGGCTAGGGTGCGGCTCACCTGGGTCTCTGGTGCCCTTGGGAGAAGGGTGATGTGGGACTGACCCTTAGAAGGGCAAATAGCTCAGGTGGATTTAGTAGCTACCAACAGGGGGCGGGCGGGGTGCTAGGGGAAGGATTCATTTCCAGTGTGCTGGTCCTGGGGGAGCTGTGGCTGTCCACCTCCACCAGGGCTCTGTAGACAGGAGGGCCCCGTCTGAGCAAGGACTGATAATGGGGACAGCTGGACCCTCCCCCTGCATCCTCTCTTCTAGGTACCTGTTGGAGCCTGCAGGTGGGAGACTGACCAGGCGAGGGGCAGGTCTGAGCTGGGAGACAGGGTTTATTCTGCATGGGGGGAGGTGGGGAGACTTGGGGGGGGAGTCACCCATGGTGCAAGCAGTGGGTTTCCACAAAGAGGAGGAGGGGGGGGGGAGGTGGTTGGGCTCACCCAGGACTGGGTAGCTACCCTCTAGGCTCCCTGCCTCATCTAACCTGCCCCTGTGCCGGGGGGCTCAGATTTGCTGGCTGTGTTGTGGTTTGGATTATGCTGGCGTCTGACCCTCCTCCACCTGAGGCACAGATGGAGTGACTCAGATGCTACCCGGTGGCCACATCCCAGCCCCCTGCTTGGGGCAGCCAGTGAGGCCAGGTGTGACTGTGCTGGGCTGTACATGTGTGTGTGCGTGTGCGCCCACTGACCCCCCACCCCCACCCCACCCCGGCTCCTTGACTGGATGTCCCTCCAGGGCACGGATTATGACATGCTGGTGGTTATGTTCCACAATGCCAGACACAGGGCTGGGCACTAGTAAACCAAACACTCCATCCTTCTCAAACTCTAGCGCCAGCCATCACCCTGGTGACCGACTATGAGGAGTGACAGGCTTGTTGGGGTGTAGTTATGGCCTGGGCTGATGTCTTGGTGTGATTCTGATGGAGGCCTGGGCCTGGCTTGGGGTCCTGGAGGCGGAGGTCTTGGGGTGTCAAATGGCTATCCTAGACCACTGCTTCTTGGTCCTGGCAAAGGAGCAGGGAGTCCAGAGGACAGGGGTGACATGGCCAGCCTCTCAGACTGCAAGTTCCCCTGGAGGTCATCAGGGCATCTCCCCTGCCTCAGAGCCTTTGCTTGATCCTCAAGGTTCACAGTTTCCCTCCTCTATTGGTTTTTACCTCAGATCCTTCTTGGCCAGAAGGTTCTTCCAATCCCAGTTTTCTGTCTGGGAGTTTGAGCTCATTTCCTGGTATTTGGGGGTTGGTGTAGAGGACCTGGGTTACCCTGATTTTTGCTGATGGCTCCTACTTCTGGCTTGCTAAAGTTCCTGGGGGCCGAAGCCACCCGGCTCCTAGTTCACTCCCCACTCCTTGGACTTGCCTCTAAGCTTGCTTGACTTTCTCGTTTCGTCCTGAGAGCTGAGCCTGTGTCCTCAGGGCTCCCTCTGTGGCTGGACCTCCTTGACTCCCCCCATCTGCCCGTCTTGCCACCTCCACGCAACCAGATTTGAGGTGAGGTGGCCAGGGACAGGGACAGGCACTTGGGGCCGAGATGGAGGCAGGTGGGTCATCAGGAGAGGAGAGACGGGGGAGGGGTGTGTGCACAACGGTGTGACAGTGACAGGGGCAGGGGCAGGGACAGGGACAGGGCTGAGTGTCTGTCTGCATTCGGATGAGCTGGTTTCTGAGTGGCCTCTGGAGAGAGCCTGGAGCTTGCTTGTGACTCACTGCCTACTTTATCTGCACAGATAAAACCTCCATCCCAGCCTGGGTGCCCTGGTCCTGGCGGGGACAGGGGGTGCCGGTTGCTGTGGCTGGTGGCTCTCTCTCCCCTCCAGGCCCCCCATTCACAGTGCAGCTCTCAGGGGACTTCAGTAGCTCAGGCTCGGGAATGACCAGTGGGGCTGCCTATCACAGGGCCCTCAGAGGAGGCGTGATGCCACGTTCTTGTGGTCGATAAACATCTCATGGGCTCTCACCCCCCTGAGGAGCCAGGGCTTAGAAAGTATCCAGGCATCTGGGCTGCCAGCCAGGGCACGCCCACCTGCAGTCCTGCCACAGACCTGCCACCTCTTCCACCACAGGCCTAGCTTCTGTCCCTGAGCACAGGCTGGGCTGGGTTGCCAGCTCCATGCCCAGCCTCACTGTTCTCTGCCCCCCAGCAGCCCTCTCCTGCCCAGGCCACTCTGTCCTCTTCCCCTGCCATGCTGCCCACTCATCTCCCCCAAGGCAGCTGTCCTCTGCTCGGACCACACTGTGGGTTACCTTGTCCTCCAGGCCCCACACCTGCACCACTCTCCTCTGGCCCAAACTTATGGCTGTACTTCCCAAGAAGGGTGGTTGGCTTTGGTTCCCAGGCCTGACTATCAGAGCCTGGGGCTGTGACCCTGCACCTCTCAGGAGGCCTTCTCTGGGTCCCCTAGTTGGCCTGTGCTCCGAACCCTCCTCTGGTCCCACACAACAGCCCCAGAGGGCAGGGCTTGGCATCCCTCCTGTGCATTCCCGCCAAACCTTCTCTGACCTGGGTGCCAAGGGGCCTGGCGGGCATCTCCAGGTGCCAGCCCTGCCTCCTTGCTCTCTGACATATCCCAAGACAAGTGAGTGCTTGTCGAATGGTGGCGGGAGCAGAAGGGAGGAGACTTTGGGCTGCTTCTGCCTCCTCCCTTCCAAAGCCAGCCCCTGGGGTTGGCTAGTCTCCCAGCCCAGGGCTCCATGGAGTTTAAGAGCTCTCCAGGGGCCCAGGTCCTGTAGTGGGGAGTAATGGAAATTATGAGGTTGAATCTAAGTCTCTCCAATGGGTTGAATTACTTCCTTATATGTTGGGTCACTGGAAAAGTGACATATTTGTCTATGTGAAAACACGTCATGACTTTTCCATGACCCAATAGAATCATAGACCCCTCAGGACTGGAAAGGACCTTGATCAGTGGTTCTGAGTCTTTTTTATCTTTTCTTTCTTTTTTTTTTTGAGAGGTTTTTTGCTATAGGGTGCGTGCCATCGCCAGACAGAGAGAGACAGAGAGATAGAAAGTGAGAAATCACCTCCGAGGGGGGATGGCCATGCCACAATCCCTTCTCCTCCATTCTCCTCTCTGGATCTTGGGCACGCATGCACATGCGCCTGGCGTGAGTTTAAGCCACCGGGTCCGGGACTTGAACTGCGGTCGGCTACATGGGAGTTCAGCGACATAGCCATTATGCCAACTGCTGGTCCCCCTGGTTCTGAGTCTTTTGAAGTCACAGATCCCTTTGAGAGTCTAACGAATTCTATGGATACTACTCTTGCTAGGGAAGTGTTTGTCCACCCATACACACACCCACCCTTAGCCCCTGTGCACACACACATGCACAGTGTCATAGTCTCCTTCAAGCCCACCCATGGCCCTGACCTGTCCTCCCCTCATCTTTCACAGATGAGTACCCTGAGGCCTGGAGTGAGGAGTGACTTGCCCGAGGTCACATGAGTAAGTGGCAGACCCTCGCTACATCGCAGGTGTCCTGGCCCCAGAAGATAAGCATTTTATCCCAGATGAAATCTTTGCCTTTCTGAGAGGCAAGATAGGCAGACCTGGCCATTCATTCATTTGACACTGTTTTGAGCTTTGTTCTTTTTTGCTAGAGGGCACGTGCACTTGCCAGAGGGAGCTAGAGAGAGAGGGAGAAGAGGAAGCACCCTCCACGGGTAATACTTGTGCCATAATCTCTCCTCCACCCTCCTTTTGGGATTTTGGGCACATATGCACACAGGCGCACACACCCCTGGTGTGTTTCTCAAGCCACTGGGTCTGGTAGTTGAACCATGTGGTTGGCCATGTGGGATCAGGGCGCCTTAATCACCAGGCCACAGAGCCAGCCGGATTTCGACATTTAGAGCACCTCCTGGAAGCCAGGCGGTGGTGGTGAGCTAGGAGCTGGGGACAGGGCAGAAGGCAGATGGGGCTGTCAGTCCAGGGGGAGAGAACAGATTGCACATGAGCGACTGGATGAGAAATCATCCCCTAAGAGTGGATGACTAGGCTGCTGTCCCTTCTCCATTCTCCTCCTGGGATTTTGGGTATGCACATACACATGCCTGGTGTGTTTTTCAAACTTCCAGCTCTGGGACTCAAACTGCACAGTCAGCTATGTGGGATCCTGCTGCTTTAACAACCATGCCACCGGCTGGCCCTATCTCACCCTCTAAGAGCTTAGATCTGCCAGTGGCAGGGCCTTCTTGTAAGGCCACTGGCACTTCTCAGAAATGGAGCCCATCGTGTGAGGGCTTTTGTGCCTGACTTTTGATCAATGTCATCCTTGTGAATTTCATCCACATCCTGGCATGTGGTTGCAGGTCACCCCATTTTATTGCTGGCTAGATTCCATCGCAGGAAGATACAGTATTACTTTATCCATTCTGCTGTTGACAGACCCTGGGGTTGGATCCTTCTGGGGCTGTTGCGTAGCGCTGCTGTGAACGTTTCCGTGCATGCGTTCGGTGGTCAGTGCTCTGGTTTCTGTTGGCTATGTTCACGCCTCCATTAGATGGGTGTCTCTGAAAGGCTGAGCATCTCAAGAACCAGAGGCCTTGGTCTATAGAGGGAATACTTTGGCTGTTTTGATAACGGGGACCAGAGATCTCCCAGGAAAGGAGAGAAGAACCTCTGGCACCCTAATACGTCCCTTTACAGTACTTCTCATCCTGCCTGCCCACTCCCTGCTCACTGTGGGGCTCAGGAGGGACACGAGGAAGCAGCTCTAGAGACCTGCACTGGAGTGGGTTGGGGTAGCGGGTTATCTCACCACTTCTTTCAGCCTCACCCACTCTCTGGGGGCATCCTGAGTCCCTGGTAAGGGCAGGAGGGTGTGAGGATGCGGACAGGGCCACACCCTCTATTCCTCCCCTCTTTCCGGAAGGGCAAGGAGCCAGCCACTGCCTCCTTTTTGATGTAGGAACTTGCCAAGGGCTCCTGGCATCAGGAGAGTGCCTGGTGCCAAGGGCAGGCAAGCTAAGGCAGCCCCAGAGGGGCAGCAGCCCACGAGTGGGAAGTAGTGGCTGCGTCTACAGAGGGCTGAGTGCTGGGGAGGAAAGGTAGCTCCAGCCAGGTCAAGGTACAGGCTCCTTGCTGATTGTCCTGGCTCTGCTCCCTAAATTCACCTCCACCCTTGGAGACTCCAGCCTGGTGCTCTGGCCATCCTTCCCTGCTGCCAGCTTGAATAGCTCTAGTGCCCAGAGTAGGAAGCTGGGTCTCCAAATCTACCCTGGGAAGAAGAGGTAGAGGAACCCCAGCTTCAGTTTTTTTTTTTTTTTTTTTTTTTTCTGGCCAGAGATATGAGAGTTTTGGGGCACTTCAGGTGATAGGTATTTGCAAATCTGTCTCCATAGTAAGTCTATGAGCTAGTGTCTTCAGGCCAGAGGCAAGTTTTGGTGTCCCAGGTGCTTAGCAAAGGTATGCTGATGCTTGATAAAGCATGCCCAGTGGATGGATGGATGAACGGGACCGGGAGAGACCCCAGAGGAGGAGGAGAGATCCAAACAGAGGTCAAGCATGAAATGGGAGGTGATGACTGGGGGCAGCCTGCTGTGCTGGGCGGAGCTATTCTTCCTGGGAAAGGGTGGTCTCGCCTCAACTGTGGGCTCTACCTGGAACTGAGCTCCGTGGGGCACCAATAGGCAGGTGCAGGGGTGGGAATGGAAGCCAGGATGAGGACAACAGGGCTGAGCTCTGTGTGGTTAGAGGCCAAATAGGGATATGTGCAGGTTGGACTAGGGCCACTGATAGAGGACTTCCTGGGGTTTGGAGAGAGTGTGAGGGAAGACCTTGGTGACCAACTGGGCTGGCGGTGAGTGGCTGGAGGGGTGTCTTCTGGGCTCAGTGTAAACTTTTCCTCTGCCCAGCTCTTCTTGGCATTCATGCTGGAGCCCCTTCTCAGAAATGTCTGACCGTCCCCACAGATTCCAATTTCCCCATCCCTCCTGCCATAACTGAAGCAAACAGAGTCAAGAGTGGCCTGACAGGTCCATGGACTCGCTCCTCGGATGTGATCTTCAGTATTTTTGTTTTGTTTTATTTTTGCTATAGGGCATGTGCATTCACTGGAGAAAGCCAGAGAGAAACAGAGGGAGTGAAAGTGAAAAAGCACCCCTCCAGGGTGGGTGGCCATGTCTCAATCCCTTCTCCGTTCTCCTTTCAGGGTTTTGGGCACACACACACATGTGCCCAGTGTTTCTCCAGCCACTGGGTCCAGGACTTGAACTGTGCAGTCAACCCGGTGGGATCCAGCCGCTGGCTTAACCACTACCCCAGCTGGCCTGGTCCTCAGTCTTCTGACAGCCTTCGATCTGGCATCTGTGGCCCCATGTGCGGCAGCTTGGTTCTGCATCCAGTAGAGCTCTCGGCTCTCACTTGTCTGCTCACCATTCAGCCCGTCTGCCTTGACGCGCATCCTTCCTCCCCCCGCCCATATGTTCTCTTTCACACATGCCCTTCATCCTTGAACCATCTACCTTTCCTCTGGCCCAAGCACCCTTCTCCCCGCCCGCCCTCTGCTGAGCACCGAGCACACGTCATCTGACCGAGCCCGTCCTGGTCCTCTCGAGACGACTTGTGCACATGAGCTCTCAGCCGGTTCTAGAGCAGGGACTGACCCATTCTGCCTGGGGCAGTCTGGAAAGTCCTCAAGAGGAGCTTGACATTTTGAATAGGGTTCTAAAGGATGAGTAAGAGTTCGCGGACACAGAAGAGAGGCGAGGCCCGTCAGGCCCAGAGGTCCCGTAGTGTGCGGCGCACTCTGGGAGTGGGGTGGCTAAGTGTGGGTGGGAGGGGAGAGCAGGATCAGAAGCTGGAAAAGAGGTGGGTGTGCATGGGAAAGGCCTTGAATGCCAAGCTGAAGAGTTTGGACTCGAGACTTCTACGGGCCTTAGAAAGACCCCTGGAGGCCTTAAACAGGGAGGGGCTGCATCTACTACCCTGGCACAGGGACAAAAAGGGGAGAGCGTGGCTGTGGGGAGACTGGAGCCTGCTGATGGGCTGGGCCCTCGCTCCAGTGGCTGGACAAGCAGGGTGCATGTGTGGGGTGGGGGGACTATGTGCCATAGGTTCGTCCTCCCATCGTGGACCCCTGGAAGCTGAATTCCCTCCTTGTCCCCTCAGTGTCCCCGATCTCCAGCAATGAACTCTGTCACTCTCTAACCAGTGGCCCGGGACCTGGGCTTGGCAGCCAGGCCCGAAGCCAAGAGCTCACCTAGTGTGGCTGGCTCCCGGCCATGTCCTTTGGCTCATTCCACCTGCTGCCCAGCCCAGACGTCACTCTCACAGAGGTTGGGCAGGGGACAGGCCTGGCTTTGTTGGGACACTGAGACCTAGCTGGGCCCGTCGGCCCTGCCCTGGGAGAATAGGAGGGTGAGGAATGGAGGGGGCGTGCAGGATGGAGAGTCCTGGGCCTGGTGCTGTGAGGAGCCTGGGTGCAGGGTGTCTTGGCTGAGCACTGATGCACACCCTGGTCCCCACCTTGGGGGGGTGCAGGGAGGGGGAGAGCTGGGGTGTGGCCAACGACAAGAAGCAGGTGGGCGGTAATGGCTCGAGGGCCACATTTTCCTTCCTCTTCTGTTGCCTTTGGTCCAGGACTTGGCCTATCCCTGCCCTGGGGAGTCCAGGTGCTGCTGCTGGCAGGCTCGGGAGCCTGTGGGGCCAGGGCAGCCTCTGCTTCTGGTCTCTCGTGTCTCATTTCCGCCTCCTTTCTTTCTTTTAGTCTCTCTTGTGCTCTCTCTCTCTCTCCTGTTTCTTTCTGCATGTCCATCTTGTCTGTTCCTCAGGACCCTTGGCCATCTTTCTACTCTCTTTCTTCTCCTAAATGGCAAGAGGCAGGGATGAACGGCATCTCCATTACAGAGGAAGCAGTATGGGGTCGTGGTTACACAGTGGCTGTCGCGGTTATGTTGAGTCCAAGATCGGCCTTTACCACTCAGGGGCTGTGCATCAGTCAGCCTGTCAGGCAACCTCTCTGAGCCCTCCTCTACTGCCCTCAAAGCACTGAATCCAGTGCTGGTCCCACCGATGGCATTCAGTAAAGGAGGGCTGTTTCCTTGTTATTGCTGTTGAGTTCCTGTATTGTAGGTGCAGGCCCTCCGAGAAACAAGATGGGGTTAAATGGGTGAAGATTTTATTAGAGGAAATCCTGGTTGGGAGGAAGGGCCAGGGGAGGCTGGGAGAGCTCACACTGCAAGGTAAGTCTGACTCCGCGAGGCGGAGAGGGCGGAATGGCTGAGGGAAGCATCCCGAGCCTCTGGGCACCCAGAGGGAAGTTCAGCAAAGCTGATAGGGAGCTGGTGAGGCCAAGCTGGCTATGGAGAAGTCCCAAGTTTCCCAGGCCAGGTCTACCTTAGTATCGCTGTTGTAGTTTGCCATGACGGGGTGCAACCGGAGGGCGGCATGGCTGCAAGGGACACCACAGTGGAATTCACAGCGTGCGGCTGGGGTCTTCGCCATGGCTGCTCCTTGTAGCAGGACTCTGGGCTCTGTCTTCTTGTGGCCCCTCCAGAGATCGAGAGAGACAGGGCCTTGATCCTGGGGATTGGAGGTGTGGAGGGTGGGGAGTGACCCAAATGTCTGGAAGGAGGTGGCAGCCGAGGCCTCCTGGTTGCGGGCTGGTCCCTGGCTGAGTTAATATCTTTTACCCAGTTGTGTTAGATGACCAGGTCCAGCTTGGAACCCAGGGCTGCTTCCATCTGGCCTCTGACACCCCTCTCTGTTCTCCCTGTTCTGCTCGGCATGGCTCAGTGTTGAGGGGGAAACTGAGGCATGAGTGCACTGGGCCAGCGAGGGCCCTGGGTTGGGGCATTTGGAAGTTGGCTTTGTGCTGGTCTCCTCTCCCCCAGGCTGGGGCCTCCCACCCTGAAGTGCATGCTAGGGGAGAATGGACAGCCTGGTGTTCACCTTGGGCGTCCTCTGGGGCTGGCCTGGGCTGGCTGGAGCTTGGGACAGGGGTGCCTAGAGCACTTGCCAAAGCTGCAACACCATTAGGGGAATGAAGTTGGAGCCGGAGCGAATATTCCTGGGCACTGAGCTGAGGCCATCTGTGGGAGGTCGGCCCAGGCCCAGCCGGCCAGGCTGGCCCCCTCCACCCCAACCCCCAGCAGCTTCCCACCATTGCAGCAGCCAGGACTGCACTGAGATGTGTGAGGCACCCAGACGGCCTCTTGAACCCCAGCCACTCAATATGCTAAGCAGGGCTAATTTATTCCCTTGCCTCTTAATGGGACTGCAGCAAAGCAAGCAGGGGGGAATGTGTTAGAGGCAGTGATGAGGGGGGCAGTTTCTCCCTGTGCTTCTGTGAGGCCCCTTGGCTCCCTGTGTGACTCGATATCACCTTTCAACGCATCACTCAGAGAAAGCTGTGGAGGGAGGGAGGGAATAGGGACTTGGGGATGCTGGGGCCTGGATGAGTCCTTTCTTACTGCTTCCTAAAGGGTGCCCTGGGCAAACTACATAGCATCTCTGAGCCTCAGATTCCTCACCTGTAGAATGGGGAGAACAGAGCCCACCTCCCCAGCCTGTTGGGAAGAGCCAGCTCCAGCCAAGCTCTGGGCAGGCGGCACTGTTCGTGCCTGTCTGCACTCTGTCCTCCTTGGCACCTCCTTTTCCTCTTTGTCACTCTCTGCAGTCTGGAGTCCTGAATCCTGAGGTCAGCTGGAGAGGAGTGTAGGGGGAGGAGGGTGTTCTGGGAGCTTCTCCCTGGGGTTCAGATACCATGGGCGTGCAGACGAGCTCATAGCATCATGGGAACAAAATAAGGGAGGGTTTGTGGTGGGAAAGCAAGGACCCAGGATCAGGCTGATTTGGTTGCAAGACTGGGCTCACCACTGATGAATTTTGTGTCTCAGTTTCTTTATCTGGAAATGGAAGCAACAATACCTACCTTACGGGGCTAGAGAGGGATAGGTTTCAGCACACAGGAGAGGTTTAGTGAACATCAGTTTCCGTCTCTCCCTGAAAGGGGCCTTGAGACTTGTCAGGAGTCTCACCTCTGAGCCCCTCTTGGAAAGCGGGTACTGGGAATGGGTGAGAGCCCTGGGCTTGGGGTTCTCGACTTGGAAGGCAGATCAGAAGTCAGTTAGCCGGGGCTAGGCAGGGGTGCAGTAGGAAAATGCCACTTTCCACAAGGCTGACCCACATGGGAAGGTTCTGGGTTTGCATCCGGGGGCCCACCTGAGTTCACCAGCATGTGTGCCCATGATTCAGGGCTGGCTGAAGCTGGAGGTGGATCCTGGCATCAAAACCCTTTTGGGGGTGCCGTTACTCTCTCTCATCCTTGAAAGAAAAAACTTTAAAACAATCAGTTAGCAACAGTGATAATACATGCCTTTAAAAAGAGTCTCATGCGATGCTTACAACAGGCCTGATGGATCTGAGCAGGTCCCATGACCTGTTCCACAGATCGGGAGGTTGAGGCCTGAGAGGTGGCCTGGGCTCAGCACTTAGCGCAGAGCTGGGATGAGAACCGGAGTTAGGATTCCTGGCCCATGGTGAGAGGCCTCATCTGCATTTCACCTATTCTCCTGCTGAGCCTGGACCTTGTGGAGAGGGGGTCCTCTTGTTCTCAATGGTCCCTTGGGAGGAGGAGGTCATTGTCTTTTTGACCAACTGGTGATCTTTCTCCTGGGCCTCCTCCTCCCACCCTGCATGGTCTTCGCCCTTGAAGCTACCTGCACTCTGCTCCCAGCTATACTGAGGCCATGTGGGAAACCAGGAGGTCTGTGACAGCCACCATCTTTGGGGATGGGATGGAATTAGGTCTGTTGTTCCCATCTTTAGACCGCCCAGCTCTCTTGCCCTCAGTTGCCTCCAGTAAGTTGGCACTTTTTGAACGCCTCCCCTAGGAAGCTGCTTCTGGCCCCAGCTTTCTTCCACCCCCCAGAAGAGCAGAAGTCCCCTCCCCCATCCTTATTGCCCCTTCCCCCTAAGCTCTTAGTCCCCTCTGTGGCTGTGAGAACAGCCCCCATCTGGCTTCCCAGACCCACTGACTGGGCATTTCCTGCTCTGGGGTCTCCCCTTTCCCCCTCCCCCTCCCCCTCCTCTCCCCATTTATCTCCCCCTCTATGAGCCAGAGGCCCTTTGTGAAGCTCTTTGTGTGGATTTGAGCTCCCAAGGCTGAGCAGGGGGACAAAGGGACACCCCTCTCCCCTCTCTATTGTCCCCTCTCCTCCCAGGAGGCATGTGTGCCTGTGTCTGTGTGTGTCCACGTCCCAGCCTGGTGTTTTTTACATGTAACTTGGGAGGCAGGAAGGGGTCTTGAAAAGGTTCGGGGATGCAGAATTGTCTTGGGACCCTTGGAACAGGCTGAGTGGCCCTGGGAGGCTAGGTTCCTTTGAGGAGGGGGATGATTGGGACTGGCAGTGGGGGTGGGCTAGGAGGCGAAGTGGCCAACAGTCCTACCCTGCCTCGAGAGGGGAGGCTGTCACCCTCACTACCTGTACCTCTCTCTGGTTCTCTCTGCCATTCTGATCATGTGTAAATATCTTATTTTATTTTTATTCATGGCAAAGCATGTGTGCATGTGAGAGAGAGGGAGAGGGAGAGGGAGAAGGGAGGGGGGGGAGAGAGAGGGAGAGAGAGAGAGAGAGAGAGAGAGAGAGAAAGAGAGAGAGAGAGAGAGACTCTGTACAGGGCTCCGTCACCCCTTCCTTCATTCCTTAGCCTGCCAGGATCCTGAGCAGAACTTGGTGTGTTTTCAGGCCAGCACAGCTAGAGGCTTGAGCTGCACTTGGCACGTGGCTTCTGTCTCCATGGTCCAGTGGCTGGCTGTGCCACTGAGGCTGGACCTCTCTGTCATTCTATCTCCCTGTTCCTCTTTCTCTTTTCTCCCCAGCTCACTCTTTCCATGCTTGTCCCTCATTGTCACCTTGGCATCTACCTTCCTGGGCACTGAGAAGAGACCAGGCAGGCCCCTTTCTCTGCCCCTCAATCCTCAGTGCCAGTTCCAGGCTGGAACTACCCTCCCAGCACTCTAGCCTTTCCCAGACTGCTGCCCCTAACACGGCCCTCCCTGCCTGAGCCAACTCTGCAGGTTGAACTCCCCTGGGGTCACTGTCACTGTCAGTGTCACTGTTGAGCTTCAGCCTCTGCCCTGGCTCCCTTCTGCCCTGGCCAGCTGGTCACCCTGGAGTCCAACTAGAGTAATACTGATGACTGGCTACCAGCTGGGTCCTGCTGAAAACAGACCCATGTTAGAGGTGCTTTTTGTGCAGTCTGGGGTCTGGCAGGGTCTAGCCCACTAAGTCTCTCGTGGTGTCCTCAGGGGACATGTTTTGTTGTCCTAAGGCCTTCCCAGCACCCTGTCATAGTCAGAAGCCTGTGAGCATGGGGCCAAGTGACTCCTGGGAGGAGACTTCTGGGACTGGTGGGTGACATGTGGGCAGAGAGAGGGAAATCCAGTGCCAAGATCAACGCAGAAATCCAAGATGATGAGTGTTGGACCATCTTGAACCCAAGTCCAGACCAGCAGACTAGAGACCCATGCTAGGCCTTAGTCACTTTACTACATGCAGACTGAGTGATGAGATAGCTGTGGGCTCTCAACCTGGACAACCTCAGCTCTCCTACCTATGAAACAGGGGCTTCCTGCTCTTGGGGTTACTGTTAGTTAGGCAACTCCTGCTGGGCCAGTGGGCTGCAGGGATCCAGAGTACCTCCACATGCTCACCAAGCTGGCAGCTCCCATGCCTTTTCAACCCCGGTGCTGGCCCTTCTGTCTCTCTCCTCTTGGTCCATGGGCCTGCCCTCCTCATGTCGGGGCCTCCATTTCCTTTCTGGTCTCTGGATTGTAACCAAGCTTTCCTTCAGGAGCTCTCGAGCCCTGATGGCTTTGCAGAGCCTCTGGAAGGGAAAGCCTGTCCTTCTGGAAGTGGGGTGAAGACTTGGGGTAGGGGTGAGAGTAAGCTGGTGCCTAGCACAGTCTTTCCCAGGGGCTTGGACCTTTAACATTCCCAGGACATTTTTGTTCTGTGACTGTTGTTTTCGTTTACTAGCCTCCTGTTCTTGTTTCGTGGGTGTACTGCCTTCTCTGGTCTCTCTGCAGATATGAGTGATGTTCATTTGATGTTCATCTTCTCTCCCTGCATTGCATTTGCTCCCTCCAAGTTGCCTTTGCTCTCTATTGCTCATCTCCTGAGTGTGCTTTCCTGGGAGGCCCGGGAGCCTGTGTTTTCAGCGCGTATTTAAAGTGGGACAGTAAAGAGTGGAGTGTTTTCTTCTGTGTGTCTGGCTGGGCTGCGTCACTGGGGAACACCGTCAGTATCTTTGGGTTTCTCCTTTTGGTCTTGTCAGATTCTCACAGAAGTCTCCCCTTGTCTGCTTGGGGGAAGAATCGGGCCTGGCTGCCACTCACTCTCCTATCAGGTCCCATGCCCTCAATTGTGCCTGGTGTCCCCAGGCAGAGCCCACTGTTTTAGTCTCTGGGAAATAACCTCCTGTCTTCTGTGAGGTTCTGGACATATAAACATATTTTCAGTGTTCTACCAATGTTCCTGTCCTAGGATCATATTTACTCCACCCCCAAAAGTATCTCAGGCCACTGGTCCAGAGCCTTCAGGCAGGTCTGGACTATGAATCCTCTGCTTCTTGGTTGTTCTCCAGCCAACTCAGGACCCAGTGTTCTTGGATGTACAGTTTCCACTTGGCCACTGCTCTCCAGCTCCCAGAATCTTGCCTATCTATGTCTACATCTATTTTATCTGTCTGTATCTATCTATGTCTATCTATATATTTTTTATGTGCTACAGGGTGGGTGTACTTGCTGGAGAGAAACAGAGGCAGAGAGAGCGGGGGAAAGTGAAAAAGCACCTCCCAGGATGTATAGCCATACCCGACCCCTTCTCCTTTCTCCTCTCAATATTTTGGGCATGGTCATGAACTCAGTGTGACTTTCAAGCCTCTGGGTCCAGGACTCGAACCATGCAGTCTGTCATGTGTGATCCAGCCACCTCAATCACCATGCCACTGGCTGGCCCTGTCAAAAATATTTAACAAGTGATCCTGGGAACCGGGCTGGGTGGGAGGCAGGAGTGGTCCTGGGCCCCTGCTGGACCAGGAACTAGCCTTTCCTGGCTGAACTGAGGGAGGCCTGGAGGTCCAGAGGAGGGGCTGGAGCCTTAGGATGGCGGGTGCGGTGGCTGTCTCCCCGCAGGCATGGAAATGTGCCAGCCCTTTGGCGGCAGCCATGGTTGTGCCTCTTCCCTGCCATTTCCTTTTCTTTCCTCCTTCAGTATTTTTTTTCATTTAAATTTAATAAACATACAAACCAAATCTTTATTGCTGTTTCAGTGTTTTGAGGGAGAGCAAGAGTAGATATGTGTATTCAATCAGCCTACTTCACCCGGAAGGATCCACTTCACTGCGCTGGGTTCAGGCTCCCTCCCCCACCAAGAGCAGGATGGTGGGAGGTGGTGAGATGGGCTGCAGGACTGCTTCACCTGCACCCCGGGACTGGGACCCAGGGGTGAGGTCCTTTCCTGTTCTCTTCCTCCTAGCTTGATTGGCTTAGGAATGGCCTGGAGGTCTTGGATAGGATGGTGAGGAGGGAAGCCAGCTTGGAAACAGCAGAAGGGTGGGAAGCCAGACATTAGGAAGCATCTCCCAGTCAGCCAGAGCTGTGAAGCCAGAGAATACGACATCTTGGGAGGCTTTGGGGGCCTCCATCCCTGAAAAACTTTAAGGCCAGTAGGGTCCCCGGGTGGTCTGGTCTTGGAGGGGACTTGTAGGGGAAGCTGAGAGCTGTCTGGGGTGACCCTGAGGCCCTGCTGCTGACTTGGCACCAGGATCATCGATGAACTGATTCTCCTTTGCAAAATCCCTTCCTCTTTCCATCTACAGAAAACTGCTCTTCTTTGGAGGCCAGGCCCTGCTTCTGGGGGTCTAAGGGGCAAGCCTCCTGCAGAAGGAGGAAGTTTGGAGTGGGAAGGGTTAAGGAGAGGCCTAGAAAGAGACCCAAGGGTGAGATGAGGCCCCCTGAGTCCCCCTCCTTGGCACTCAAGGAGAAAGAGCAGGGCTTCCTCTAGGAGGATAGGGGACTCACGGAAGAGGGCGAGCCGTGGTTCTTACCTCCAGATAGCCCCTCAGCTGTCATCTCATTAAAGTCAGGGTGACATAGACAAGAATTCCCCGGCAGGCAACCTCATCTGCATGTCCTTTGCTCCAGATGTACATATCAGTACAGTCATCTGGGCTCCAAAAATGGCCTGAAAGTTCCTTCAGTACCTACTTTTCCTGAGGGTGCCCAGCTCTCCCCACTTTTGTTCTTTCCTGTCCCAGGTTCCCACTCCTCATCTACAGGGGCCCAGACTTGGCCCTCATCCTCCAGGACACCAGCTTGTCCAGTGGGGACAAGTGCTTTATGTGTGTCTGTGTATATCATATAAAAGGGTCTTCAAAAAGTTCACGAATGCATATTATGAAAAAAAATCCACATATGGATTTCAATATTTTTTGCACCAAAATTAACTCACACTTTAATTTCATATTTTTTCCAAGAATGTTTTCAAGTCCCCTCATGCAATTCCTCTATTTCCAGGCCCAGTTTGGCTTCCTTCCTTGGGTTCCTTAAATGAAATGTATCCATCTGCTTCCTATCCAGCCTCAGTCCCTCCTTACAAACTATGCGGAAGTGAGGTCCCATCAGCCCTAGGAGGGCTCCTCTCTGTCCTCTCAGTTGCATCACATCCCCTTCCCACCCACCCTCATTCCTCATCCTCAGCCTGTTCCTCTCACTTTGCCTTCCAGAGACAGAAAACTGAAAGAAAAGGCCAGCAGGTGGTAAAGTGGTTAAGGAGCTAGACTCCCACATGGTTGATCATAGTTCAAGTCTTAGACTTGAAGGCTTCAAACTCATGCCAGGCACGAGTGCGTGTGTGCCCAAAATCCCAAGAAGAGAATGGAGGAGAAGGGACTGTGGTGTGGTCATCCCCCCATGGTGATTTCTCACTAAACTTAAGGGGACAATCTGGTGCAGCAGTTGAAAATTGGTTGGAGGGATGGGAGAGACAGTTGGGTGGGGCCTTGTCCCCCAGGAGATCTAAGAAGGCCATGGATGGTTTTGATTTCTGCAAAATAATGTATTCATAGAGCTCTGGGTTGAGTGAGATTTGAAATCTGGGGAAAGGGAGACAGGGCCGGTCTGTTTTCCACTAAGGCAAGCAGGGACCTAAAACAAGATTTTATGTTAAGTCATGGAAAATGTGGAGTTTAGAACAAGTGTGTGGAGAAAAGCCGGGTATGAACAGAGACCTCTCTGGAGGTGTGTTGCCTCCCTGGAAGTTCTGCCTGGCGTCTGACTTGAGTATTTTCCACTTCAGTTCTGGCCCATTTGTTCCTGTTTTCCTTGGGGTGGGGGATTCAGGAAATCAAGGCTGCGTTTCTTCCTCTTTCTTCTTTGATTGACAGGCAGCTTCTGGTCCCTCTTTCTTCCGGCTTCCTGTGCCCCCTCCTCGTTCTCCTCTGGGCTGCTTCCAACAGCTCCTTGTGGTGCTGTTTGGGATTCCTGGCTCCTCTTCCTCGGGTGTCTATTGCCTGGAGGGTGGTGTGAACTACGTGTTCCGGACAGGGTGCTCTGGCCGAGGGTTCCAGTGGATGGCGTTTGTCTGGAGAATGGGGTGGGCAGCATGTAGCTTGCAGCCCCAGGAAGGGCTGTGGGTAAACTTGACCAGGGTGGTCCTCCTGGCTGCAGGTTCTTGAGGAACTTGTGCGGTATCTCTGAGTGTGCCTTGATGAGTCAGGTCCTGTGCCGGGCATTTTCACATTGAATGTGATCCTCGCATGTAGCCTGTGAGATTAGGAAATCTGTCTTCATTTTGTAGGAGAGGAAAGAGGTTCAGAAGAGGGAAATAACCTCCTCCTCGAGGGCACATAGCTCCTAAGGGCCAGGGCCAGGATTTGGACCCTGGTGTCTTTGCTGGCTTGCTTTGTACCTGGTTCTTTCTCTGAGAGGTGAGGGTGGGGACAATGGAGGTGATGATCCTCATGTTTCTTCCTAGCATGCTCTCAGCTACTCCGGAAGACCAGAAAAGCAAACACGGTGGTACCCATTTCACAGATGAGGACTTGAGGTTCCCGGAGGGACTGTGTCCAAGCTAATCCATTCACAGGGTGGGACCTCGCTGGGATGGGACTGGGCTGCCCAGGGAAGGCTGCATCAAAGACCTCCTCCTTTCTGATCTGCCTGGGGCTGGGCCTGCTTTGCTCTGCCAGGCAGCTACCAGGCAGTGAGAATAGAGTGTGCCAGGGGCCAGGTTTAAGTGGATCACGGGGGATCTGGATCCCTTCGGGTGGGTGGGTGAGAGGAAGACAACCTGTACCATTCAGGTCAGGAGGTAGAGTGGAAATCCCTAGACCCCAGGAGAGCCTTCAGCCTGGATCTGAGGGACTTTGTAGCCAGTACCCAGGACCCAGGTGGAATGTGCCCAGGTGTCATCTCTCCCGGTCTCTGTGGAGGAGCTCAGGTCTGGGTGGGCTTGAAGTTGCCCAGGAGTTTGTCCTAGACCTGGTCCAGCTGTGGCCTACTCCTGCTCAGGAAGTGAATGTTGAGAGACCCTTGCTCCAGGTCCCTGGCTCCTTACCACAGGGGCTATAGCTGGGCCCTTGAGAGGGTCGTCTAGGACACGCTCTGGGTTGGTCCCTTCAGTGGTCTGGGCCTGGGGAAGCAGGAGTCCCTGGGAGTCCCTGCCCTGTTAGCTTCTAGAGCCGGGGGATGAAGCCATGTCTCTCTTGTTTCATGCCTCAGTTTCCCTGGCTGGCTGCATGCCATGCGTTCTCTTCTCTTTCTTTTATTCCTTTTTCTCCTCCCCTTATCCGATGCTGGCCCTTCACTGCCACTCACTGCTTTTCACTGGGTGGCCAGGAACCGTCACCATCTTTCCTGTCTTCCTCTCTTCCCACTTGTCCCCAGCTCCCCTACTTTGCTGTCTCCTTCTCTACTCTCAGCTGTTTTCTTACTTCTCCAGCCTTCGTCGCTTGGTCTCAGCCACAGCCTCTCCTGTCTGGTCCCTCCCTCTCGGAGGCTCCCTTCCCTCCCTCCAGTGCTCATCTCAGTCTTGGGATACACCTGGATCTATCTCGGAGATCTGGCTCCTCCCAGCCCTGGTTTCTTCTCACTGTTCCCTGGATAGGCTAAGGGCCCTGCGTTGAATGGGTAGAGAGCAGGAGAGCCCTGGGGTCCTATCACTCCACCTCCTTCCTCCCTGCACAAACAATAGTCTGAGAAGTAAGCCCAGGAGGGGAGCCCAGTGAAGTGACTCTGCTGGAGAGGGGCGAGGGTGGCAGTGGATGGAGAGGCTGCAGGGGGCATGGCTGGCCTTGAGTGAATGGGCCCTGATTATCTGTCTTCATCTGCCTCCAAGTGCCTGTCCCTCTCCTGGTGTCTCTAGCTGTCTCCTAGTCACTGTCCCTGACCTCGGTTCCTAGGACTCTAACCCGTCTCCCCTCCTCCTGTGCCTCCCACACCGACCACCCTCTCTGTCCAGTACAGGGGCAGACAGCCAATGGGCTGGTTTCCCAGGAAGGAGAGGGCTGCAGTAGAAGCCCTGGGGTGGGGGTGAATGGTGATTGTATTAGCTGGTGCTGATGCAGTCGGGCTTCCCAGACTGGGCCCTCACTGGCCTCCCCCTTCCCCGCGTCCTGCTTCCTCCTCTCCCCCTGCATTCTCCATTCATCTCACTCTCCCTCCCAGTTCCATCAGAATCAATTAGACAGTCCTTGCTTTAATCTCATTGCAGGAGCCTGGGCTCAGACCCAGCAGCCCCGCTCCCAGGTTTGCAGTCTCCATGCTGGGCCTTGCGAAGAACACCCAGGGGGCAGAGGGATGACTAAGATGACCTGGGGGACCCCACCTTACATCCCCACCCTCGGTTGCTCGGGCCTGCATTGGGGGGAGCCCAGCCTCCGACTTCCCCTAGATGATCCTGCCCTCCCTCCTGGTCTGTCCCCCCAACCCGGAACGTTTATCATGTCAGCTGCTGGGTGGTGATGGAAGTCCTTTGGAAAGGGGCCCAGAGGACTGGGATTCTCAGCCTGGAGAGTGGAGCTGGGTGGGGGTAGGGTGGGGAGGGGGCCTTGAATAATGAGCCGCCAGTCTGAAGGCATTTATTGTGCAGGAGAGTGACCAAGCTGCTCTCCTTCTCCAGGCAAGACGGGTGGAGAGGAAATGGGCTGGAATTTGAGAGGGAGGATGGAGGTTAGGTATCAAGAGGAACTTCCTGTCTGTTGGAGATTAGAGACATGGGTTAGTGGTGGTGAAGGGGAGAGAGAGAACTTCTGAGCTCACCTCCTTGGGATCTCTATGAGAGGAGAAACATTGCCCCCTCCTCTCCTCTCCCTCCTCTCTGCTCCTCGGGCTGCGATGTTGTGCTGTGGAGAAGCGTGACCTGGGAATGGGGCCTTGATTCAGTTGTGGTACTGTTACCTTCTAGCTGTGTGATCCCTGCCAAATCACGTTTCCTCTCTGTGCCTCGATGTCCTCTTGTAAACCCCAGTTCAGGGAGGAAATTGGGTCCCTTTCAGGTTGAACTGGAGTCAGTATTGGTACCAGGGAGTTGTTTCAGAGCAGGGACATGGAGTCTCTTGTCGGAAGGTAGATGGAGTAGAAATGGATGAAGGCCTCCCTGTCTCGGCTGCAGAAGCAGCAAGAATCTGAAAATGATAATCCCCAACTGAGCCCTAATCCAGGCTCGTGGGGGGACCCATCTGATTCAGACCCAGGATGTCCTCCCTCCTCTCTCTCTTTCTTCCTCATCATTCAACCAATTTACCACGTGATGGTCATCGACCACGTGCCAGGCACTGAGCGAGGTATGGGGATGCAGCCATGAATGGCTGACCAGGTCCTCTGGGAGCTGCATTCTGGTGGGAAGGGGTGAGATGGTGACACAGTGAAAAAATACGGCAACAAGAGATCGTGCTGAGAGCTGGGGAGAAAACAGACTGGCACCACACAGTGACGGGCTGGAGGAGTCAAAAGACAGTGGGGCAATTGGAGGAGGCCTCTGCAGGGTTCCACAGAGGCTGTGGCTCTGGTTTGCAGGAAGCCCTGTTCCGTTACAGGGAGAGAGGACTTGGTGGCTAGGTTTATTCTGTAGGGGGTCACGCTGGGCACGTATGTGTATGTGCTCAAAATCCCAAAAGGAGAATGGAGAAGGGATTGTGGTGTGGTCATTCCCTGGGGGCGGGGGGAACGTGTGGGGTATGATTTCTCGCTTTCTGTCTGTCTCTCTCTGTATCTCTGGAGAGCACATGTGCCCTATAGCAAAAATCTCTCTCTCTAAAAAAAAAAAAAGAATTTTTTGGGTACTAAAATAAACTCGTATTTTAACTTAATCTTTCCAAGAACTTTTTGAAGTATGGTTGGATGGTTCACCTGTGAACATGGCTGTGAATCCATGCCTGCTGTGTAGGTGCTGAGGGGCTGGAGCCCTGGGGAGCCCCCTGGGGGTCACAGTTGGAATGATTTTGAAACGCTCTATCTGGTTGTGAGAAAGTGACAGGTGAGGGGTGGGGAGAGGAGGGCCTGCTGGTGCTGTCCCCATCTAATGGAGAAAGGCTGGGAGGTCCCTGGGGAGAGGTCTCCGTGCATGTCTCTCTGGGTGTGAAAATGAGACTTGGAGCCTCCGATCAGATGCCCAAGCGATTCTCTTCTAACAGGAGCCGCCTTTGTCCCCCCACAGACAAAACCAGCCAAGGGCACTGTGGCCCCGAGGGCTGGGACAGAGGAAGCTCTGTGCCTGCCCTGAGCCGGTAGGCCCTCCTCCGGTGGCTGCCCCAGGGGGCTGTGGGCTGTGATCTCCTCTCTCCTTTCTCTGACACCTGCGCTGGCCATTTCTGGGAAGTTTCTCATTTTTCTCCTGGCCCTGACCCAGGGAAATCTTTCGGAGAAGGGCTTAGAGTATCCCCTCTCTGCAAGCATAGCCTTCACACCTGGCTGTAGACTCTGAAATTTCCTCCCTGCTCGCACTCAGAATCCAGGGCTTCGGGTTACACGCACACACGAGTGGGGTGTGGAGAAGTAGTTCCTTCTCTCTCAAGCCCCGGGCAGACCCACAGCACAGTTGGCCTGCCAGTGTGGACTCTAGCTGAGGAAGGGAAGGGAGGAAGAACAGGGGGAGGCAGGGCTGGGAGATAGACTTGGATCTGTGGGAGCATGGAGAAAGTCATGTCCCATTGGTTGGGAGCCAAAGAGTCCCCAAAAGATCAGTAAATCCTTGAGGATGGTGACAGCTCTTCAAACACTCTACTAAGAAGGAAAAAGGAGGAGCTGGAAGTGGAGGCCACTCTGGGGTACCCCACATGGTGGCTATAGAGAGGTCTCTACCTGGAGGTTGACATGCAGCACCTCTGAAAGGCCAGACCCTCTGAAAGGCTCACCCAGTGCCTCCTTTGCTCCAGGCTTTGGCTTCTAGTATGTGGTCCTCTGTGTCTGAGCATCTACATCTGGTCCTATGAGGAGCCTTGCTGAGGGGTGTGGGAGAACAGATGGGAGGAAAGAAGACATACTGAGTACCACAAGGTGCTGCGAGCAGATTCTGTTTTAAGGGGGCTAGAGGGTTGAGAGTGAGAGATCTTGTGGAATTGGGAACCCTGCCCCAGCCCCACAAGTTTTGGTGCATGTCTCTCTGGGTGTGAAAGTGAGACCTGGAGTTCTGGTCAGATTTGTAAAAGAAAGTAAAGAGGGTTCTTATAGAACCTTCTGGAAGGTTCTAGAGTGGCTCCTGGAGCATCTAGGGATTCTGCAGGTGTTACCCTCAGGATTCTGACCTTCACTGGAGATGAATACAGAACATAGGACTTGGGGAAGGATTACACTGATCTGCAGGAGTTGTACATATTTGGAGTGTCATGGGGCCAGAGGATGGGAAGAAAAGGCCGGAAGGACACTCCAGGCAGTGACCAGTCTGACTTCATGGAGCTGTCAGCCTCGAACTTGTCTCTCTCTCTCTCTCTCTCTCTCTCTCTCTCTCTCTCTCTCTCTCTCTCTTTGGAGGGTCATTGGCTTAAGGCATCTCCCGCTGGGCAGTGGAAGGAAACGAAGCACCCTGCCCTTCTGAGCCTTTTTTGTCAGCATCTCATGATGGGAAGGGTTGAACGTAGACATCACCTCCTTTCCTTTCTTCCACCTCTCTCTCTCTTTCATATTTGAGTGTCTTTCATGTCCTAAGTGCTGAGAATACTTTGAGAATCCTCTTGGTCATCTCGTTGTTCTAAGTCTAGGCTGGGCCACACTTCAGCCAATCTAAAGAACTTCCTCTTGGGCTAGCCAGTGGCATAGTGGAAGACAACGAGATCCCACGTGGCTGACTGAGTGGTTCAAGCTCTGGGCTTGGTGCTTGAAAAACATGCTGGGTGTGTGTATCTGCATGCTGAAAATTCCAGGAGGAGAATGGAAAAGGAATTGTGGAGTGGCCATCCCCAAGGGGAGTGCTTTCTCATTTCTTTCCTTCTCTCTGTCTCTTTCTGATGAGTGAACATGTCCTATAGAAAACTAAAATAAATAAATAAAAAAATGATAACTTCCTCTTGTGTTACACACTTGCCAAGGGATTCCTTTTGATTAAACTATATTCTGTTTGCTATGAGACCCCATTTCCTTACGTTTCACACCTTGTCTATTTCCTCTGGTCCCAGGGTGAGGAGGCCATGGAGATCAGGCTGTGGAGATCCACCTCCTCTGCAGGTCTGGCCCAGGGTTCAGCCAGGCCAGGCACATGGCTAGGGCTCATGGGCATGAGCACAGGCAGGGCTGCTAGGGGCAGGCTCTCTTTAATGGTGCTCACACTGCCTGTCCACCTGCTTCCCTAAAGCCCTTCTTCTTCCACAGAGCTTTCCTGTGGTGAGAGCGAGGATGGTCCCTCTTGCTTGGGGGGTGGTTAGGGGGCTGAGGGGCTCTAATGTGTGTCTTCCTCCTCTCTCTGTCTCCATGCCTACAGAAACCTTCTCCCTCACTGACTTGCCTCCCTGTATTCCCGCCCAGTCTCCTCCACGGAGTTGGGTCCTTCTGCCTTGTCTCCTGGCGGAGAGCTGAACTGGGGATAAGACAGGGCAGAGGTCTGCAGTGGCAGAGGAGAGCTTGGGGGCTGGGATAGTCACATCTGCAGCCTGCACCTTGGGAAAGAGACCCTGGCAGGAGCGAGGGAGAGAGGGGGGAGAGAGAGAGAGAGAGAGAGAGAGAGAGAGAGAGAGAGAGAGACAGCATCCCCAGGAAAAATGGCCCTGAGGTGATGCCCAAGAAAGGCCAGGCACAGGTGGTGGTGGTGAGGGGGGGCCTGGCCAGCCTCCAGGGGCCTGTTGCAGCTCCCCCGCCCCTTCTCTCCAGCTTGGCTGGCTGCCTGCCCTCAGCTTCTCTGCAGCCGCAGAGCCAGAGGCAGAGCTCATGGCTTCCTCTCCAGCTCTGCGTAGTGGGTGGGTCTCTGCCTGGCTCTCTCTGCCTTTTTCTCTGTCTCTGTTTCTCTCCTCTTCTCTCTTTCTTCCCTCTCTCTAGTTCCAAGGCCCCAATATGGTGACTCCAACTATTCCTAAGGGGACTCCTACACTTTGCCTACCTGAGCACAACAGGGGCAGGGGAGTGTCCCTGTTCCTGGTGAAGGTGATGGGGCAGGGTAGACAACCACTTGGGAGTGGAGTGCCCTGAACCCTGAGCCCTACAGTGTAGCCCTACAGAGCCCTGTGCTGCCTGTCCAGCCCGTCTCTCTGAGACAGTGTCCCTTACAACCTGTGGGCGCTTTGGATGTTCCCAGGACCCTCCTGCCATAAGTGAACTGAGAGAGATCAGGGCCCACGAGGCAGAGCGTGACCAGGGTCAGGGCTTGGCTGGCCAGGGCAGCTGGTTGAGGTCTACACAGTGTGCCCACGCGGATGCCTTACTCGGGTGGTTTCTGCTCCATCCTGGAAGGCCGGCGCCTCCGTTTAAATGAATCACATTGCACTCTGGGGAACAATATGGGCATTGGAGTGAGATCTGGAGGGAATCCACACACACGCACACTCACACATGCACACGCATACACGCGCAGTTGCACGCTAACTGTAGCTCAGAGCACAACGCTGCCGCCGCTGCTGAGGCTCCCACGGCTGCTGCTCCTTCCTGGCAGGTGGAGGACCCGCGCCTGGCTCCGCCTCTGCCCGGTCCCCTCCCGCCTCTCCCGCGGAGGTCCCTGAACCTCAGAAGTTGCGGGGTGCCTGCGCCCGCCCCCAAGTCCATCAGGAAGCAGGAGAGCAGAGGCTGTCGCGCCGCCCGCAGACGGGAGGAGAGAGGGAGAGGGCGCAGCGGTGGAAGTCCTCGGGGGTGCCCTGCCACTGCCACCCCGCCCCCAGGGGGTTCCGGGAGATGATGGAGCCTCGAGGGAGGTGCTCCGCGGGTCCCTCGCCCTGCTCCTCTGGCTAGAGGAGGCAGGACACTAGGGCTGCTCCTTCTGCAGAGCATCCGGGAGACCCGGGGGCAGGGCGCTTGTTGCCTTCCCTCCAGCCTCAACTCCACGCCCAGGAGTGGAGCCCACTCTTGGGGTCAACATGACTCGGCTGAGCTGGTGCTTTTCCTGCGTGATCCGATGGGGCAAGTACCTCTTCTCTTGCCTCCTGCCCTTGAGCTTCTGCCTTCGCCGCCAGGTAAAAGCCGCCTGCCTCACCTGGCACCGTCAGACCCTCGCCCATCTCGCCCGGGACTCTCCTCCCTGAGACCCTGATTTATCACTCTTCCACCCTGGTCGTTGTCAGCCTGGCGCTCATCAGCGTCTGAGGACTCCCGGGGAGCCTTTGCACAGGCTGCTCAGAGCCGGGCGGGGGGTGTGTGTTGGGGGGAGCAGCTGCGCCTCCTCCAGCGCACATCCTTGATCCTGGGTTTGGGTCAGAAATCTGAAGGACAGCCCCCGGATCTGTGGGAGGGCAGGGCGTGCGCTGTGTGTGTGTGTGTGTGTGTGTCTGTCTGTCTGTGATTTGTGAGCAGAGGGATGTTTCTGGGCTTTTAAGCATCCCTCTCAAAAATATATGACAAGAGATGGTGGGTTCCAGGAAATGTCTCTCCTTCCCCCATTCCCAGAGGCCCCAAAGTTAACAGAGGGAGGTAACAAATAGGTTGGAAACAGGGAGTGGAGGGACTGGTGGGCTCCAGGAAGCATTTCCCACCTATTCAGGAAGGTGGAGGGGCCTGGGAACTGGACAGGGAGGGGATGGGGGCTGGGACCCCAGGAGGGAGCGGCAGCTGGGCTGGCAGGGGCAGGGCCTGGCAGAACTGCAGGGCTCTGGGTGGGTGTGTCCTGGGGGACCCTCTTTCTCCCCAGATCCTGCCATAGACGATCCTTGACAGTGCCTTTGGGGGGTGTATGTGTGTTGGGGGGTGTTGCTGGGGAGAGGGTGGAGATGGGGGCATAGCCAGGGACCAAGGAGCTGGGAAAACTGCAGAGAACTGTAAAATCTCCCCTGGCAGGGCAGGGAGAGTCCCAGGAACATGCCCTACTGCCTGGGGAGCCTGTAGCCTCTGTTGAAGGGAAAGATTTCAGGGGCTGGGGCTTCTGGCTGTCCTTTGGCGAGCAGAGGCCCCTGTCACATGGGAGGTAGTACTGCATCATTCTGGTTAAGAGTGCCAGCCATGGAACCAGCATGCCTGGCTTTAAATTCTGGCTCTATCATTTACTAGTTGTGGACCTCAGGTAAATTACGGAATCTGCCCGTGTCTTAGTTTTCTCATCTGTAAAATGGGGACAACAAACATATGGACGTGGTTGGATTAAGTGAGATGCATTTAAAGTGCTCACAGTGAGCCTACTCTGCAGTAGGTTCTGATAAAAATGAGGGCTATCATTGTTCCTCGCAGGCCTTCGGGCAGGTCAGAGTACATGAGCATGGGGAGGTTCCTCTCTGTGTCTACTCTTCCTATCCAAATGAATGAGAAGGATCTCTCCTCTCCAGGGAGAGCTTGAGCTTTCAGCGCCTCCTCCTAGGTGTCACCTCTGTGCCTCAGTTTCCCTCTCTGCCATTCTGCAGTGTGGAAAGGTGCCAATAATCTCCAGCTCCAATCTCCCAAGATAGGCTTTGGAGTCTTCCAGCCAAATGCATCGTCCCCAGGGATTGGCTGGGAGACAGGCGCTGCAGCTGTGGACCGCTGAGGGCTGAGCCTCATCCACTTTCCACTGGGTTCTGAGTTCAGATGCTGTGGACTCTGGGTTTTCGGATTTGGGAAAAGGCAGCCTGCAGTGGGAAATGGCCAGCCAGGACCAGGTCAGTTGGACCCCAGGCACTTAGCAACTCCCCCTCCTCATGGGCAGAGGGGGGAAGATGATTGAACTGCCTCGCCCACTCTCCCCTCCTCCTGGGCCAGGATTTGTGTAGTTTGGTGGGCGGTTGGAGTTGAGGGGCTGGATAAGCAGCTGCCTCCTTTTAGCCTTATGAGGGGCCTGAGTCAGACAGGAAATTAGAGCTGGGGTGAAGATCAAGATCACAGTATCAAGCTCTGGGAAGAATCTTATTAAAAACAGTTGGGATTGAGCCTGGACGCTGTCTCCACCCAGGGAGCTGATGGAGGGGAAGAGCTGTGAGTAATAATGCACCTTCGTGTGTCAGCTGGGGAAACTGAGGCCCAGACTGGTTCTGTTTGAAACTTTGCCTTACCTCTCAGGGCAGATTTCTGAAGTGTGAGGGAGTAATCCTGATCCCATCTTGGATGGTTGGTGAACATGGCAGCAGTGGACAGAGTCTCCCCAAGCCCATGCTGTCTTAGTGGGCATTACGATAGAGTGCCCACACCCTGGGCTGGTGCATCTTACACCAGGGCCTGGTGAGTGGAGAATGGATAGCCCTGAGCCCTCACTCATGCCACAGCTGTGCCCTGTACAGTGAAATTCTGTGCAGTGGGACATGGAGGCTTTGCAGGGGTGTGAGCCCCTTAGAGCTCAAAGGCTGAGTTTGTATAGGAGGGGGGTTGCATGGCTTGCTCAAAGAGGCCCTGGGGGCGACAAGGGCCAGTTCTCATCTGCACCCTTGTCTCCTCTGGTCGGCTTTTCTGGAGCCACTAGGGAGCTGGTCAGTCTCATCTGATCCAGTGCAGTAGCACTGTCCTAGACTTCCCCATGTGTCCGTGCCCCCCCCCCCCCCGCCTTGAGCTAGACATAGGCCTGGGCAGCTGACCCCCTTCCTGGAGCCGTAGCTTCAGCCCCTGGGTAAGAGTTGTGGTTAACATGTCACTGCAACATGGGAACCTAGCTCCCAGCCTCTGGGTAACGGTATCGCTACAGGGGCAGCAAGGAAACAGCCTGCCCCGGGAGACGTGGAATCAGAGGTCCTGGGCTCTGTTTGCACACATAGCTGTGTGGCTCTGTGCAGGGTACTGAACCTTTTTGTATTTCAGTTTCTACATCTGCAACATGGGGGTTGTAGGAGGTTTAAATATGATGCCACCCACAGTAGCATTCACAATAAATAAGAATGATTATGCTAGACTTAAAAAAAATACATATGATACCACAAGTTAAATGCCTGGTTAGTTAACGTTCTTTCCCGGAGTAGGGAGCAGAGTGGCAGACATGGAGACGATAAAGGGGGATTTAATCCAGGATTTGAGAGTTTTGGTGTCAGATTCCTGTGCCTCCTGCTTTTGAGACCTGTGCATAGTTGGTGCAGATCCCCAGGTCCAGCTCCGCACCCAGCTATTTGATGTGAGGCCCCTGGGAGCAGCTGGGAGGAAAGCTGCAGAGAGCACAGACGTGAGAGGTGGTGGGCTGCAGGGTTTGCAGGAGAAAGAGGAGCGCCTGCTTCAGTCTTACAGTGACCAGTGACCGGATGCAGGGTGTATAGCAAAATGCTCAGGGCCTGGGAGTCATGACACTGGAGCTCTGCCCCTGACTGGGTTTGTGACCTGCAGCAAGTCAGATCATCTCCTTGGACCGCAGTGTAGTCATCTATTAGATAAGAGATTGGATTAGGTGTGAGGTGTCTCAAAGAGCCTTCATGGCACACATGCTTATTTTGAGTTTAAGAGTAGTTTAGAGGGACCAGCAGATGGCGTAGTCATTACATTACTGGCCTCCTACGTGGCCAACCATGTTTTGAGTCCTGGACCCAGTGGCTTGAAAGTCATGCTGGGCACATGTGCATGCCCGAGATCTTGGGAGGAGAATGGAGAAGAAGGGATTGTGATGTGGCCATCCCCCCTGGGGGTATTTCTCTCTTTCCCTCTCACTATCTCTGTCCCTCTCACTCTCTTTCTGGCAAGTGCACATGCCCTAAGGCAAAAGTCTCTCTCTCTCTCTCTCTCAAAAAAAAAGAGTAGCTTAGAACCAAACCAATATTTTAAGGGACCAGAAGGTGGCGTGGTGGTTGAAACGCTGGACTCCTACATGACTGACTGTGGTATGAGTCCTGGATCTGGTGGCTTGCTTTTTTACTTTCCCTCCCTCCCTCTCTGGTAAGAGTACATGCCCTGTAGCAAATTAAAAAAAATTAATAATAATGATAAATAAAATAAATAATTTTTAAAAAGCCCAACACTTTAAAATTTGCATTTTTTGGGTAGTAAAGTTTTACATAAAGATAGGGACTTGGGGGCTGGCCAGCAGCCTTGTGGTTAAGGTGGCTGGACCCCACATAGCTGACTGCACGGTTCGAGTCCCTGACCCAGTGGCTTGAAAAGCATTCCAGACATGTGTGCATGTATGCCTGAAATCTTGAAAGGAGACTGATGGAGAAGGGATTGCAGCATGGCCAGTCCCCCTGGGCAGTGCTTTCTCACTTTCCCTCTCTGTTTCCCCACCCACACACGTGTCCTATTGCAAATATGTGTGTGTGTGTGTGTGTGTGTGTGTGTGGCTTTGAGGACATGAAAAGGCCTGAGAGGTGGGCTCATGTGCAGGCCGCAATAGCTGGAGCCTAGGGGTGGGTGTTCCCTGTAGCTGAAGCCTGCCCTCTCCAGGTCCATGTGGACAGACCCCTTGCTTACTCCCCTGATTTTGGCCACTAGAGGCTCTTTCTGTGATCTCTGGACTACATGAGCTCAAAGGCCTTTCCAGTTTGATGTTCTGCAACTCTCAGATACTGTGACCAGTGGTGACAGAGGAGAGCCTTGATGTCATAACAGGAGATGGTAGACCACAGGAAGAACATTTTGGTGGACTAGTGTCAGCAGACAGGAAGAATCGATTGGATAGGGCTGGGACCTGGGAAATTTGTGACATCAAAGTAGGTGGAGCTGGAAGGGACCTTGGAAACCAGCAGTCTGGTCATTTTGCAGGTGAGGAAACAGACCTGGAGCAGGATGTACCAGGCTCAGGCTCACAAAGCCCATCAGCCTTCTTCCTGCCCACACTCACCCTCAGCTCAGTCTTCCTGCAGGCCCAGCACCAGAGCCCATAGCCCTGACTCTGTTTCTTCTGCTTTCTTCTTCTGAGTGGAGGGAGGGGCCATCGAGGTCTCTGCATGCTGATGGGAGGAGAATGGGAGTGGGGTGGGATAGCACTGGGTGGTGGCTAGGTTCTGAGACTTTTGGAATCCCAACACAGAACACCCAGCCAGCCTGCCAGGGTGCACCTGATGTCTGTGGATGTGAGACGTGGGTTTAGGACCAGGGTGGGGGACCCCAAGATGAGTGAGATCATTCCAGCCTCCATAGAGTCTGCAGCCTATGGAGCTGAGAGGCCAGGGGTTGGCAGTAGGCGGAGATAGGTGCTGACAATGAGTTGGTATTACAGTTGCTACAGGCAAAGGTGTCAAAAGTGGGACTGCCCAAGCCCTTTCCAGGGGGAGAGAAAGAAAGCTTGGAAAGGGGATTGTGCATGATGAGAATGGGAAAGTATGTTAGGACTTATTGATTGATTGATTGATTCATTTGTTCTTCAACTGTGTCAGGCTCTGGGGATACAAACACAGGACCTGTCCTTGCCCAAGGAACTCCATGTGGTGTGGAGGAGGAGATTTTAGGCCATGAAGGGGGAAAAGTAGGTAACGAGCTCAGAACATGCAGTTACAGACACTGTGGGAGGCAGGGTTTAACATCCAACATGGCGGATGATGGTTACGTCACAAGAAGGACTTTCTGATGGTGAGAAGTTAAGATATAGAAAAGACCCCCTAGGCTTGGAAAAGCAGGATGGGCCATTCTGGAGGCAAGGAGTCTCCAAGGGGACCCCTGGCACTATGGTCCTCTACTCCATTTGTAGTCCTAGCTGAGGAGACAAGGGAGGTGGCAGAACTGGGGCTGTAGGGCCCCTCAGGCGGGCTGTGTGGGAGGCCAGACAAGTTGGTGTTGCTGTGACTTGGTCTTTGGTCTGGTTTCCCAGCATTTCTGGGAAGCTCCGAGGTGATTTCTCAGAACTCTTGAGATAGCTGCCGGGAGGCACATCATCTGTGACGCCCGCAGTGAAAGGTGGTGGGAGCTGGCCCCGGGGCTGGTGGTGGTGGTGGTGGTGGATAGGGGGAGGCCAGGGCTTCACTGACTGAACTCTCGAGCTTGGCAGGGCACTAGGGGTCTAGCAAGGCTGGTGATGGTGCCAGGGGGATGGACTGTCCGAGAGGCCTCCTGAAAACCACTCCCCCTGGCTTGCTGAGGGGGGAGCCAGGGCAGAGAGCAAGGGCTCTCAGGGATTCCTGTCTGGGGACGTCTCTGGTGGTGACTCAGGCCAGCTGCATGTGAAACACTGGCTTTTTCAGCATTGGTGGGACCGTTAGTTGAACCCCAGCAGGCTTGGAAGTGGGGAGGCTAGGGCGGGGGTCCAGCAGGGCATTGCCATTCTGACAGGAGTTGCAGGCTAGGGCTGGAGACTTCCCCAGCCCCATAGCTCTGCAGAAGGGCCTGGAGAAGTCTGGAGATAGGACCCTGATTTCTCACCCTAGACGGTAACTCAAATCCCTGCTCTAGATAAGGCCCGGATTAGACACCTCACTTCAGCGTCCTCCCCTGGCTTCTTGGAATCGTCAGACAATTGGTGGTTAGCCCCTGGTGCAGCGCGCAGCCTGTGTCTGTGCACAGGGCAGCCTTTTCTCAGATGAAAACTCCTTCCCTCTCCTTCTGGGTTTTCCCTGTTAGATGCCCTGGCTGGATTATGGCTGGGAGCCAGTGCACCCGGCTGGACAGTCCACCTGACAAGTAGTGGTGGAGAGACAAACACAGGTTGCACTGTACGTGGTGCCAACAGAGAGTGGCAAGGCCACCCAAGGTGTTGGGTGGGTGGGAGAGGCAGGGGACATGAAACCCTCTGCACATATGGCCTGGGTCATGCACACGCATGCGTGTGCAGAGGAGTCTGGGCAAGAGGACCTTGTTGTGGAGTTACTCGATCCAGGAAAATGGTCTCTGAGCGCCCGCTGTGGGCGGGGTCCTGTCCTCACACTGTGTTTCTGGGAGTGGACTGTGTGTCCTGGACTGTGCGCGTCCACAGAGGGTGTGGGCTGAGCCCGCTCTTCCTCCTCTGGACGTCTCCAAAGAGCACAGCAGCGGGTGACTCACCAGCCCCCTCCCTTGGTCTAACCAAGCCAGAGCTCAAAGAGGAAAGTTTTTTTGGGGTGCAGATCTAGACAATGAGGGCCTGGGGCGGGTTTTGCTGTGTTCTCCTACAGCGCTCCCTGGGAATACATTTGGATTCTGGATCCTGCCTTCGCCCCACTCTCTAGACCCCAAACTGTTGCCTCTGGGCAAAGGCAAAGGTGGGGGCAGGAGAGGGGAGGGCTGGTGGTGCAGGGGGACACTTCGGGGAAGAAGTGGGCGTGTGGAACGGTGGGAGGCGAGAAGCGGCCCTGGGAGGGGGAGGAGGAGGAAGTGGGAAATGCAAACCAAATGTTGGCCCAGGGTACAGTCAGGAGAAGCAGCCTCTCCCGGGAGCCTGGAGCGGGGCTCCCTTTCAGAAGGGCAGGAAGGGCTGGGACAGATGTTTAGAGGAAAGAAAGAAAGAAGGGGGAAAAAAAAGAAATGGGAAAAAAAATTGGAACGAAATCCACAGCTGGGGGGCAGGGCCGTTCTTCCGCAGTCTCAGCCTGGTTTCTCCTGTGTCCAGGCCTGTCCTGGGCTCTGAGCTTGGCGTGTGGGCACCAGGGTCTGTCCCAGCTGTGTGTGTGCAAATGAGTGTGTGTTCTGAGGCTAGGAGGGCACACATGTGTAATCAGAGAGGGAAGAGAGGCCAAGGAATTCTGGGGATGCAGTCCCTGCCGTCCTGGGTTTGTCTGTCCATCTGTCTGGGGGCTCCAGGAGTGAAGACTGGCCGGGGTAGGGGGCTGTGCAGTGGGAGAGCAAGCTCTAGGCCTGCCAGCACCAGCTCAAAAGGCAGGGTACGGGGAGCCTTGATGCCTCACAGGGGTTGTGTGTTTGAGGGGGGTCCTGCCCCCAGTTGTCCTTTTGCTCTGTCCTTTTCACGCCCCCTGCAAAGCAGGGCTCCTGACCCCCACTGCCACGGGTGGAGCCTGGGAGGAGGGAGGAGAGAGGAGGCTGGGACAGGGGGGCGGAGTGGGGGGAGGAGGAGGAGAAGGAGGAGGGAGGGCGAGCTGGAGGCAGGCAGGCCCAGAGGCCGGCAGATGCTGGCTGAGCTGAGCGGAGCAACAGCAGCAGCAGCGGCAGCGACTTGCTCTGAGCCCCTTTCTGCTTGTCCTGTGGGGGCCGTTCGCAGGCCCTGGGCGTGGCCCGAGGGACGCAAGGTACCCACTGAAGATGACGTGGATCTGTCTGTCCTGCATGCTCTGGGTAGGTCCGGCGGCCTTTGCTAGGAGGTCCCTCCCACCCCCCCTTTCCTTAATCTGAGATCCTGGGCTGGGGAGAGTGTTGGCAGTGAGGGTAGGGGCTTTTGTGCCTCTGCCTTACAGAAGACGTGGGAGCCCTCAGTCCAAAGACCTTCCCATCAACAGGGCCCAGGCCCTGGTTCTAGGGGCCAGTACACCCGTTCCCCATCCCTCACCCTCACAGCTGAGTCCCCACTGAGAAGGAAGCCATAGGGGAGTCGTTCCTTTAGAGGGCCTTTCCCGCCTACCCCGTTCTTCGTCCCCTTCAGTTCCTCAGCCCAAGAGTTTGAGGAGGGGGCAGTGGCAGGGCCTGGGGACTAGAAACTTGGAACCTGGGATGTTAGAAAACCTGGCATGGGGGCGGATCTCAGATTCCATCGTTTTTATTCCTTCTAGACTCAATTTCAGCTTCTACTGCTGTCATCCCTTCCTCACAGGCCCCTCATCTGACCCAGTTCTCTCTCTGGCCCCCGCCCCGAGGAGGGATCCTCAGTCTCCTCTCGCCCCTCTCTCTCTGGGACCTGGATTCGGGAAAGTGTGTGTCGATCTGGGTGCCTTGGGCTGTGCAGACAGGTCTGGGGGCCACATGGTGAGGGCTAAACAGAGGATTCTGGGAGGGAGGATGAGAGAGGGCTGACTGCTGTGGGGGGACAAGGGGCCCAAGGAGACCCCTTCCTCCAAGGGGCTCCTGCGGGAGGCTGTCCGGGCCTGGTAAAGGCATGCACAGGGGTCAGGAGGGCGAGGGAGTCATCTTCGGCTGAGGTTACCATCGGTCTCTGAGACTGATGGTGGGTTGGGGGAGGGGGCTTCAGGCCTAGGATCCAGATGTGGCCTTTCCTGCCCTTTCCCTGTTCCAGCCAGTCCTTGGGAGGGCCCTCTTGGCCCAGGCAAGCCCAGGCTAAGCACAGTTGTGGGAAATCAGACTTGGGCAGCCAGGTGCACTTTGGGTAGAGCAGGGAAAGGGAGGAGAGGGGCCTGGATGAAGGGATTTGGGGGAGGCATGTTGGCCAGATTTGAGGATGGCTCTGGATTATAGACTGAAGGTGCTTAGAGCACCCTGCATGGAACACACACCAGTGGTTGGCTGGGCCAATGTTGCCATCTGTAAGATGAGCCTTGGCTAAGCGCCTCTCTGTGCCGAGGACGGAGGTGGGTAGGAGGGAGCCCCGCAGTGGGAAACACGGAAGTTAGATGTCTAGGGGAGGTGATATGCTCCTGGAGAGCGGGCCTACCTCAGCTGAGAGGTCTTAGGTGAGCCTCAGTTTCCCTGGTTGAAATGAGAATCGGAAAGGGAAGCTCGAGATTCTGCAAACATACGGCGAGGTCAGTGCCTGGCATTTGGAGTGCCCTGTCGATGTCAGTGCTCTCCTCAAGAGATGAAAGAGGTGTACTGGCGGCCAAGGCAGGTGTGTACTGGCGGCCAGGGCAGGTGTGTACTGGCGGCCAGGGCAGGGGTGTACTGGTGGCCGGGGCAGGTGTGTACTGGTGGCCAGGGCAGGTGTGAAGTGGTGGCCAGGGCAGGTGTGTACTGGCGGCCAGGGCAGATGCGTGCTTCCTTGGGCTTCTCTTAGTGTGGAAGAGCCTGCATCCCTCCCCTTGCTCCTTTTTCTTCTTTCTCTCCTAGCACCCAGCCCCCCATCCCCTCCTAGTCCTGTGGGACAGACTAGCAGGCACTTTGGATGGGAATGGGAAGAGGTGGGGGGATGAGTGTTCTTTCTCTCTCCTGCCCGGTCTGGATGCTCATTGCCTGGGTGGGCTGGAGCCCGAGGGAATGTGGGCTGGACAGAGGAAGTCTTATCCCTAATCCAGAAGAGGGGATACCCTAGGTTCTTAGGCCCCCCCCAACTCCCTACTGGGTGGATATTGTCTGGGCTGGGGTCTGTGATTGGCCTGAGAATGGAAGATAGATGGCACCGGTCAAGGGAAAGGGGCCCCAAGGCTCTGAGATCTGGCCAAGAAAGAGGCTTCTGCTTTGAGAGGAGCTGATGGTGGGGAGTTGTGGGCTTTGATGCCTGGCAGGTCTGGGCTCCAGTTGTGGAGCAGCTTTGAGTAAAATAGTTTCCTCCTTGAACCTCAGTTTTCTGATCTGTAAAGTGGGGAGAATAGCAAATACCCTGTATGACTGTAAGGACACAGATAATGTTTGTCAAAGGTTTGGGCACCCAAGCCTGTGTAGGTGTTGGGGAAATGCTGACCCCTCCCCAGTTCCACACGGGAACCCTTGCGTACAGACTTGATGGGGGGCGTGGACCTCCCTGAGAGCCCCACTCCTCAGGCTGTGCCTCTCCTGACCTCCCAGGGACTCTACTCAGCTCTCCTGGGGCCAGGAACTGTGTCTACAGCCCTGGGGAGGTAAATTGAGGCATGGCCTGGAAGAGGTAGGTATTGAGCCCCAGGGTGAGCGCATGTGTGTTTGTTATGTAGTTACATGTTCTTGTATGGGTAACACTGAAGACATTTCATCTAAGGAGTAATATATCTGTAGTGCATAGTTTTAACAGGCTCTGGGAATAAAAATCACTTTATTAGCTAGGGAGCCAGAGCTATATATTATGCATAACTCGATTTTCTCATCAAGTGCTCCCATTTGCTATTACATATTTGAGTACGGTTTATTTAGAAAATAATTGCATGCCTATTAATTGAGGCTTTTTGGCGTTAGAGCTGCAGTGGAGTTAGAGCTGCAGGCTCTTCCTTTCGGAGGGGCTCGCTCTGCTCTCAGGAACCCGGGAGGGGTGGTGGGGTGAGGCTGAAAGCTCCATGAGGCAGGGGCCGGAAGCCAAGCGTGGCTCTAGCCCTGCCCTGAATGAGCCATGTGGCCTCGGGCTGGTCACTCCACTTTATCGGACCTCACGGGAACTCGGACACTCTTCTCCAAGGCCACTTCCAGCTGCAGACCACCATGTGTCATATTGTCTGGAGCTGGTGTCCTGCCCAGGGCCAAGCAACAATTTTTTGTCAGAATGGTCCCTGTGGGCCTTGACTTCCTCATGGGCAGGTTCTGCTGGTAGACCCCAGTCAGACCCTTTGGTCCTGAACTTGCCTGTTGGGGGAAGGTATCAGAGTGCTGGGTTGAAGGGGATTCCAGTGAGGAGCCAAGAAAAGGCCATGGTGTTGCCAAAGTACTGTGACAAACTGGCCATTTGGCCTTCTAAGCCACTACCCACTCATGCCCACAGCTGCTCATATCACACGCAATTAGGAGTGCCCACATTCTTCAGGTAGCTTGTGTAGTGGGCAAATGATCACAAATACGACCAAGAGGGAAACTGTGGGGACCAAATCTGGGTCGTGAGGAATCAGAGGTGTCAGGAAGATGAAGCTGAGAGGTCAGAATCTGAGGTAGGAAATGAAAACACCTAAGGATGGATAAGATGGGGGGAGCTGGCCAGTGGGTGGCCCTGCAGCAGACTGCCTGTGTAACTGTCGGGCTCCCATGATGGCCACAGGCAGGCGTGGCAACTAGTCAGTGGTCAGGGACCCAGGACCCTGCCGTAGACAGACCTGATTTGGATCTGTTCAATCCTGCCTTACCAGTATGACCCTGGGCAGCTGCTCAGCCTCAACATGGGCTGTCACCATGACTAAATCTGCCAGTCCCTCACCATGCACCGACCTCATGGAGAGGGCCCAAGGTAGCCACATCTCAGAGCCTCCACTTTGAGGAGAGCTTTCACTTCAGTGCAGAAAAGGTTTCAATGTGCAGAAATGTTAGGGACGTGTAATGTGAAGGAGCCGAGAGAAAGGGAGGGACAGACAGAGGCTGATGGAGAGAAGCCATTTAACTCAGGAAACGGAGTCAGGGCTCGGGGCTGCCAGGTTGAATCTTGGATTCTTTCTTCTTC